>OY294054.1:6139970-6180844 GCA_958510825.1 Brachypterus glaber
AAAACATTATTAAATCCTTTGAGTAATGTTTTAGCTAAAAATTTTAATGCAAATAAAAATAATTTCTGTTTGGTTGTTATAGAATTTTTAATATAGGGGGAAATTTTAAGATAATAGGATTTTACACTTTGAATAAATAATATATTTTCTAAGTGAACTAAAAAAAAGTGAGCATAGGGTAAAATAAAGATTTTTTTATGCTTACTCATTTAGCAAAAATGAAACAGACTAGCCAGCCAAAAAATATCCAGTGGTTTTTCGGTTAAAATTTACATCTTAAAGTAACAAAACAAAGTGGTGTCACAAAATGGCATAAAAATTAAAACAATATTAAAATTTTTTGTATGTGGGCAGTACTAATTTCACAAGAACATGTATTGCATTTTTTACCTTCTAAAAGAGACTAATTTCGAATCAAAAATTATAGTAGACCCCAGAAATATAGTAGAATGTTTTCATTTGAAACAGATCAATGCGAGACAGGGGCGTAATTAAATTGTATTATATTAACAAAAAATAAAATAAATTAACTTGTTCACTAACTATAACCACTTTATCCTTCTTTCCCCGTTTCCTCTTATTCTTCTTCATAACTTTCTCCTTCCCATGGACGTAGACTTTTTTCTAGGGGGAGGGGGGTTAATGCCAAGATCGTGGATACTTTTTTCGGGATTAAACATAAAAAAGATAAATTTTTACATGTTTTAATATATATTTTGTTTAAATATATTTAAGCAAAAATACATACCATCTACACCCCTTATAATATTATTAATATAAGTTATATACCTACACCTCATATTTTATTTGGGAATATAAATGTATGTTTTTTATAGACATATTAAATAATTTTGCTAATGGTATACTTATTTCATTACAGCATTCTTTTATTAGCTTAATAGGTATTTCATCCAGTCCTGTTGACTTCTTAGAAGGCAAATCTTTAATAACGGTGATTACTTCGTCTTTTGTGACTGGTTTGAAATAAATACAATTATTAGAATAAGGGACAGTCGTACAATTTTCAGATTGAACTGAACCAAAAGACTTAGCTAGAGTTGACTCTACGATTGTACTTATGAAGTTTTCAAAAGCATTTGCGACTTCCTCACGTGTATTAAAAATAACATCATCAATTTTTAAAGATATTTCATTTTGGATATTAATTTTATTTTTTAAAGTATTAATTATGTTCCAGGAAGTCTTTGTTTTGTTCGTGGAAAGTTTTATTTTATTTGAATAATATGCTTTTTTTTTCAATTTCAATGTCCTTACTTACACTTTTTTTAAAGTTACGATAAATATTTTGAACATCATTATTTGGGATTCTTTTTCTAATGCAGTTTAAGCCTCTTAGTTTATCCAGATCATTTTTCAAAGATTGCGAGGAGACTATTTTATGAAATTTGTAATTTGATTTCACTTTTTTTAAAGGACAAGACTTGTTAAAACACATTAAAAAAGTTTTAAAAAAATCACTAAAAACAGAGTTAAAATCTAAACTACGATTAAAATTAAAATTAAAATTGTTGTTTAAAAACAACCTTTTAAAACTATTAATTGACTTATTATTTAACTTACGTAAAGTAAAAAAATCACAGTTTGGTTCACATTTATTTGTTATATTACAGTTTATTTTGACCCTTAAAATGTTGCAGATGGTGGTCCGAAAAGCCTGGGTCAAAGTTAATGCATTCACCTTTAGATAAATTTGTTAACACATAATCAAGTGTCATATATGAAGTTGATATAGTGGTAGTAAATATACTTGTGTGGCTATTAACTAATGATCTAAGGTGAAATGTATTAAGAACATTCTCTAATCTACTAAAATCATTTTTGTCTCTTAACTTAATCAATGTTAAAGTCTCCGCAAATAACTAAATAGGTAAAGGGATTAAAACAGTATTCTATAGCCCTAAATAAGAGTTCAATAAAAAGTTTACAGTTTCCTTTGGTTGATCTATATATACACAAAATACAGTATTTTTTGTTAAAAGAGATTCCAGAACACTCAAAGTCAAGTTCAATAGAGAGTTTATTTACATATAAAACAGGAGTACAGTTTCTAAGAATATCACTTCTGGCAAATATGGCTGTTCCGCCATGGATTGAGTTAGTTCTACTAAAATCATTCACTAAATCATAGTTATTCAATTTACACATTTCAATATCTCTATTTGTAAACCAATGTTCACAAATGCAAATAAATAAAAGGTTATTAGTACTAGTATATAAATCAATAAATTGAACTTTATTAGAAAGGCATTGAATATTCATATGAAACATTTCTAGTGTGATGATTTTAGTATCATTTATAAATAAGATTTCCTACAGTAGAAGTTGGAGCCAGCAAATCTTCGTTTTTGTTTAAAGTTACGATATTACCTGATATTTCGTGTAGACTTTTTTTATCTGAACCTTGAGCTGTATCCAAACCAATGAGTGCTGAGTCGACAAGCCACCATCGTAGAATGTTCTTGATTCTGGGAACTGCGTTAGATTCTTAATAATGTCTTCGCGTTGCGCGATTTCACATAAGTTTGTAATTTCTAATGGCTTTCTGTGTTGACTGGCTATTTTCAGAATGTCCTTCGCAATGTTCATTTTATTTATTTTGTATTTGTATTTTTTAACTTCATAGTAAGAAATACTTTGGTCTGCAGATTTATCCAATTTCAAAATAAAATTGAGTAGGGCCTTATTAAATTTGTAAATACAGTCATTTACTGCTCTGCCCTTACTATATGGCACCGAAGATATAATATAGTAACGCATAATTTTATTTTGCTGCACAACTCATCAAAGTTGGGGCTTTGTCCTTTTAAAAAGTCGTATCTTCCACCCATTATGAAAATAAAGTCCTCACTGTTTAAATTTTCTGACTCAGAAACAATATTTTCAATAACATTTTTTAGTGTGCCATTTGTTTTAATAAATGAAGATATATTGATATTGTTAGAAATTGTAGACATTTTTTTATTTAGGCCCTTGCCTATCTCGTCCGTAAATAATACAATGTTTTTATTTTTGTTCAATTGTTTATTTTTGTCCGCACAATGAATATTATTTATTCGTTTTAAATCTTGTTCAGCTTTTCCTTTACATTGCTTTTCGACTCTTGTTTGAGATTCGTTAAAATTTGTTTCAGTGGATACTTGCACTGATTTAGTCTTTGTAAATTTTTTGACAGAGCTGTGAGTGCCGGTGGTTATATAAATTTTCGGGAAAAGATTCTTACTACTTTGAAGCTCTTTAATTTTTGTTTCAGATTTTTCAAGTTTTCCTATTAATCCTTTATTTTCTTTTTTGATGTCTTCTAGTAATTTCTTCTGTTCTTCTTGTAGAGATTCAAGATATTTTATACTTTCAGCCTTTGATGACTTAGTTTCTTCTACGATTTCACACAGTCTCATAATATATTTAGAGTTTTCATTAATTTCCTTTTTTAATGATACACATTTGGTACATTTTTTAAATTAATTAATTAACCCCCGCCCTCCAGGGGTGGATTTAGATTTTTTTTATTGTCAGATTCAGTTTTAGCTACTTCAAAAACCCCCATATACCAATTTTTACGAAAATATTGTAATCATTTAAAAATAATCACCCCCACCCCGGGGTATAATTAGAAAATAAATATTATCAGATTCAATTTCGTCGACCCTGAAAACCACTATTTACCAATTTTGACGAAAATATTGAAAACATTTAACAATATTTACCCCATTACCCCCGCGGGGGTTGAAAACATATATTTTTTATTATCAGATTCCATTTCAGCAACCTCAAAAACCCCTATATAGCAACTTCCAAATTTTTGTAAAAAATATGTTTTTTTCCCATTTGCCCCCCTAGCCCCAAAAACTGAAAAACGTGCGCTGCTGAGCACTGTTGCTCATTATTTGGATAAGTAGGAATCTAAAATACTATATAAAATTTCATTTTATTATCCTGGTAAGATTCCTAGAAGGTAATTACCTCCAATACCCCCCTCGGGGATTAAGGCTTAAAATATAAAAAAATAGCGGGTGTGTTGTCATTAAGAAAAAAATAATGCTTTTTTCCAATGATAACTGGATCGCATATGCGTGAATTTTGTTTTTTCAAAAAGTGTCCTTACCACCCTTATTACTTGTACCAAATTTTAAATCGATAGGATAAATGGAACTGAAGAAAAAATATTAAACATTTCGGGGTAAATTAATGTTTTGCCACCCCCTAAGGGGCAGTGGAGGGACAACATTTTGATGTGATGTTATTCAAGGCAAAATAAATGTTTTGTGCCCGTTTTATTTTTTTGGGCACATTTTCCATCTTACTCCGCTAAGCTAATTTATTGTGTTCCTCTTCTAAAAATAAATAAAATTCAATATTTTTGTTTTTTATTCGATAACCCCCACTAAAATCTCCGTCACTGGATTAAATCTAAAACTTTTTTTATTTTTATAAACCGCACATATTTGTTAGTATTTCGTATCTTTAGTATTTATATAATTTTTTTATAGAATCTATAATTTATTTGTATATTTACAGTATTATTATTTTGAGCTATTTCGCCTCAATGATTATTTATATCGATAAAAAATCTAAATAATAAATAAAAAAGTTTTTTCCAAATGAACTTCTCTACACGTTTTCAACAAAAACGCTTTTTCCAAATTAATTTCTCTACACCTTTTTATTGTTACAGGTGTCTTTGTTTCAATTACCTCGAAATGACATATTTTGACATTTGTCATATTTTGATTGATAAAGCCAAATATTGCATAAATTCTTTCAAAAACTAATAATTTTCTTTGAAAACGGGATCATTAGATCCCGAATCGTTAGAAGTTATTCAGTTTTTCGTTCTTTTTTAATTATTTTAACGATTTATCAAGAATTTTATTAAAAATTCTTTATTTAGACACAAATTTTAAACTTTGGTAAGGTATTGACTAATAATATTTTTTAGGTAAAGAAGATATTACAGATAAGTATTATTTTAAACGCAATACCTTACCAGCGCATCTAGAAATAGTGGGTGCGCCTGATAAGGACATTTTAATTTTATTTTCTGTTTTAGATTTTTTATCGATATAAATAATCAGAGGCGAAATGGCTCAAATTAATAATACTGTAAATATAATTTTTTATCAAAATATGTCGAAAAATGCGAAAAAGTCTCATTTTTTGAATTTATAAGCCTATAAAAAACAAACGAATAAAGATATTTTAAATCCGATTTTTTTGCTTAGAACCCCATTAATAGAAAATCATTCCACGGCAAAAAAATTAATTGGAACTTAATTTTTTCTCACTACACCAAAAAAACACTGTGCGCTATATCTCAAAAAAAAAAACGAGCTGATCAAGAAAAACGGAAAAAGGTTCCGAAATCAGCGTATCAAATATAGCCAGACGCAACTAAAAGGTCCCCGGCAAATAAAAAAAAATCATTTTTTTTGTAGAACAGTGTTATTTATGTCATAATTAAAATTTAAAATTAAAATTTTAAAATTCTGTACCAAAAATTTTCATATGGAAATTCCAAAAACCGCATGAAATTTTATGAAATCCTATGTCCCTGATGAATAAGTCCATATAAAACTTTACCAGGAATTTACAAATCCAAACTATAATGAAACGTTGCAAACACCTTGCCAATATTGTTATAAAGATGTTAATATTAGTGTAAACTGTTTTACCGACAACGTATTTAGCCTATAAAAGCTTTTTTTTTCGTACTTTTGGCGGCAGTCTAACTTAACTTTTCGTTGTGTGTGGTTACATAACCTTAATATATTGTTGATTCTTTTTATTAAACTCTAAAGTAAACATACCTACAAGATTCTATTTCTTTCGATCCACAAAATATCCTTAAAACAGGTTATGTGCGGTTATGTTAATAGCGAATTTAGAACAAATAAAAGAAAAATTTGTTCTCGAACGAGAAGACGCCATCGCCGCCATCTTGTAAATTTTCTTTTGGGTCGAACTTTAGAGCGAAAAAGATGGATAAAATCGATGTATATGAAATGCACCCTCAAGGCCAAGGGCAGAGCCGTAACTAGGACGTGACGAAGGAGGCATTTTCCACGGACGCAACACTTAAGAGGCGCGCCAAAAATAAGAAAATTGAAAAATTTGAACAGTTTTACATGAAATTAAGAAAAAAAGTCGCCTGCTGCCCTTGATTTTTCTTCGGTTTTTGTAAATTTTTAAAAAAGTTTTAAATTAAAAGTCCACCAAATTTGTTAAATTTTTCTCCTGCAGTGCTAGGACTTTTTTTTATTTAGGAGTGTAAAACTTTAGCTTAAAATTCGTAAAAACTTTTGCCTGCAGCGATAAGACCTTTCTTGCATTTTGGCAAATTTGTAATTATGCTGTTTCAAAATTAAACCAGATCATAATACACGATGTATTTGAAATAGCGTTAGAAATTTTAACAGATGATTCTACATCATAAAATATGACAAAAAGTTCCTATAAACATATGTCTAAAAATGCGTCATAAGGGAGCTACGCCCCTTTGAAAGTGGATAAAAAAATCGGTTTTTATTTAATAACTCAGGAACCCTTTGAAATATATCAACGAGGTTTTGCACGTCAACTAATCCTACCAAGGCCCGTTTTTATGTGTTATTTTCATGTACTTATTTCAACCAGGGGTGTGCGAAACGGGGGGGGGGGCTTATCAGTTTTTTGCCCCAAACTTTTTTCTGTGTAACTTTTTTGCAATTTTATTTTTGAAATATGATTCCTCAGGTCAAAATACATAAAAAAGGTACTCTTGTTGTAATACTGTAGGATTAACCGTTTTCGAGAAAAATTCATTTGACGGTGAAATTCCACGGTTCGAGGACGAAAAATTAAATACTAAAATGTTGAAAACCAAAAAAATGATGCAGGGCGAATGTACATTAAAAACTAAGAAAAAAACCTCATATACAGGTACTTCCAAAAATCAATCCTAATGGAGCTATGGTCTCCTAAATATGCACCATTTTTAAAGGGCTATGTTAGCTTTAAAAGCGTTTTTTCGACCTACATGTATGGAAACTGTTTTTCTTAGTTTTTGATGTAGAATAACATTGCATCATTAAAATTTTGGTTTTAGACATTTTAGTATTTAATTTTTCGTCCTCGAACCGTGAAATTTCACCTTCAAATGAACTTTTCTCGAAAACGGTTAATCCTAAAGTATTACAACAAGAGTACCTTTTTTATGTATTTTGACCTGAGGAATCATATTTCAAAAATAAAATTGCAAAAAAGTTACACAGAAAAAAGTTTGGGACAAAAAACTGATAAGGCCCCCCGTTTCGCACACCCCTGGTTTAAATAAGTACGTGAAAATGACATACAAAGATGGGCCTTATTAGGATTACTTCACGTGCAAAACCTCGTTAACATATCTTAAAGGGTTCCTGAGTTATTAAATAAAAACCGATTTTTTTAGATAATTTCAAAGGGGCGTAGCTCACTTATGGCGCATTTTTAGACATATGTTTATAGGAACTTTTTGTCATATTTTATCATGTAGAATCACCTGTTAAAATTTCCTACGCTATTTCAAATACACCCTGTATAATACAAATATATATTATTAGTAAAAATTGATGCTTTTTTAGGTGATTTTTTTAAATTTAAGATAGTAAAACTTTAGCTTAAAATTCATAAAAAAAAATCGCCTGCAGCACTAGAGCTTTCTTGTATTGTTGTAAAATGTTGAAATTTAAACAGTTTTAAAAATGTCCGCTGCACTGAAGCATACATAGCTTCTATAACCTTAACAAAAAACGTAAGAAATCTAAATTTTAGCAAAATCAGGAGGGACGCCACTTCGGCGTCAAATGAGACGGCATTTTTATATTTGTTACTTAACCCAATATTTTTTTTTAAATAAAATTCCGCAGAAGAAGTTATCAAAAAGCTGGAATTAATTTTTCAACAGAAGTCGGAGACAAATAAAATGATAGTCTACTAACGTTTTCACGCGTATAAAATGAATCCAAGCGACACAGTGGCTCTAAAGTAGAGAATTTGGCAAAGCAGGTTCTAGAATCAGGGAATACATTAAGTGACATGGCTATCATAACCAAAATCCTTGGTTAGTTGCCACCAAAGTATAGAAATGTACGTCAGGCATGGTTATCCCTAGAAGAAAAAAAACAGACAGTAGCGAATCTTACTGCGAGATTACTAGATGAAGAAGCCAGTATGGAATCATACGAAGAAGCTGAAACTGCTCTACTTGCGCTGTCGATAAGGAAAAATACAAATAAACCAAGTGTAAATAAGGGTCAAGAAAGCAACACAAGCAAATCTTCAGTTATTTGCTACAATTGAGGAAAAAGGGGACACATCTCCAGAAGATGTCGTCAACCTAGAAAGAAAAAGTCACCAAGTGATTCGCATGAACCTAAATATGAACCTAGAGTCCAACCGGGACCTGGTGGTCCAAGTCCATGTCTCTGAATTGGAGTATATTGATGCAGAAACCTGGATTATGGACAGTGGTGCTTCATCTCATATGACTCACAGGAGAGACTTCTTACGACGTTCGAAGACCATCCTCAAGTTCAAGAAAGAGGAACTGTAAAAATACAATAATTGGTTAAAGGAAATTGGTTGAACTGTACATTAAACAATGTAATGTACATTCCCTAGTTAAAGAAAAATTTATTCTCAGAAGGTGCAGCAGCAAACATAGGATTGACAATAACTAAAAACAAACAAGAAGCACGAATTTATAAGGATAAAATGTCGCAGGTAGTTGCTATCCGTGAAGATAACAATATGTATAAACTAATGTTTAGAAGTATAGTGAACAACTATTCCATAGTGAATCTAACAAAAAGCGACTGTTTAAAAGTGTGGCATAAGAGACTAGGGCACCTAAATGTGAAAACCATACGGGACATGGTGAAAAATGACCTTGTGACCGGAATAGACATTTTAAATGTTGACAACTTTTTCTGTGAAGCGTGCGCTTGTGGTAAGCAACACCGTCTACCGTTTGAAAAAGGCAAACAAACTCTTTCTGAGAAACAAACCTCAAACTGTCAAGTTGGCGATAAAATCTACAGTGACGTTTGCGGACCGCTTGATACGCCATCTGTAAGTGGGTGCAAGTACTTTATAGTATTCAAAAACAAAGTTAGTGGATTTCGTGTTGTCAAGTTTATTAAAAATAAATCAGATGCTTTGGAATGTTTTAAAACATTTAACAACATGATTAAAAACAAATCGGACATTCAGTAAAATCCTACATGTTGATAATGGTGGGGAATATCGAAACAAAGATTTTGAAGGTTATGGAGACAACCGCGCCTTATACTCTACAACAAAATGCTAGAGTGGAAAGAGACAATAGAACTATTGTAGAAACCGAACCGAACAAGTCAAAGTAATAAAACTCCATACGAAGCTTGGTACAACAAGAAATCTGACCTAAATCATGTAAAAACCTTTGGTTTGGACTGCATCACACATTCATACATGTGCTAGACCAAAATCGTCGAAAACTTGACTCAAAAAGTGAAAAAATGGTTTTCAAAAAATCTTGAAACTGAGCAAATTGTCTTGCAGTTACAGTTGCCAGAGGATGAACCTCAAAATGAAATGGAGTAAAACCAAGATCGGAAAGTTAATAATGAACAGGGTGTGGGAGCACCAGAAGGAGTAGAAAGAGAAATGCCCAGACTACGTCCACAGCGTCATTCAAGGTTGCCCACGAGATTTAATGAATATGAAATGTTAAATTATGTAGACACGAACGTCCCAAAAACATTTCAAGAGGCTATAGACTGTCTACAGATTGGAAATTTGCTATCTCAGAGGAGTTGGATGCTCTAGAGGCTAACAACACATGGGATGTAGTCCCTACACCCGAGAAGACAGCAACCGGATTAAAGTGAATATTTAAAATTAAATATGATTTAAATGGTTCAGTTTTAAGATACAAAGCAAGATTGTGTGCCAAAGGATACTCACAAGAAAAAGACGTGGATTACAAAGAGATATTTTTGTCGCGCTGTTGCCAGACTTCAAAATAATACAGCAATTCTAAGAAATTTCAACGAGTCATCAAAATGTCCAGCTACACTGAATGCATATTACCCAAGCCCGATACCCAGGCCTACGATAGCTGCAGGAGGATTTTCTGCGTGCCATGGTCTGGTTTATCGTGTGATGAACTACGCTGTATTTCCCTTAGACAACGCAAAGTCTTATTCTTATGTAACGATTGTGAAATGAGTTTAAGACAAATTCCGTTATTAATACAGCAAATTTCTTAGTTAAAATCAGATATAGATGGTATTAAACGTTCTTATAATATGAACTTAACTGCCAACAATTCCACGCTCATCAACGTTGAGGAAATGGTCAATGAAGCTAAAGAACGAAAAATATTATTATATTTAATGTTCCTGAGGCTGTTAATTCTCAACAAGGGGATGTACATGACACAAGTAAAGTTATGGAGGTCCTCAAAGTATTAAATATGAATGTCAACCCTCCGCCACTAGTTAAGCGTTTTGGAAAGTCTGTTAACAACAAACCGCGTGTGCTTAAAGTATCTTTTAGCACACATGATATAGTTCGCCAAATACTTCGACAAAGAAAAATCTTGCAAACACACCGCTCCGCTCTTTTTCCAACAAAAATGATCAAACTCCAAAACAATTAGAACATCTAAAATCTCTACAAAGTGAAATGGAAATGCGCGTCAGTGATAATAATGAAGCAGATCTGACTATCAAATACATTAAAGGAATTCCGACCATTGTAAAAAAGGAGTAAGCCTAATGAAAATACTATAACCTATACTAATCTTGATTCTCTCCCAGCCAAATTTAACCCCTTCCTTGTTTTGTTCAGCAACAACAACCGAAGTGTATCTTGATTATTGAAACGTGGCTTAAGCCACAAATTTCAAATAGTTTAGTATATATTGATTTTTTTATTTTAGCATCATACAGAGTTATGGAGAGCCCCAAATAAGCTTTTGGCTTGTGCTAGGGGCCCTCCATTAATTTTGCAAAAAAAAAAATGTTCAAAAATATAGCTGACAACTTTATTATATATATTATATATATATTATATACCCAACTATAGTTTATATAGATCGGATTGTATAAGTCAGAGGGGTATATATTTATTGTATCCCTGCTGAAAATGACGGGTCTGTGCGGGTATGAATATTTGCGGCAAAACCGGATTTGCGCGGACTTAAAACGCATATAAGTCGCCAAACCCGCACAAGGGTGTTTTAATATGTTTTAAGTCCGGTCTTTTCACCCGCGTCACAAGTCTGCCCAAATCCGCCCAGACCTGCAAATCTATGCCGGCCCAAGTCCGCAGAAATACGTTCTTGTCGGGTTATGTCTGCCCAAGTCCGCATAACACCGCAAAAGTTAAATCCGCACAAGTCTGTTTTGATACGTTTTAAGTCCGGTCTATGCACCCGCGTCACAAGCCCGCACAAATCCGCCTAGACCTGCAAATCTATACCAGCCCAAGTCTGCATAAATACGTTATGTACCTGCAAATAGTTATACCGGCCCAAGTCGGCACAACACCGCACAAGCTAAATCCGCACAAGTCTGTTTTGATACGTTTCAAGTCCGGTCTTTGCACCCGCGTCACAAGTCCGCACAAATCCGCCCAGACCTGCAAATCTATGCCGGCCCAAGTCCGCAGAAATACGTTCTTGTCGGGTTATGTCTGCCCAAGCCCGCACAAATCCGCCCAGACCTGCAAATCTATACCGGCCCAAGTCTGCATAAATACGTTATTTGTCTGCAAATAGTTATACCGGCCCAAGTCGGCACAACACCGCACAAGCCAAATCCGCACAAGTCTGTTTTAATACGTTTTAAGTCCGCAGTATGCGCCCGCGTCACAAGTCCGCCCAAATCCGCCCAGACCTGCAAATCTATGCCGGCCCAAGTCCGCAGAAATACGTTCTTGTCGGGTTATGTCTGCCCAAGCCCGCACAAATCCGCCCAGACCTGCAAAATCTATACCGGCCCAAGTCTGCATAAATACGTTATTTGCCTGCAAATAGTTATACCGGCCCAAGGCGGCACAACACCGCACAAGCCAAATCCGCAAAAAGTCTGTTTTAATACGTTTTAAGTCCGCAGTTTACGCCCGCGTCACAAGTACGCCCAAATCCGCCCAGACCTGCAAATCTATGCCGGCCCAAGTCCGCAGAAATACGTTCTTGTCGGGTTATGTCTGCCCAAGTCCGCATAACACCGCAAAAGTTAAATCCGCACAAGTCTGTTTTGATACGTTTTAAGTCCGGTCTATGCACCCGCGTCACAAGCCCGCACAAATCAGCCTAGACCTGCAAATCTATACCAGCCCAAGTCTGCATAAATACGTTATTTACATGCAAATAGTTATACCGGCCCAAGTCGGCACAACATCGCACAAGCTAAATCCGCACAAGTCTGTTTTGATACGTTTCAAGTCCGGTCTTTGCACCCGCGTCACAAGTCCGCACAAATCCGCCCAGACCTGCAAATCTATGCCGGCCCAAGTCCGCAGAAATACGTTCTTGTCGGGTTATGTCTGCCCAAGCCCTCACGAATCCGCCACACCTGCAAATCTATACCGGCCCAAGTCTGCATAAATACGTTATTTGTCTGCAAATAGTTATACCGGCCCAAGTCGGCACAACACCGCACAAGCCAAATCCGCACAAGTCTGTTTTAATACGTTTTAAGTCCGCAGTTTGCGCCCGCGTCACAAGTCCGCCCAAATCCGCCCAGACCTGAAAATCTATGCCGGCCCAAGTCCGCAGAAATACGTTCTTGTCGGGTTATGTCTGCCCAAGCCCGCACAAATCCGCCCAGACCTGCAAAATCTATACCGGCCCAAGTCTGCATAAATACGTTATTTGCCTGCAAATAGTTATACCGGCCCAAGTCGGCACAACACCGCACAAGCCAAATCCGCACAAGTCTGTTTTAATACGTTTTAAGTCCGCAGTTTGCGCCCGCGTCACAAGTACGCCCAAATCCGCCCAGACCTGCAAATCTATGCCGGCCTAAGTAGCAGAAATACGTTCTTGTCGGGTTATGTCTGCCCAAGTCTGCATAACACCGCACAAGTCTGTTTTAAGTCCGGTAAGGCACTTAATTGCCGTAATGCTTATTACGTTTTTCGCACGATCCACATAAACATCAAGAGGATTTATAAAAGTAAAATTAAAACGTAAAATTTATTGTATTGTAAAAATCAAGTCAGTACCTCAACAACGTATAGTAAACAATGCTAAATTCCTAATTTTGTTTGATATTTTTGTAAAAAAAGCATTTTTTGTAAAAAATGCGTCAAGATGACAATTTTGAGCTTTAAGGTGCGAGGAATATGTTTTGCAATTATACCCGAAAAATACAAAGATCAGTATGAAAATAGTTGAAAAATTTTCAAAACATGGTGCCGGAAAAAAAATATATGTGAAAACTTTTCGTTGAATTTGGCCCCTAATTTTAAAATTTACAATTTTCTCGAATATTGGCTAGTAAAAGTTGTAACATGATAGGTTTGGACTTTTTAAATGCTCTAAAACATTTAACAGTAAATGAAACGTCCTTTTAACATAATATGTTAAAACGTTTAAAAACAATAAGGGACTTAATGCCCTAAAACTAGGACCTCAAGACAAGGACTTAACTGGAATTTTTAATTATTAAAATATAAATAATAAAAAGTAACTTTTTTAAAAAACTATTTTAATTTACAAAATTAATAAATTGCATACTCGTAAGGGGCCTACGCCCTAGGTAGGGCCCTAAGAGACCAAATCGCTAAAACAATGCTGTAAATTATAAATGGACGAAGCTTTTATAGGATTATGAAATTTAGGAAAATTAAAATTATATGCTTTGCTCAGAAAGAACCTAGGATACTATTATTTTTTTATATTTTGACGTTCTCCTTTTCTGATAAGCTTTAAGTTAATAGAATAAGGGTTAAAACCTTTACGCAAAGCTGATATTTGGCTCAATCACGAATTGGTTTGATTAAAAATGATATCAGATGTACAAAAAGGTTCTAACCCTTACACGGAAAGAAATTAGTGGGCTCTGCGCTATACATTATAAGATATTTGGTAACAGTGGCAAATTATATTGATTTAAGCTATAGATTATAAGGGACACAATAACTAATAATGTTAAAAATAAATTGGAAACGATTATATATATTACAGACACGATTATATTTATTACAGGCACTATTATAAATTTACAGAAATTTTATTATATTATAAAAATTATTAGCACGGACAATAATTAAATCTATTTAAGCTATAAATGCCATACTATTTGTTATATTTTATTATTCACTAAACAATTAAAGTATTTCATATAAATTTTTACACTGACTGCCATAATTGTAAGAGAAAGCCTTGTATTTATATAATAAGCGATTATAATTTGCTTGGTATGTGTGTTATAGCGCTCCTAGCTATAATTTTGTACTATATACATACATGTATTGATTTAAAGCTTATTAGAAAAGGAAAATAAGCTCAAAATATAAAAAATATATATACTGGATTTTTCCTTAGCAAAGCATATAATCTATATATTACCTTAATAATAGTAATATAAATAATAATGTCAATATAACCATACTCGTGTAAATCTGAGAATGCGACTTTGATGTCATGGGTAATTGGTCCTTATTTCTTAACATTTAATAAATTATTTTTGTTTATATACATTTTCTATATGTATTATTAAGATCAGTTTAAATTTTATATAATATATAAATTAGAATACTACTAAATTATGTAAAATATTTTATTCTTGATGACATAAAATATTTAATAAGTTATAATGAAATATATGTGGAAAATTTCTTAAAGTGCCAATAATTGGGGGTTTTACCCTAGCTGCCTTGATCCAATTTTTTACTGCTCGGATAGATTTTGAGCCGAGTCATTTTCATCCTCCTCTATGTTTTCTATATGGACTATCTAAAAGAAGAAAAGACTAGTTGTGCTGCCTGCTTACTACAGGTTGGGTTGGGTTATTTTAATACTATCAATTAAAAACTTCCTTATTAAAAATGACAGGTCTGGGCGGGTATAAATGGTGCACAAACCGGACCTGAGCGGGTAAATTCCATCCGCTCAAGTCCGGTTTGTGCATCATTTATACCCGCGCAGACCCGTCGTTTTGAATAGGGTTGTTTTGAAATTTCTAATAAAATGTTTTTTTTGTTTGTAATTAAAAAAAAATTAAAAAATCTAAAATGTTTTCTCTTATAGAATCCCTTGAACTAAACCACAAAACAGTGTGGCAAAGTTGATTATAAATGAAATATTACCTTTTTATCTTTTCTAATTCTGTTCAAAAAGTTTAGAAATTTTTGTAGAATTGTAACAGGAAATTTTATTGAGTTCCAGGCCCAAACAATTCTCACTTGTTCCTCTTGTTAATAAAAAAATGTTCATAAATGCCTAAAAAACAATTATGTTTCTTAGAGTATAATATATTCTATAACTAGTATGGAATAGACAATATTCCGAGCGAGCGGAAAGTTTGTCATACGAGCCGGTAGGCGAGTATGACGGTCCCGCGAGCGCGGAATGACTATTCCATACGTGTTGTAGACTATAATTCTTCTTCGACTGCAAATATGATATGTAATTTTAAGTTGGTAATTTTATCCAGGGATGTGCAAAATTAAACAACTAAAACAGTAAAACAATTACAATTTTTTTTTCAACCAAGAAAAAGTCCAAAACAATTTGAAAAAAATACGTTTTTATTGAGGTTTTCATTTTCTCAAAAAACAGAAAAATTAAAAAAAAGTTTTTGCCTTCTGTGACTGGGCAAAAAAAAGGTAAAAACTAGATAAAGATACCACATTTTCTCATATTTATACCTCCCTGGGGCTTAACCCATTGACCTCGGGATTTTTTTTTCAGCATAACAGTCCAGGGCCAAGTATTTTTCTTTTCAAAATACAAATTTGGGAATATAGAAAATTTAGGGGAAATTTTCATATCTCAAGAACCAAGATGGCACAAACAAAACTAATAGTGACACAAACGTTCACATAAGACCCCTTTTTCGATAAACACAAAATATTCGTTTGTTTGTAATGAGGGATTAAGGCGGGAACTTCTCACTGCCATAGGTTGCATTTAGAAATAAAGGAAACTAAATTTTAAAGGACTTAAATTATTTTACTACATTTATGGGACAGGAAATATTTGAAGGATCATCTGTTTCCGACTCCAAATATTTTATCGGTTTCTTTTTTGGTCTTGAGTTTTCGATTAATTTTTTCAAATTTTCTAAAGTATCTAAAAAAATAATACTTAATTCTTGTTCAAAATTGTTATTATAAAATACATTGATTTAAAATTTAGACAACAAGGGACCATCATGAGTATTTTAACACATATGAGGCGCTGCAATCAATTTTCCTTAAAAGAATACCTTTTCTAGAGAGCCAAATTCTAGAGGGGGCAACGATCAGGGCCGTAGCGAAGAGGATTTCGGGGGGGGGCCTAAAAATACAACTTTTTTCTTCGACAAAAAAGTGAATGACCAAAAAAAAAAAACGGTCCTCACCTCCAAAAAATATATAACTTTTTTATTTTGAATCCATAACATATACAACTTTTGTTTTGGATCAATGAAATATACAATAGAGTGCAGCGAAAAACACTTCCTTCGAAATCTATATGGGGCTAGGTGTTAAAAGTTGTGGTTATGGATGCTTATTAGGGTGCCCAGCACCTACAGAATTGTTTGGGTCCCACCCCTTAAAAGTCGCACCCGGTGCTTTTTGAATAGAAAATCATGTGAAGGGTTTTTATTTTTTTAAAAGATGTGATGGGATAAAAATGCTAAAAATTGACACGTGGTTTGGACTAGAGCTAGAAAAAAATGAACTTTTTCCAAAGAGTTCTTGGTTTTAAGGGAATTCTTCAGTATGTGTGTTTGCCTTTGGCTCAGTAATTTTGGTATTTCAGTGGACTGCGGGTTGATATAATAATAAAGAAAGGACTCACCAAAGTTGCGGCTATGTAATTACCTCCTAGGCCTAGGGAATTTGGTGAATCCGACCAATGGCTGGATCTTGAGTTTTCACGCGAGATTTGTTTATCTTTCGGTGCGTATTTGCATAGCGTTACACTAATTGTGTCTAAAACCACCCAAACCCGGGTGGTGGCGCTACTATCTAGACCACTAAAATTAACTTTAAAAATTAACTTACGAGGGTCAATCGCGAGGATTGTACAATGTGCGAATTCAGGAATTATATGTTTTGAAAAAAAGTACAGGGTGTTCAATTTAAAATCAAGGTAGTAATTATCTTATTATGCTTGGGTATTGGACAAAAATATGAATTTTGATGAAATAATGCTGCAGCCTATCGAAACTGACCCCAAGATGGGCACTGAGAAACACAGCCAAGCTATTTTAAATTTCTAATCTACGCAAAGCACCTATGAAAGCCTCTGAACTGAGGTTAGACAAGCTCAGTATGAATCGCTTTCGTAGCAAAACAGATGAAGACACAAATGTAAGATTTAAGTGTTTTAGCTCCTCGATAACGCCCCATAAAAACCTTACAAGGGCCTCCTAAATCAACACCACTAACTGTAAACGCTTTAAATTGCGCAACTCTATGAGAAGGTAAGTTTCCCATTAGCGGGATGAGAGGCTTAGGATTTACCCTAAAACACCTAAAACACTTATTAAGACAACGGTTAATAGCTTTCTTTGCTCCAATTATCCAAAACTGTTGTCCTATAAGGTACTGAAGAGTTTGTGGTCCTGGATGTAAATATTTCTTATGGAAAGAAAATATAATCAAATCCGTGAACACGTGATCTCTTGGTAAAAGCACAGGGAACTTCGAATCGAAGGATAACTGAGAGTGAGTCAGTGTACCGCCAACACGAAGTATACCTTTTTCGTCCAAAAAGGGAGATAGCTTTCTAAACTGCTTTTCGCATAATTTATTACGTTCTAATGTAGCAATTTCATTATGAAATACAGATTTCTGTACAGCCTTTGCTAGCTTAATGGTAGCATTATACAACTCCACTTCGGTCAAAGCTCCAGACTGAGTGGGTTGTTTTCTACAACGAGAAATAAAACTTAAGGAAAATGCAACTATTCCTTGAATTGTCCTCATTGAAGAAAAACGTTTAAAAAGACTCTCTAATAAATTGTCCTCAACTACTAAAAGTGCAAACTTTGCAGGCTTAGCTGCCTCCATTTCTACTAAATTTGAAGGCGAATTAAAACTAGAAATTGGCCATTCAATTTGAGGAAGGCTTAACCAGGGAGGGGCCTTTCCACCAAAGTGACTGTGAAAGCAATTCCTGGGGAAGTACGCCACGACTGGCGACGTCTGCTGAATTGTGGGCTGAAGAAACATGTTTCCAACGCTCTGGAGCTATAATATCTTGGATAAAACTTACACGATTTGCCACAAACGTCTTCCACTTGTGTGGAGGAGACTTTATCCACGATAGTGCAATAGTGGAATCCGACCATGCAACTATATCTCTAAAGGAAAGTTTTGTTTTAAATGTTTTTAAAACAAACTTAAAAGTTTTGCTTAATAAGACCATTCCACATAACTCCAAACGAGGAAGTGACATTTTCTTGAGTGTAGCTACTTTGGATCTGCCGCAAAGCAAATAAACAACTATACTGCCATCGAAATGAATGGCACGTAGATATATACAACAACCATAGCCCTTTTCTGAACTATCACAAAATCCATGAAGCTCGAGTTGGACATTGCTATGTTTAATATCTAAAAACCTACTAATTTTTATACTACTAAGGAGATGAAGTTCTGACTTGAACTGAAGCCACTTTGAGCAGATTTCGTCCGGAGGGGTTTCGTCCCACTGTGTTCCTAATGCCCACAAAAGCTGTATCAAATGCTTAGCAAAAAAGGTGATAGGAGTCAAAAAACCTAGGGGATCCCAAATTTTTGCAATGTCAGATAGGATTGAACGCTTTGTCGGAATCGAATCCTTTGAGCTTGTAGAGAATGCAAAACAATCTGCCGCGGGTTTCCAATGCAAGCCTAGGATTTTTAATACATTATCTTCCTCTGAGTCAAACGTTATGGTTTGACACTGATCGGCCAGCAAGTCACTAAGAATACGTGGACAATTGCTTGCCCATTTTCGTTTGGACTTTTTACCCTTGGCTAGAAGCTCAACTAACTGTAACTGCAGTGCTTGAGCATTCTCCAGGGAATCCTCCCCTCCCAAAGCATCGTCTACGTAAGAAGAGTGACGTAACACTTGGGCTGCCAAAGGAAAAGCTTCACCTTCGTCCTTAACTAACTGCAATATGGTTCGCATGGCTAAAAAGGGAAGACAGGATAAACCAAATGTGACTCTAGTCAACCAAAATTCTTCCACTGGATCATCTGGATAAAACCTCCATAATATTCTTTAATACGTTCGATGTTTCTCTACCATTAATATTTGGAGAAACATTTTTCTAATGTCTCCGGACACTACTATTTTATATAACCGAAACAACAACAATGAAACTATATCGGCTTGCAACTTAGGGCCTGCTAGAAGTAGATCATTCAAGGAATTTCTATTGGAGGATTTGGCGCTTGCGTCAAACACAACACGAAGAGGTGTGAAAATACTCTCCGCTCTCCAGACCGTATGATGAGGTAGGTAATAACTTGGAATATTTTTTGCACCATCTGGTGGTTTTTCCAAGTACCCATTGTCTAAATATTCCTGAATAACTTTACTATAGGCAGCCTTCAGTTCCTGATCCTTTGCAAACTTTCGTTCCAAAGAATACAGCCTTTTTAGTGCCATAGATCTTGATTCTCCTAAGCTTATTGGCTTAGTTTCCTGAAAAGGTAATTCCACTATATAACGCCCCTCGGCGTTACGTGATACAGACACTACAAATTTCTGCTCGCACAAAATGTCTTCGGGAGGAACATGGTTCTGCTCAGGAACCTGTTCCGTTTCCCAAAATTGTTTAAGATCAAATGGTTCCATAATGGTCAACAATGAGATCTTAGGGGATAAAGAACCTGACATCTTTCCCATTACAACCCAACCAAATTCCGTATCAAGAGCTATGGGTTCCCCCTCCCCCCCGGAAACCTTACCCGGTTTCACCACCTGTGAAAAAATGTCTATGCCAAGTATCATCTCTAAACTGCTTGACCGTTGGTAAAACGGATCTGCTAGCTGTAAATTTGATAAATGAACCCATTTCGAGGACTCCAAGGGATCAGTAGGAACGCTTGAAACCAACTGAGGTAGTATATGAGCCTCTACTGCAATGGTAGGGCTATCCTTACTATAAAGTTTAATAGCGCATTGCGCTAAATCATTTGAAACTATTGGAGAATCGGCCTTAATGCCAGTTACCGAAATAAACTCCTTTTTTGTGTGAAGACCTAATTTATTAACACATTTTTGAGTTATAAATGACGTCATCTACCAGAATCCAACAGACAGCGTACTGGCTGAAAACTACCACGAGAATCTTTCACCTTCACCAGCACGGTTGACAATAAAGCTGAAGAAGTACCGGTTGCTGAAAGACTTAAGTTTTCTTCTGCGCTACTACCTCTATTGTTGGAACATGCAATGTGTTCCATACCACTACTACTAGAAGAGGCCGTAGTATTTTCAAAATGAAGCATCGAATGGTGCTTTAATCTACAATTTTTGCAGCTATTTCTAGCTGAACAGTTTCTAACAGTGTGTGTCGACTTTAGACAATTCAAACATAAATGCAATTCTTTGACCACATCATAACGCTTAGCCGGGCTGTGCATAAGAAATTCCTGACACTGGGTAATATTATGATTGGATTTGTAAAGAAGACATTTATTTGGATTCACAGAATTAACAACAAAGGAATGCTTGTTAAAATTTGGATTATATTTCGAATTTGAACCAGAATTTGACACAGTTTTTCTAAAGGCTTTTTACTTGCAGCTACTTCCACAGACTCTAAACCTTTGCAATGATTTATTAAAAATTTCTTTAAATCATCAAACTTAGGTACTGCACTACTATCCTCGACAGTGGATTCATACTTTGTGCACAAGTGCTTTGGCAGCTTTTTGAATACAAAATCAAACAAAATGAAACTCCACTCACCGGTATTCAAACCTAAAGAATTTAAAGCTGACAAATTTTCATTCATCGTGTTTATGATGTTATACAATGCTGTAGAATTATCCGAAATACTGACTGGTAAATTAAGAATTGCATGCCAATGAGTTGTAGCAAGTATGCGACGGTTGTCATACCTATCACAAAGTTGTTTATATATAATGTATGTATAATTTCATAATTTAATCCCGAAGGGGGTAGGCCCCTTACTAAATTTAGGGGCTCCCCTCCTAGACATCCCAATAAATGGTGGTATTTTTCTATGCTAGATAAATCTTTATTGTAGTGAACTCTACTGTTAAATAAATCTTTAAACCCATTCCATTCTGAAAATTTACCGTTAAATGTAACTAAAGGCAAAGGAGGGAGTTTAAAACTACTACTACTACTACCACTATTGTTACTAGAAGAACTAGATCCGCATAATTTAGCATGTTTTTCTAGTATAGTTCAATAGATCTTATCTACTGTCTGCATATCATCTTTTTCCCTGGCAATATCTTGTTTCATAATTGCTTCGGTTTTTATAGCATCCTTTGCGATAAGTTCTATCATATAATTATGTATCTTATCGTAAAGTTGATAACTAATTTCAGTTGTGCGAAAACTAGCTTTAAAAACCTCTAATTTTGTCACGTCAGCTTCCGCATCTGTGGCCAAATTATAAATACGCTTTAATCTTTCATATTGGCATTGCCTTTTATAAATGAAAGTGTTATAATCTGACATTTTAATTTTTAATTAAAACGAAAATTTATTTTATTAAATTAAAAAAAAACAACAATAAATTTCGCACGCCACTGAATTATGAAAAGAAATAATTTTGTAAACCTACTAATTACCAAGTCAATCTATTTTTTTGGACAATTCCCCAAGCAAGGCAAAAACAAAATCTGTACGCCACTGATCTATATTGGAAGTAAAAGAAAATTAACAGCAAAAAGAAAACAACAAAGTTAATTTATTTAAATTTTCTTAAATTAAAATAATTTTAATTTTTCTACAAAAAAAAAACTTTTTATTACACCCCTGTAATGCAATTAATGCAAGTGCAGGCCAAATTAATTTTATAAAAAGTTGTTTGGTGCAGGCTGTAAATTTAAAAGGCCAAAATTATTTAAATCTTGATAAACTACTAAACTTTTTGCCACCGACAAAAATTAAATTAAATTTAAATTTTACTACCAAAATATTTAAAATTTAAATTCTACTACGAAAATATTTATTTTTTAAATTCTACTACCAAAATATTTATTTTACCATTAATGGGCAAATAATATTTATTTTAGCTAAATTTTTAATGCAATAATGGCAAAATTTTAGCTAAACTCCACTAAATTTTACGTCACTTACCCCTTGAAAATATTGTTTAAACAAATGCAATATTGGCAAAATACTTTAAAAATATAAACAGGCGCAAATAACGAAATTTTCATGAATATCTAAAGGATACTCCATTCAGAATGAATTATTTTTAAATTAATCTGATAATTGTCTATTTCTAAACTACTACTATTTAAAAAAATAAAAAATAAATTTTATTCTTGACACAAATACTTGAGGCTAGGTTTGTGCCGAAGTAAACTCGCAAAAAAGGCAAGGTACAAAAAAACCGTAACTCGACGGTTCGGTGTCGCAAAAAACTGCTATAAACACCTGATTAATTATCGTAAATTCTACTACTTTTACAAAATATAATAATCTACTACAAACTATGCAAATTACACTTCCCGACAAAAAACAAGCGACTTTTTCCTTAACGAGAAAACACGTTTGAAAACGGCTGAGCGTCTATGTCGCGAGAAAACTTTTTAACGGCTCTGAAGGTCCATGTTTGCCTTTGGCTCAGTAATTTTGGTATTTCAGTGGACTGCGGGTTGATATAATAATAAAGAAAGGACTCACCAAAGTTGCGGCTATGTAATTACCTCCTAGGCCTAGGGAATTTGGTGAATCCGACCAATGGCTGGATCTTGAGTTTTCACGCGAGATTTGTTTATCTTTCGGTGCGTATTTGCATAGCGTTACACTAATTGTGTCTAAAACCACCCAAACCCGGGTGGTGGCGCTACTATCTAGACCACTAAAATTAACTTTAAAAATTAACTTACGAGGGTCAATCGCGAGGATTGTACAATGTGCGAATTCAGGAATTATATGTTTTGAAAAAAAAAGTACAGGGTGTTCAATTTAAAATCAAGGTAGTAATTATCTTATTATGCTTGGGTATTGGACAAAAATATGAATTTTGATGAAATAATGCTGCAGCCTATCGAAACTGACCCCAAGATGGGCACTGAGAAACACAGCCAAGCTATTTTAAATTTATTAACATACAAATATTAAGTTGAAAGTGTACAGTTATCGTGCATGACATGATACAGATGCAGGAGTAAAACAGGAGGTTTAATCCCACAAAAGAAAGAATAAAATAACATTTAAGTCCCAGCCATGCAAAAAACTCATTTATTTACTGTATTATCATGAGTGAACACTTACCCGCCATGTATAGAATTATGGCATAATAATAAACATACGAATTCTCCTCTGGCCATAAGACTAGATATTTTTTATTTAGATTAACTTCCTAAGGGGTGGCTGGAGGTTGATTCTTAAAATGTTTGCTTTCCAAAGTTTAGTAGGATTCGTCGTCTATATATTGTACGTAGTAAAACATCTAAAAAAAAGCCTAATGAAAGTACAATATATATTTTACTTACCATAAATACATGTACTTATGTGCCATAAATAAATCATATTCCTTACTTTACAAATTGCACAAAGTTACACACACGCTAACACACAATCACAGAACGCAAAAGTCCAAACCGATTGAAGGACGCGTTTTTCTTAACCGTTTTTTCCAATGTTTACTACGACAGAAAAACGTAAACAAAAACACCCATTGTACGCAGTACACTGTTGCCAAGAGTGCTAGAGAACTTAAATGTAGACCAAAGTATTCCCTAAGGGCCACTTGAACCAACGATGTTTTAACTTTAAACTTGGTTTAAATTTAAACCATGTTTAAAGTTAAAACATCGTCAATTAATTGACAGTCAACCAATCAGAACACAGCATTTTTAACTTGAACTCAGTTTAGTCGAGACAATCCCAGCTTAAGAGTTGGAAACTCTTAGTTGAAGTTTACAACTATACAACTCTGAGATGCCTAAGACCCAGACAGCACATGATATCTTAAAGATATATTTTTTAGATCTTAATTATGTCTGGACGCCTAAAGACATAAAAAGGATATCTTGTGGACTTCTTTTTAGGGATGTTTAAAATTTTAAATATCTTAAGATATCTGATTATGATATCTATAAGATGTCTTTTAAGTACAAGACGTCTAAACTTCGATATTAATCGCTAAAAATAAACTAACCACAATCAACTATTAAAAGTTAAGTTGAAAGTGTACAGTTATCGTGCATAACATGATACAGATGCAGGAGTAAAACAGTAGGTTTAATCCCACAAAAGAAAGAATAAAATAACATTTAAGTCCCAGCCATGCAAAAAACTCATTTATTTACTGTATTATCATGAGTGAACACTTACCCGCCATGTATAGAATTATGGCATAATAATAAACATACGAATTCTCCTCTGGCCATAAGACTAGATATTTTTTATTTGGATTAACTTCCTAAGGGGTGGCTGGAGGTTGATTCTTAAAATGTTTGCTTTCCAAAGTTTAGTAGGATTCGTCGTCTATATATTGTACGTAGTAAAACATCTAAAAAAAAGCCTAATGAAAGTACAATATATATTTTACTTACCATAAATACATGTACTTATGTGCCATAAATAAATCATATTCCTTACTTTACAAATTGCACAAAGTTACACACACGCTAACACACAATCACAGAACGCAAAAGTCCAAACCGATTGAAGGACGCGTTTTTCTTAACCGTTTTTTCCAATGTTTACTACGACAGAAAAACGTAAACAAAAACACCCATTGTACGCAGTACACTGTTGCCAAGAGTGCTAGAGAACTTAAATGTAGACCAAAGTATTCCCTAAGGGCCACTTGAACCAACGATGTTTTAACTTTAAACATGGTTTAACAGTCAACCAATCAGAACACAGCATTTTTAACTTGAACTCAGTTTAGTCGAGACAATCCCAGCTTAAGAGTTGGCAACTCTTAGTTGAAGTTTACAACTATACAACTCTGAGATGCCTAAGACCCAGACAGCACATGATATCTTAAAGATATATTTTTTAGATCTTAATTATGTCTGGACGCCTAAAGACATAAAAAGGATATCTTGTGGACTTCTTTTTAGGGATGTTTAAAATTTTAAATATCTTAAGATATCTGATTATGATATCTATAAGATGTCTTTTAAGTACAAGACGTCTAAACTTCGATACTAATCGCTAAAAATAAACTAACCACAATCAACTATTAAAAAAATGATTTTTTTTATTATTTTTTTTAAAAGAAATAAATAAATAAATAAATAATAAACAAATAAATACGAAAAACGAAAAAATTTAAAAAAATTCAAAAAAGAAATTTTCAAAAAAAAAACAGAAAAAAAAATAAGTTCAAAAAAAAATTCAAAAAAACAAACATTTTTTTAAGATCTTTTTTGACAAACAAATTACCTCTCATTCTAATTCTTATTACGCATTATCAATACAACCTAGCACCGTAAATGGGAGGGGGTATTATGTTGTAAAGTCGCATGTGCAAGGCGTCAGTAAGGCGTCTTAAAAAAGATGTCTTAAAGACGTTACCTTTTGTAACATACGACGTCGTTAAGACATCTTTAAGATACATATACGGCGAAAACCGACGTTCTTAAGACGTCTTGAATGACGAGCTACATCTTTAAGATCTCTTTAAGTCATCTTTGTGCTGTCTGGGAGGCCACTTGGACCAATGATGGTTTAACTTCAAACGTGGATTAAATTGACGTTTGGACTTTTTTAATTTTTTTTTTTAATTTTTTAATTGACAGTCAACCAATCAGAATGCAGCATTTTTAACTTAAACTCGGTTTAGTCGAGATAATCCCACATCAAAAGTTGGTACAAGTGTCCCTTATAAGGGACTTGGTTTAGTTAAGATAATCCCAGACCAAAAGTTGGTGCAAGTGGCCCTTAGAGCCACTTGCACCAACGATGGTTTAACTTTAAACTTGGATTAAATGACGGTCAGCCAAAGGTGCAAAGACCGGACTTAAAACGTATTAAAACAAACTTGTGCGGTTTTGGCTTGTGCGGTGTTGTGCAGACTTGGGCCGGTATAACTATTTGCAGATAAATAACATATTTCTGCGGACTTGGGCCGGCATAGATTTGCAGGTCTAGGCGGATTTGAGCGGACTTATCACGCGGGTGCAAAGACCGGACTTAAAACGTATTAAGACAGACTTGTGCGGATTTGGCTTGTGCGGTGTTGTGCAGACTTGGGCCGGTATAACTATTTGCAGGTTAAGTATTAGATTTGCAGGTCTAGGCGGATTTGGGCGGACTTATAATGCAGGTGCAAAGACCGGACTTAAAACGTATTAAAACAGACTTGTGCGGATTTGGCTTGTACGGTGTTGTGCAGACTTGGGCCGGTATAACTATTTGCAGGTAAATAACATATTTATGCGGACTTGGGCCGGTATAGATTTGCAGGTCTAGGCGGATTTGGGCGGACTTATAACGCAGGTGCAAAGACCGGACTTAAAACGTATTAAAACAGACTTGTGCGGATTTGGCTTGTGCGGTGTTGTGCAGACTTGGGCCGGTATAACTATTTTCAGGTAAATAACATATTTATGCGGACTTGGGCCGGTATAGATTTGCATGTCTAGGCGGATTTGGGCGGTCTTATGACGCGGGTGCAAAGACCGGACTTAAAACGTATTAAAACAGACTTGTGCGGATTTGGCTTGTGCGGTGTTGTGCAGACTTGGGCCGGTATAACTATTTGCAGGTAAATAACATATTTATGCGGACTTGGGCCGGTATAGATTTGCAGGTCTAGGCGGATTTGGGCGGACTTATGACGCGGGTGCAAAGACCGGACTTAAAACGTATTAAAACAGACTTGAGCGGGTTTGACTTGTGCGGTGTTATGCAGACTTCTGCGGGTATCACCCGGCACTATTTGCAGGTAAAGAACGTATTTAAACAGACTTTTCAAGTTTAGACGTACTTGTTCTGACTTAAGCGGATGTGTTTAGCTGATATACATTGACGGATTTGTGCTGACATGAGCAGATTTAAATTAAATCCTAAAATGCCGGTATAAATCATTATCGTCAATTTCGGACTTGTGCAGGTTTAAATTAAATCTGAAATTGCGGATCTAAAACGCTGTGACGGGTGAAAGCCGACTTGACGGGTATGAAACATACTAAACCGGATTTGATTTTATACCCGCACAGACCCGTACATTTTCAGCAGGGATATATTTAAATACGGTATATTTTTCTAATTTTAAAATAGTTGAACGTAATTGCTCTGTCCAGGGAATGAATATTGTATGTCTAGATTTATACAATAAATTGTTTTCTTTTACACTTGTTTGTATATATCGGCCCTCTAAAACCATCAAAGCAAACGATGATTTGCTCTTGAGTAAACTTGCTGAGTTAAAACGCACATCTAAAAATATATTTATATTGGGAGATTTTAATTTTCCACATATAGACTGGTCGGATAATCAGTACCGCGATGGGGTTTCATCACCCGCAAAATCTTTTAATACGCTTGTGGATACTGGCCTAAGTCAATTAGTAACGCAAAATACCCGTTTTCGCAAAAATCATCGTCCATCCCTGGTTGACTCATTCCTTACAAATGATGAAAACCTTATTTCAGATTTACAGTACCTACAGCCGATTAATATATCCGATCATATAACTATATCTGCTACATTACAGTATCTAACATATCCTTGCTGTCAATTACAAACGAAAAATATTAGTATAATTGATTTTCCAAAACTAAATAGATTACTAAAAGATTATAACTGGCAACCATTATTTAAATGTGATAATATAAACCAAAAATGGGATTTATTCAAAAAGTTATAACTGACAACCAAAATTTAGCTTTCAGAACTAAAACTTTTTTAGTAAACCCCAAAAAACCTTGGATAAGCCACGACCTAATTTTAAAAAGTAAAACCAAGCTTAGATTGTGGAACAAGTTTAAAAACACAGGTCTTGATAATGACTATATTGAGCATGGGAATTTTTCTAACCAACTAAAACAGGACATACATAAATCTAAATCTGAATATGGGCATAAGTTATTAAAAAAAGGTCAAAAAGCTGTATTTAAATATACCAGAAATAACCTGTCATCAAAAGTGGCTACGCTTGTTCGTAATGCAACTGGTAATTTATGCTCATCTAACCATGAATGTGCTGAGACAATTGCCTCAGTATTCGAACAAATACATACACTTGAACCCGATGGCCCTTTGCCCCCTGTAAATGCCCTTGCTAATCAAAAATCGTTGGATACTGTATTGTTAGAGAGCCTGACTGTTGAATCATTTAAAAAATCTTCGACCTAAACTAGGTCTTGGACCTGACAATATCTCAGTGCAAACCTTAAAGAATTGTGCGGAGACCTTGTCAGAGCCGTTAACGCATATTTTTTAGCATTCTTTATCAAATTCTGCCCTACCAACCGACTGGCTTGTGTCATGCTCCAAGTCAATTTTTAAAAAGGGTAATAAAAGCGATCCTAACAACTACAGGCAAATTAGTATTATGTCCCTTTACCTCAGTCTTCGAAAAGATAATAGTAGCCCAAATAATGAAATTTATCATCGAAAATAATGTTTTGCCCAACTCTCAGCACGGTTTCACGCCTGGCAGGTCCACAACTACTAACCTTTTGTCTAGTCTTCAACATTTATTTAGATTTTTGTAAAGCTTTTACATTTATTAAAGAAATTAAAACACTTTGGAATTAGGAGCCTTTTGCTGGCTTGGATTGAGAGGTACCTTAGTAACAGAAGTTTTAGAGTAAACGTGTTCCAATTCACGGGACGTCCTCTCTGGTGTCCCGCAAGATTCTGTGCTTGGGCCTATTCTGTTTCTTATTTATGTTTCGGATCTTGATAATTTAATTTCGGTGCCTCACAATTTCTATGCCGATGATTCCAAACTATTCGGTAATCCACTTGAGCAGGGCAATTTAATTCAACAAAGTCTTAACAACGTTGCTGAGTGGTGTAAGACTTGGTTAATACCCTTAAATATATCCAAGTGTACCGTATTGCACCTTGGTTCCAAAAACCCTCGTATAAACTATACTATTGATGCCATATCTTTGGCTACTGTTCAGGGCCAGGTAGATCTTGGTGTAACAATGACTACCAACCTGTCTTGGTCTAGACATGTTGGAAATATTGCTAAAAAAGCTAACAAGACTACCCACATAATGTTCAAAACTTTCCAAAATCCCTCTCCATCCCTCTTCAATCTCCTTTATAAATCATACATTAGACCTTAACTAGAGCATGCAGCGTTAATATAGACTCCTAACTTGATAAAGGACATTAATTTGTTAGAAGGTGTTTAGCGTAGAGCAACTAAATCTGTACGTAGTATTAGTAATTTACCCTACCATGATCGTTTGGAGGCACTCAGTTTGCCTGTCTTGTCCGAAAGATGCCAGGGAGGAGAAATGATTTTTACTTATAGGATAGTTAATGGACACTTCAGTGGAGATATCAATAATATGCTGACTTTAAGTGATAATCTGCAACTACGTGGTCATCATTTAAGTTAAAGAAAGAAAACTACAAGTAAACAATCCGTCAGCACTTCTTCTCGAACAGAGGAATGGACTTCAGTCAAGTGTAGTAACTGCCACAACGGTTAACTCTTTAAAAAACAATTATGATAAAACCCAAAGACACTTAGTTACTTATATTTAATTCTATAACTATATATATAAATATACTATAAGACACAACAATGTGGCCAAAATTATCCATCAAAAATTAGCTATTAAATATAATCTACTAAATGAAAGAATACCCTATTATAAATACATACCTGAAAATATTTTAGAATCAGAATTTTATAAACTTACCTGGGACCGTACAATATTAACTGATAAAAAAATTACACCTAACAGACCCGATATAATACTTACTGAAAAAAAAGAAAAAATTACCTTCATTATAGATATTGCGATATCAACAAACAAAAATTTAAGTTCAACCTATAATAATAAAATAGAAAAATATTTATTACTTGCAGAAGAAATAAAAAGGATTTGGAATCAAGAAAAAGTCATTATAGTTCCAATTGTTATGTCATCTACGAGAGTTGTTCCTAACAAGATTCATTCTTCAATTAGTAAATTAAAATTAACAAAATTAACCTACATCGAACTCCAAAAAGCTAGTATCTTAAAATCATGCAGTATTGTAAGAAGATTCCTGCACTAAGAAGAATATTTGTTTTATGACCATATCTTTTTAGAATATCGATATATTGTATATATATTTGCATGAAATAAATAATAATAATAATAATAATAATAATAATAATAATAATAACAATAACAATAACAATAACAATAACAATAACAATAACAATAACAATAACAATAACAATAACAATAACAATAACAATAACAATAACAATAACAATAACAATAACAATAACAATAACAATAACAATAACAATAACAATAACAATAACAATAAAAATAAAAATAAAAATAAAAATAAAAATAAAAATAACAATAACAATAACAATAACAATAACAATAACAATAACAATAACAATAACAATAACAATAACAATAACAATAACAATAACAATAACAATAACAATAACAATAACAATAACAATAACAATAACAATAACAATAACAATAACAATAACAATAACAATAACAATAACAATAACAATAACAATAACAATAACAATAACAATAACAATAACAATAACAATAACAATAACAATAACAATAACAATAACAATAACAATAACAATAACAATAACAATAACAATAACAATAACAATAACAATAACAATAACAATAACAATAACAATAACAATAACAATAACAATAACAATAACAATAACAATAACAATAACAATAACAATAACAATAACAATAACAATAACAATAACAATAACAATAACAATAACAATAACAATAACAATAACAATAACAATAACAATAACAATAACAATAACAATAACAATAACAATAACAATAACAATAACAATAACAATAACAATAACAATAACAATAACAATAACAATAACAATAACAATAACAATAACAATAACAATAATAATAATAAATTGCTTACAATGCATGGCCTACTTCACCCAAGAGCAGATATAGACAGACTTCATATTAAAAGGTCAGAAGGTGGAAGAGGATTAATTCAAATGGAAATGTTATATCAAGTTTCTATCGCTGGTTTAGCTGAATATCTTTCTCAAAAAAAAGACGACAAATTTTTAGTACAAGTTTTTGAACATGAAAATAACAAAACAACAAGAACTTCTTTAATTAAAAAAGCTAAAAATGTTCTTGTAACATTTGATAATGATGATCTTCCAACATGTAGAGCTAAAAAAGTAAAAGAAAAATTAAAGGAAATTATTTGATCGGAATTAAAAGAAAAATGGTATAAAAAAGAACTTCATGGTCAGTATGCAAAAGAGTTATCTAAAAATTATGTTTCTTTTGATTTATCTTGTACATGGCTAAAAAGAGGATCAATTAAAGGAGAAACTGAAGCTTTAATAACAGCTGCTCAAGATCAAGCAATTGCAACAAATTATTATAAAGCAAAAATTTTAAAAATGGGTAACAATAAAGCATGCCGAATTTGTAAATCTAATGACGAGACAATTCATCATATTATATCTGCTTGTCCTATTCTTGCACCAAACGAATATTTGGAAAGACATAATAAGGTTGCCAGACATCTTCATTGGAATATTTGTAAACATTTTCATATTAATGTGAATGAAAAATGGTATGAGCACAAACCAAACCCTGTAGAAAATAATGACAGGGTTACTTTAATATGGGATATGCAAACTCAAACAGATAAATTTATACGTGCAAGTAAACCTGATTTAATAATTAAAGATAAAGAAAAAAACATTTGTTTAATAATTGATGTTGCAGTTCCTATAGACGCTAACATTATTAAAAAAGAAGCTGACAAAGTCTTAAGATACAAAGATCTCCAAATAGAAATAGGCAAAATGTGGAAAATGAAAACTCATGTAATACCTGTTGTTATTGGTACGCTAGGAAATATTTCGAAATCTGCTTTGAACTACATAAAACAAATTCCTGGTGAACATAATTTAGAAGATTTGCAAAAAACAGTAATACTGGAAACGGCTCACATTATTAGAAGAACGATATAAGAATTATTATTTGAAGAACCTGAAGATTGTGGTTCAATCTTGGTGATTTATCTACTTAAGTTGAAAATAAATAAAAATAATAATAATAATAATAATAATAATAATAATAATAATAATAATAATAATAATAATAATAAACACAAACATGCTTGCTGTTCCAATTCTACTCTACTCATTTTAAACCATCAAGTGGACAGTAGATGAGTTGCGCCAACTTGACCGTTCTACTCGGAAGCTTATGAATCTTTTTAGAAGCTTGCATCTGAGATCGTCCGTTCCACGACTATATTTCCCACGAAATCGGGGTGGTCGTGGACTCTTAGGTTTGGAGTATCTTCACAATAGAGTGGCCTTGGATACAGCCTGTAAGATAAGGAGCGAAGAGGAACTCGGTCTCATATTCGACTTTAAACGGGAAAACCCAAACTCTGTCACTGAGTTGGGTCCCGTTCAATTAAAAACCCACATCAAAACTGCAGAGTATTCGATGCTTCTGCAGTCACACATGGATAAGCCAATGCATGGAATCTTCTTTAAGACCATAGAAGACCTTGGCTTATCCAAAAGACTGACATATTTCTTTCTTAGGTCAGGTGGGTTAAAGTCGGAGACCGAGGGATTCATACTTGCTTGCCAAGATGGTGTTTTTAACACATTAGTCTACCGGAGTCGCGTTATGAGAATGCAGGTTCCTGATACCAACTGCAGGGCCTGTCGAAAAATGCCAGAGATCATCATGCATTTACTTTCTGCATGTTCCACATATGCGGTCTCGGCATATATTCGCAGACATAACGCGGCCTTACGAGTGCTTTATTACTTTCTCAGGCACTCGTATGGGTTAGACGAAACACCAGTGTTGCCCTATGTTCCAGCTGATATTGAGTCCGTGGTGGAGAATGATAGATGCCGCATATATTGGAACTACTCATTTTCCAGCCTAAGGCAAATAAGCCAGATATCGTCCTCCTCGACCACAATGCCAAAACAATGTTTGTTATTGAGTTCTCGGCCCCAGCCGAAAGAAACATTGTTTTGAAGGAGGAGGACAAGCGGACAAAATATCAGGATCTTCTTTTTCAACTCCGCAGACTGCATCCAGACCACTCTATAAAACTGGTGGTGCTTATTGTTGGATCCCTTGGTGGTATAAATGACAGCTTTCTCTCTAACCTCAAAACCATACCGGCATGTCGCGACTCAGCCGAAATTCTGGCTGGTCGTATGCAGAAAGCAGTAATCCTTGGGTCTCTCAATTTACTCAGAGCACACGATAACCGGTCACGGTAGAGGCTTACTCCACGGAAGTGGAGAGCAGTTGCCGCAATTTCCCCGCACGTCGCCTCGGTCATCGGAGGACGAGGTGGACCTGTCGGGTTTTATTTCAAATAATAATAATAATAATAATAATAATAATAATATTTTCTTCTACTACTCGTTTTGACTCAGAGTGTTACTAGCTATAACAGCAATAAATGATTATAAAACGAAGCAATTTGACATCAAAACTGCTTTCCTTTATGGCGATTTAGAAGAAGAGATTTACATGTGACTCCCAGAGGATATGGTTGTAATGAAATCCAGCCAATGGTTTAAAACAAGCGCCAAGGTCTTTTAACAAAAAGTTTACTCTTTTTCTTAAAAAACTACAGTTTTGAACAATTGAAAGCAGACTCTGTATAAACAAATAATAATAAATAATAAATAATAAAATAAATAAATAATTGTGTTTACATTGGACTAATAAACAATATTAAAGTAATATTAGTACTATATGTTGACGACGGATTAATAATCAGTGAAAGTGACGAAGCAATAGTCACAGTGTTGGAAGAATTGAAAAAATAATTTAAAATTAAAATAAGTGAAGTCAAAATGCAAATGCAAATAAAAAGATAACCAGACGGTTCTATTTTCATAAACCAAAAAAACGATATAAAAAAGTGGCAAAGAAAGAGTTACCGCAAAATTGGCCTGTTTGTCAAACATCTGTAACTTCGATTTGAATTGATAAAATGTAACGTATAAGTGCTCAAAATTTTTGTGCAAAATGCAAGATTTATTGTTCTAGAAGTCAAAAATCCCCTCAAACAAAGGGTTAACTAGGGGTACTTGAATTGAATTTTATACCAAACTTTTTCACATTTTCATTAAATCCAAGGGTGATGCCCCTTTACGTGTTTTTTATGTTTATATTACAGAAAAACGTGTTTTTTAAATATTTTGAATTTTTTATTTTTTTAACCCTCTTAAAGGGGCTAATGTATTTGAAAAGCTTGAATTTCACTTTTTTAATCTTAATTTTCTGAATAATGGTAACTATCTAGGGGTTTTATTTTTTCCGAAAAAAAATATATTTTTATTTTAGGAGAAAGTCCTCTCACTTATCCGAACCAGATGTTTCGAATTGTTGCAATTTTTAATTATTTTAATGATTTAAATATTTGTTGAAGAATATATTATTAGTTATAAACGCTTAGTCATCTTAAAAAAACTTAAACCTTGAAAAATACTGATTACGGATAAGAGAGTGCAAAGTGGAACTTTATAAAAAAACACATTTTAATTTATAAGGGGGTTTCCAAAATCATACGATTAATACCAACCGATAACCATAACCACAAGTCAAATAAGTATGGGTTACTTCTATACTAAAACGTAAAAAGCTTGAGATTTAAGCTATGCTGTATTTACAAAAAAAAAAAGAAAAAAAAACGTAAAAAAAGCCAACTTTTAGCGGCCCCATATTTATTATTTAGCGTATGGTATTATTGCCTCCCCTACCGAAGTGGGTAGTTCCGGCGCTTGTTGCATCTTTAACCCTCTTTTTAGGTAGTAAGGTAATAAGTGATGCATACTAAAGCACTTGGTAACGGTGAAATTTTTAGTTGAAAAATTTGTTCTCTGACCGAGGATCGAACCTCGGATCTCTTGAAGGTCCAAACCAGTCTTCACGACTAAGCTACCACCACTCTCTTAGCGACCCCAGAATCCCTAGGAAACGTTTAAGTATTACGTAACGCTCTTAGGGGGGAAGGGGGTGGGGGTAATTTTTGGATTGTTACGCCCATGTTAATATAGGAAAATAGCGTTACAGGGGGTGGATGGGGGTCCAAAATGATCAAAATTTGCGTTACGTAATACTCGAACATTCAAAATGTTGAAAACATTTAAATATTGCGCTGCCCCATGAGGGTGGTGAAAATTATTATTATTCGATTCAGCGACCCGGAAAACTTTTATACAGGGTGTTGGGATTACTTAAATTATAAACAATATTGCTAAAAGAATAAAATAACTGATTATTTTGTTTATCAAAAACACATTATTAAACAAATTAACCATTTAATTCTATAGAGACTGTTGTCCTTAGAAAATAAAAATAAATTTTTTATATTAAATTTTAATAGATATAACGTAATATTATGAAATCCCGTCCATAAAATAAATCTCGGGATTTGTGAAATCTAATCCGGATCCCATTTACCTTAAAAATCATCTGGATCCGGGTATTTTGAGATCCCGAGGTTTCGGGAAAAGTCCAAACGGTTTAGAACTGAGGTACCGATATCTAACTAAATCTTATATTTTAATATAAATAGATATGACTTTTACTTTCCCCTATAATGATAATTAAATAAATTTTACTTTCCGCTATTATGAAATGTAAAAGGCGAGAAAATATTTTCTTGGTTAGAATAAGAATTGTTACCAAATTCAAACTAAAATCAACCAAGTTTTATCTAATTTTTTTTTGTACATTGTATTGAATGAGAATGCAATTATTTTGGGTGATTGTACTTTGATGTAAATGACACATAATTTTCATAGCTCCAGATTATCAAAATTTGCCTAGCCTATAAAATATTTTCGCATAGCCCGGCAATCTACTTTTCATTTAAAATAAAGCATTTATGATCAAAAGGTGTCCAACTTAAAAAACTTTTGGAAAACCGGAAATAACTCTCATTCTTCTTGTACGAGACTGCAACCTTTGACATTTTCTTTAGCTTGATGAAAGTTATCAATGGTACAAAAATTGAAAGGAAATATTAAATATTTTCCGAAATATTTAAAAAATTTGTTCGGACTTTACTTTTTAATGTATTGTTAATTAATATTTTTATAATTTTGATTAAAATTAAAAATTCATGTCACTATTACATTTTGATCCTAACGTTTGGATTTATTCTCTATTGATTCAAACTTAATTATTATTAATCAAACAAAAAAAAGTAAATTAACTTTTTTTTGTAAGCCTGTATTATCCCTGTAGTTTTGATCAGTACGATAAAATTCTTAAAAATACCAAAAAATGCTTAATTTATGAATTAATATTGCAGGAATGTATACGATGCGCATGCTAGATAACTCTACGAGTAATAATGCCACATCAGTAAGCAGCAATTTGGGAATGAATGGTACCACAACAGCAAATGGTACCACCGCCAGTGGTACCACTTCCTTGTCCAGGGCAGAAGTGGAACGCCTGGACACTTCCAGTGACAGCGCAGTGAGTTCAATGGGATCAGAAAGAGTACCATCATTGTCTGATAGCGAGTGGTGTGATGGGGGCTCAGATTCTGGACATACTACTACCGATCACTACGTAACTGATTATCATTCGTAAGTAATCACACTAAAAAATTTTTTTTTTCGAACATATGCTCTCTCTATAAGGGATCTACACACCCTTAAAAGAACATTGATATAACATTGATCTATAGGATTTATGCTATTTTTAAGGCGCTGTATCTCCCTTAGCAAAATTGCCAAATTGTCTCGTGGGATTTAAGAAAATTTTGGTTCTACCAATCTAGGTGTACATTAGGTGGAGTGAAACTGGTCCAAATATCAAAAAAAAAAAAATCGGTGAGGGCCTTGAGGTCTCTCCAAGGCCTTAAAGCAAAACATATATTTGAAAAATAATTTAATTATATATATGAGTTAAATATTTTATAAATGTATATTTTTTAAACTAAAACCCAAAAATAAGATTTAGAAACCCAATTTGTGCCCCCTAGGAGCCTATATATTTTAAAGTGTGCAACATAAAAACAATATTTTGAAGATACCTAGCTACCTAATTAAGAAATATTAAAATAAATTTAATAAAATAACAATTTATGGGACCCAAGTTGTGCACACCTTCGCCCTGTGACCCAAACTAATAACATCTCATAAAAATAAAAAAAAAATAAATAAAAGTAAATTTTATTAAAAGGTGGGTTGCTAAAAATTTTAACAAAAAATAAAATTATTAAAATTTTTCTCAGAAAATAAATTTATTTTTTTTTAATTTTATATTGCTTTTTGGTCTCAAATACTGGTATGTTTTTTTATGAAAATAGTTTAAACCTTATATCCATCGCGGTTATGTTTCCTGAATAAAGCTGTAAAAGATTCTGTAATTAATTTTATTGTGCGTTCTACATTTTAACACTTTAAATATAAGCTACAATCTCTGTAGCTGTAACAGATGATAATATTGACGGTTTTGTTAAGGTATATGTTTGCCAATAATGTATTTCTGAGTAGTGAACAGCTGAAAAATTTATATGGAGTATTACAAAAACTCTACTGTTTTTTCACTTTATCTTTTTATACGGCTATTTTAGTGCTTTTCCTTTTAGATTTCTTTAAAACTGTATTCTTTTTTTCCTTTCTGCTTCCCTAATTCTACTTGTTTTCAATTCTTCTTAAAACAACTTCTCAAATGTTTTTTCTTGAGTCGCAAAGCAAACAAATTAAAAATATTTTTCGGGTGCGCAAAATAATCATTTCTTATCTTCTGGATACCTAAATAGGTTTTAAATATTGGGAAAATTGGATCAAGTCCTATAAGTTTTTTGATCCATTTGTGCAAAGATAATTTTTTTTTGTTAAAAACCAGAATTAATGGAAATAAAATTAACTAATGGGAAAGTTTTAAATGTTTGCAAAGATTTTTCAATAGTTCCAGAAAAAGAGTTTGGACATCTTTTTAAATTCAAAAAAAATTACGTGCAGTTAGAAAATAAACCACTAAAGTGGTCTTTGTAAATGAAATTCTAATATTCTTATTACCACTATTTTTCCCGTTAAAGTACCATCAGCTCCCAATGTTAAAGTGAACTCTACCCAATGCTACAAGTAAAGATAAGTCAATATTATTATAATTAATATACTTTAATATTGTTTTTGAGATGTTGTGTACTCAGCCCGATATAGGAGTAGTAATGCAATATTACAGAAAAAATATTACGATAGAATTTATTTTATATTTTTTCTTAAAAGTTAATTAAAAGAGTTGCGTATTTTAATAAGTAATAATAAAATAGATACTATTAACCCCTGCAGGGTCTTGGTCTTAGTATAGGCACCTAGGGTAACTAATGTTTGTTAAAAAGCAATAATATACAGGGTGTCTCAACGAAGCCGACTCGGTCGATATATAGTAAAGAATCCACTTTAGAGAAAAACTTTAATGAAAAAAGTTGTATGGTTTTAAAAAAGGCACATTTTAAAAATATTTTAAAATACACAGGATGGTCCTCTTAGGGTGAATAACATCTGACTTATTTATTTTTTTAATGGAATGGTATATTTTTTATTGTGCCATCTTATTTCTCAATTAAATTCCTTTATTCTGATATCATATTGTATGGGTCTATTATTTATAGTTTTTGAGATATAATTTTTTTTTTGAGAAAAAAATGCATTTTTAGTGATAAGATAAAACCTTCTCCAATTTCTTTATTTTTTGTCAAAAATTAATGAAATTTTGCAAGCTTATCTTAAAAGGGTGCATCTAATTACAGGCCTCCCACTTGTCATAAAATCATAAAATGTCATAAAATGACACAATTTGTCCTAAAATCGTCATAAATTAAAATTACTGTCATAAAAGTCATAAAATTTCTTAAAAATACTCATACTTTATACTTATACTTTATATTTTCTTTAAAATTGGTGTATGGGGCTCGGTATGGGGGTTTTTGAGGTCGCTAAAACTGAATCTTTTCATACATTTTTTCTACACCCCCGGCGGACAGGGGGTAATTATTTTTAAATATTTACAATATTTTTTAGTGAAAATTGCTTCCCCGGGACCCGGGTTCGAGGAGTTCCGACGTCGACAATTTATTTTAGTTTATACTTTATTTAATTAGCAAATATGCGGGTCCTTTCTAAGTGGACCATAGACCTTCAAATTCGTAAAAATTTTCGCCTTGGCACTAGGGCTTTTAACATTTTTTACAGTATTAAATTAAAGCCAATTAACAGAATTTGTAAAAAATGTCGCCTGCGGCGCTAACTTAGTTAATGGAGGGCTGACGACCATTTTTTTGTCTTTACTTTTCAAGTTTGTAAAACTTAACGTTAAATAAAAAAATCGCACGAGTTGCTAGAGCTTTCCCCGGGGCTTTGACTGGCTCGGTCCAGTCCTGGCTAGAGATAGAGTGCTGTAGAATAAGGATTTAAAATGGAAGATTTCCGCTTTTTTGTCCAAATATTTTGTCATAAAATGCCTAAAATTGTCATAAAATCATAAAAAAATCTGAAAATTTTCAGCGGGAGCCCTGTAATTACTTTATGTGCAAAAAATAAAATGTGCCTTTTTAAAACCATACAACTTTTCCCATTAAAGTTTTTCTCTAAAGTGGATACTTAACTATATATCGACCGAGTCGGCTTTCTTTGAGACACCCTGTATAAATATTTCAATGTTTTTCGGTTCCTACATTGTAAAAAATCTGGGAACTACAGGTCCTAGTTTTGCCTAAACTTAATATCATCTTAAGCTATACACCGTGTATTTGAAATAGCGTCGGAAAAAAATACACGAATAGCTCATGGTATAACAAACATTTTCCGTAAAAATTAAAAAAATATGTGCACCAGTTTCAGAATGTGATTTTTTTGAAAAAAATGTACCTTTTAGCCGTACGTCAATGTCACGCTGTGAAATTCTCTAAATTAATGGTGACCTTGTAGCAAATATGTATGAAATCTTCCAACGTTGCCAGATTCACTCGATGAGAAAAGTTTTTTTAAACTTACCTACCGTAGTAAAATAGGGGCATGTTTTCATGAAGTAAACATATCATTATCACCTAGGTAATAATAATATTTTAGGTATCCGTCGGATGCCATCGAACTATTTCGCCAACGCTTGTTTTTTATCTTAACAAGAAGTTTTCACTGATTTTTTTAAATTATCAACCACAGCGATTGAATCACTATAAGATTTATTAAATAATAAAGTAAAAAAATGTACACAACACTTTGAAACACTTTTTTGCATTAGAATGGTCGGGATAGGTATT
>OY294054.1:6181044-6213441 GCA_958510825.1 Brachypterus glaber
AAAAATATTATGATTGTTAAAATATATTAAAATTTATTTATATGAATAAATTTATCTCCAGCTGACATTTTATGATGCAGGTTGAAATTTCCTAGTTGGCCACGCCCCCTCCGAAAGTTAGAAATTAAACGTATTTATAACGTATTTCTAACTTAAAAATATAACGTTAGATTTACGTTTGTAAATGACGTTATTCTCTAACGTTAAAAAGCGGGACATTTGCACATATTTTATAACGTACTTTTATACAGTTTTCTAACATCAGAAAAACGTTATTCTAACGTTAAATTTCTACTAGGGTACATACAAAAAAGTTTGCGTTTTTTATCAAGGTAATTAGAGTTTTTTGATGCGTGTAGCATACCATTAGAAAGAGCATTAATCAAAGATGTTTTTAAATAATTCGAAGATCTGCATCGCTTTCGATTTTATTAAAAAACAAAAGAACAAAAATAAGTTGTAAGTTTTTTTAACCCATTCTGTGAAGTTTGTGAGAGCACCAATTATTTTTTTTTATTACATCTGCAAAAATTATCATCATTCAATGACAAACATACATTAAGGATGCCAACAAAAATTATTTTCAGTGCATAAGTACAAAAGGAAAAAAAAATACAAAGAAAAGAAGGTAAAATAATGTTATATTTTCATAAATATTAAAAAATAATCATGACCTTGAGTCTTAGGTCAAAGTCGCCGAAAATATGTTGGAAATGACCTAATCTATCACCCTGCCAAGTTTGTCATACTCCCTACCAAACACCCTGTATACAGGATGTCCAGTAAATGATGTCATTAATTTTAAGGGGTTTCTACATAGGAAAATATGAAAAAAATGTTCCTATAAATATATGTCTAAAAATGCCTCGTAAGGGGGCTAAGCCCCTTTGAAAGTGGCTAAAAAATTCGGTTTTTATTTAAAAACTCAGGAACCCTTTGAGGGACAGCAACGAGGTTTTGAATGTAAACTAACCTTAATAAGGACCATCTGCGTATGTTATTTTCATGAACCAAACCTCATATACAGGTACTTCCAAAAATCAACCCTAAGGGAGCTATGGGCTCCAAAAATGCACCGTTTTTAAAGGGCCAAGTAGCTTTAGAAGCAATTTTTCGACCTACATGTAAACAAACTTTTTTCTTAGTTTTTGATATACAGAGCGGTCCAAAAGTCACCCCCCCCCTCTTAACTTTTGAACCAGTTGAGATATCGACTTCAAATTTGGAACTTTTAACAAAGACAACTTAAACTATCTTTTAGCATATATTTAATACTTTTAGCTCTTAAAATGTGGGCATGGGGGCACATTTTTTTAAATGGAAAGGGGGGTCGTGTAATACATCATTTTAAAGCTTATAAAATTCTTCATTTAACTCCATATTTTAAAATTAAAAAAAAAAAAACTTTTTGGGTTTAAAATGGAGTTGAAAATGGGTATTAATGTCAAAATTCCTCTAAAAAAAACAAATAATTTTTTAAAAATGCCTAATTTTATCATAAAACAATGTTAATTATACTTTTAAACTAATTTTAGTTGAGATAAATAAAAATTTATAAAAAAAACACTTAAAAAATCAAATGTTTTAGCACAAAAAATTTTAAAATCAAAACCTTAAAAAACATTTTTAAAAAATTTAAAAATGTTAGTTATAGAGAATTTTATAAGCTTTAAAATGATGTATCACACGACCCCCTTTCCATTTAAAAAAATGTCCCCCCATGCCCCCCTGTCCACATTTTAAGAGCTGAAAATATCAAATATATGCTAAAAGATAGTTTAAGTTAAAAGTGGGGGGGGGGGGGTGACTTCTGGACGGCACTGTAGAATAACCCTCCATGATTAAAATTTTTGTTTTAAACATATTAGTACTTAAGGACTGTGCGAAACTGGGGGGCCTTATTAGTTTTTGGTTCCAAGCTTTTTTCTGTGTAACTATTTTGTAATTTTATTTTTGGAATGCGATTCCTCATGTCAAAATACATAAAGAGGTACTTCTGTTCTAATACTGTAGGAATAACCGTTTTCGAGAAAAATTAATTTGAAGTTGAAATTTCCAAACCTCATATACAGGTACTTCCAAAAATCAATCCTAAGGGAGCTATGGGCTCCAAAATTGCACCGTTTTTAAACGGCAATAGTAACTTTGAAAGCGATTTTTTGACCTACATGTATACAAACTTTTTTTCTTAGTTTTTGATATAGAATAACCCTGCAACATTGAAATTTTGGTAATATTAGTACTTAATTTTTCGTACTCGATCCGTAAAATTTCACCTTCAAATGAATTTTTCTCGAAAACGGTTAATACTACAGTATTAGAACAGGGGTACCTTTTTTATGTATTTAGACCTGAGGAATCATATTCCAACAATAAAATTATAAAAAATTTACACAGAAAAAAGTTCGGGACAAAAAACTAATAAGGCTCCCAGTTTCGACCACCCATGTTTAAAGTAAGTACATGAAGATAGCATACGAAGATGGGCCTTATTAAGGTTAGTTTAAAACCTCGTTGCTGTACCTTAAAGCGTTCCTGAGTTATTAAAACCGATTGTTTTAGACACTTTCAAACGGGCTTAGGACATATCGTCGTGTTACCTTAACTACCTCGTATTTCCAAATTCACAGGTTTTCAGGGGACACAAAAAACCGATTAACTTAAAAATTCTTATTTTTTTTATTGTAATATAGACAAATATAAGTGTTATTTCTTGTGGACCCTTCCAGCATAAAATATTGCAAAATTATTAGTTACGTGAGTCAAAAATTATTATGTAGATACGAGTTAGTTACAATAACTATTATTTCCAAGTCGTAACCCTGTTCTGGAGATACGAGGTTGATCAATTAAAAACTGAAATATTTAAGGCATGTAAAAAGTCCAAACGAATTGAGATAAAAAAAGAGGGGTGAAAAACCATCTTAGGGGTAATATATTTTCACTTATAACTATTATATTCTCAGATTCATATTCAGTGGCATCTAAAACCCCCATATACCAATTTTTACGAAAATTTTCCCTCAGGAGGTGGAATTACATAATTTTTGTTTTAAAATTTAATATTAGCGTCCTTAAAAGCCTCTGTATACCAATTTTAATAAAATTATTGTGAAAATACACTGCCCAGTAAAAAAGCTTTCTTCTTTTTTCTCCCCCGAGCGTGAAGTGGAATCACAAAACATGGCAAAAAATATTGTAAATAATTAAATATTATTACCCCCGGCCCAAGGGGGTGAAGTTAAACCATATTTCTTACCAGATTCACTTTCATAAATCTCCAAACCAATATACCAATTTTCACGAAAACTACCCCCCGCCCCTCAGGGGTTAAAGTAAGATTTTTTTTATTCTAAGATTTAGTTTAAGCGACTTCAAAAACCCCTATATACCAATTATCACTAAAATATTACAAACGTTTTAAAATAATCACCCCCACCTCCCTTAGGGGGTGAAGTTAGAAAAAATTTATTATCAGATTCAGTTTAAGCTACCTCGAAAACCCCCACATACAAATTTACACGAAAATATGGTAAATATTTAAAAAAAAAGTACACTCTGTAAGCCGGGGGTGGATTAACGTTTTTTTTATAAAATTTAGCTTAAGCGACCTTAGTAGACCCTGGATATAAATTTTATAAACATTTTAAGAAAAAAAAACGATAAAAGGGATATTTTTCACCACTGGGGGTAAGATGGAGGGGTGGTAGGTCTTTTTTTACTTCACCAATATATTTTCCGCATCCAAATACATAAGTATGCAAAGTTTTATCTTCTTAGATATTTTCACCTACGGGAAATTCCTTATTTGCTAGGCCTAATATTGGAGATACGAGGTAGTTACAGTTATTTATTTTAAGTAGTAAAGGAGATACGAGGTAATTAGTTCCAAATAACTTAGAAACCAATTGGAATTTTAAATTAGGACTTTGTTTAGGTTATTACTAACCATGTACAGAATTGATTAGTGCAAAAAACCGAAAATCGAATTTTTGGAGATACGAGGTAGTTAAGGTAACACGACGATATGTTTATAGGAACTTTTTTTCATATTTTACTTTGTAGAATCACCCCTTAAAATTAATGACATCATTTACTAGACATCCTGTATACAAGGTGTATTTAAAATAGGGTCCGAAAGGGGTGATTCTACATCAGAAAATATGACAAAAAGTTCCTATAAACATATGTCTGAGTGGCTAAAAAATTCGGTTTTTATTTAATAACTCAGGAACCCTTTAAGATATAGCAACTAGGTTTTGCACGTGAACTAATCTTAATAAGGGTCATCTTCGTATGTTATTTTCATGTACTTATTTTAACCAGGGGTGTGCGAAACGGGGGGCCTCATCTCTTTTGTGTCCAAAAGTTTTTTCTGTGTAGCTTTTTTGTAATTTTATTGTTATTATATGATTCCTCAGGTCAAAATACATAAAAAAGGTAGTCTTGTTGTAACACTGTAGGACTAACCGTTTTCGATAAAAATTAATTTGAAGGTAAATTTTCAGGGTACGAGGACGAAAAATTAAATACTAAAATGTTCAAAACCGAAATTTCAATGATGCATCAAAAACTAAGAAAAACACCTCATATACAGGAACTTCCAAAAATCAGTCCTAAGGGAGCTATGGTCTAGTAAAAATGCACCATTTTTAAAGGGCCATAGTAGCTTTAAAAGCGATTTTTCGACATATTTTTTTTCTTAGTTTTCGATATAACTCCGCATCATTAAAATTTTGGTTTTCAACGTTTTAGTATTTAATTTTGCGTCCATGAACCGTGAAACTTATTATTTTTTCTCGAAAACGGTTTGTCCTACAGTGTTACAACAAAAGTACCTTTTTTATGTATTTTAACCTGAGGAATCATATACCAAAAATAAAATTAAAAAAAAGTTAAAAGAAAAAAGTTTGGCACAAAAAACTAATAAGGCCCCCCCGTTTCGCACTCCCCTGGTTAAAATAAATACATGAAAATAACATACATAAGATGCACCTTATTAAGATAAGTTCACGTGCAAAACCTCGTTGCTATATCTTAAAGGGTTCCCGAGTTATTAAATAAAAAACGATTTTTTAGCCACTTTCAATGGGGCGTAGCTCCCTTACGACGCATTTTTAGACATATGTTTATAGGAACTTTTTGTCATAATTTATGATGTAGAATCACCCCTTAACATTTCGGACCCTATTTCAAATACACCGTTACATGTGTTTATATACCGGGTGTTTTTCAAAGGTGGCTCGCCCCTATAACTTTTTTATTCTTAGAGATAAAAGAATAAAATTTACAGGGTGTTTATAAGACCATATTTTGAATTATATCATATAATGTATTTTTTTTTACTTCCGGTTTAACCGGAAACGACCCCTAGTTATGATTTTTAAATGGGACACCCTGTATATTTTTACATATTTGGATTTTCCATTAAATTTTGTGTCTTATCCTAAGTTTTTGTCATATTTTGACATCTTTTGTAATTTTTTAAATAAAATTTTGTTTTAGATTTATTTATTTAAAGTCACTAAATCTTTTTATTTTGTATCAAATATTGCTAGAAAAATACAAATTATTAAAAAAATTGTTTACTTTTGATTTTACACGAAATTTAAACTTGGAAAACATATTTTTTGCTTTAACTCAAATTTTTGCTTAATAACGTCTACGGGCCCAATATGATTAGAAAGTTAATTTTTTTCCTCTTTACAAAAAGGTAATATTTATTTTCATAATCTCTTTAAAATAATATAAGTTTTTAAAATAATATACGCGTTGCACGCCTTTGATGATGCCGCCAAACAAGCCGCATAAAAACATTTATAGACCAAGTAACCTTCAATTGACCCTAAACAAAAGTTTTCTACTCTTTTTTGGTTTTGAGCTAGAGCTCCACACATGCATTTTTTTAGCATAACAACAGTTTTAAATGCCAAAATTAAAAATTATATGTATTTTCTTTATTGTATAATAGTTTTCTATTAAAATTTTTAATTTTAAAGAATCTTTAAAAATGTCACTTTTATGTGCAAAACTGGAGTGATTTGGGCAAAGCATAGATTTTCCCATAAAGGCGTGGCATTTTGTGGAGATATTGGTTTTCAGGATTCGACCAGAGATTTGGCGGTTTAAATTACAATGGAAAACAGTAACTAAAATTGGGTTTACTATAAAAATTGTTGAAAAACATCAATATCCCAACATTGGCTTTTATAAGTAGCTTGACCAGAGTAAACTTAGTTATTTTACACAGTGAAAAATAAATTAACATGGAGACATTTATTATGTTAAATAATAAAAAATTACTTTTTAATTAAACAAGTAGGTAGACATAATTTATAATGCAATGTTCCTTATTGATAAGATTACAATAAAATTATTGAATAAATTGCCAAATTTTCGTTTTCTACGGTATTTTCTTCAACATTTTTTTAAGTTTCTGGACAAATAAATGTGTTTTCTACATAACTGTTTTCTTCCTGAATATTTCCAAAAGTCTTGCTTTGTTAAATTTTTTATTCTAAATTAAATTCTAGATTAAATCTATTTCAAATTTTGGATATTAGATTTTTATGAACGTTGACAGCAGCAGTAGCTGCCTCTGGAAGGAGCGACACTACGTCATACTTGAAAATTTCAATCTCACAGCAACCTATTTATTTGCGATAGCGTCATTCCACAATAAAAGTGACATTTTTAAAGATTAAAAATTATTATAGAAAAATATTTTTTTTAGTAAGAAAAACTATTATACAATAAAGAAAAAAAGTTTTACTTTTCTTGTTCTATTAAATTATATGTAGGTATATTTTCTTGGTTTTTAGAACACGTAATAAAAAATACTTTTATTCCAACGTTTCGGCGTTTGGACTTTTTTTTATTGTACAGCCATTTTCAAGGATATTACAACGAATTAAAAAAAATAAATGTATAAATAAAATTAAGTAAAAATATTTGGACTTTTAAAAGTCAACTTGACAAATATATAAAATTAAGGTACAGGTATAAGTGTTAATGAGTTAGTGAAAAGATTTATCTTAATATGTTAAGATATAAAGTGCTTAAGTTTTTAGTATCCTTTCTAAAGTTTATAGTATTGTTTGAATTTAATTTAATGTGAACCATTTCTAAAAACTTTCGTTTAAATTTATTTTTCTTCCTATCTAAAATTTTAACATTATCGAAGTCGAAAAAATGACCTTCATTGAAATGGTGATTGCTTATACAGATATTTTTACAACTGGATTTATGCTGTGATACCCTAGATTTGAGAATATTTTTTGTTTCACCTAAATAAAACTTCGTACAATTTTTGCAGTCTATTTTATAAATAAGTCCTGATCTTAAATTGTCTGGGGTTTTGTCTTTTAATTTATTATAAAGTTGATTTATTGTAAAATCATTGTGGTTTGATATTACAATGTTTTCCTTTTTTAAAATGTTTGTAATTTTTAAACTTAAATTGGGTATTAAAGGTAATTTAAAATATTTTATATCGTTTGGATTTAATCGAGGATTATTATTTTGATTATTTTGTGTATTTTGATTCTGAAAAAGAATTGTATTAAGTAAGTTTAAAGGGTGACCATTTTCCAAAAGTATGTTATTAATTTTATTTAAATTTTTATTGTGAAATTGCTGATCACTTAATTTTAGAACTCTATTTTTCAAAATTTTAACTGTATTAAATTTATATTTTTATTTTGGAAGGTATTAAAATGTAAATATCGATTTGAACTGTAAGGTTTTTGGTACCAATCTGTTAATATAGAACCATTTTCCTGTCTTATTAACGTAATGTCTAAATAGTTTAGTTTTTTATTGTTTTCTTTTTCGAGGGTGAATTGAATTTTTTGGTTAAATGAATTAAATAAATTTAACACATTTTGCTCTTCCCCGTTAGGAATTATTGTAAAAATATCATCCACAAAGATTTTAAGACAAACAAAATTAAATTGCAAACCTAAAATTCATAATTATTGCAGCAAAAATTGGGTTAGTTAATTTTATTTATACATTTATTTTTTTTAATTAGTTGTAATATCCTTGAAAATGACTGTACAATAAACGCCGAAGCGTTGAAATAAAAGTATTTTTTATTACGTGTTCTAAAAAACAAGAAAATATACCTAAATAAAGAAAAAAATATATAATTTTTAATTTTGGCATTTAAAACTGTTGTTATGCTAAAAAATGTACGTGTGAAGCTCTATCTCAAAACCAAAAAACCTAAACTTTTGTTTAGGGTCAATTGAAGGTAACTTGGTCTATATTGACTGGTAAAAATTGTATAGTGATATCTCTGTTAATAACGCCAGAAATTATCTGATTTATCTTAGAAGGCCCGCCCTGTATACACGGTGTATTTGAAATAGGGTCCGAAATTTTAAGGGGTGATTCTACATCTGAAAATATGAAAAAAGTTCCTATAAACATATATCTAAAAATGCGTAGTAAGGGAGCTACGCCCCTTTGAGTGGCTAAAGAATTCGGTTTTTATTTAATAACTCAGGAACCCTTTAAGATATAGCAACGTATATTATTTTCATGTAGTTATTTTAACCAGGGCCTTGCGAAACTGGGAGCCTTATCGGTTTTTTGTCCCAAAATTTTTTTTTGTGTAATTTTTTTGTAATTTTTTTTTTGTATACGATTCCTCAGGTCAAAATACATGAAAAAGGTACTCTTGTTGTAACACTTTAGGATTAACCGTTTTCGATAAAAATTAGTTTGAAGCTAAAATTTCACGGTTCGTGGACGAAAAATGAAATAGTAAAATGTTGAAAACCAAAATTTTACTGATGCAGGGTTATTCTATATCGAAAACTAAGAAAAAAAGTCTATACATGCATGTCGAAAAATCGCTTTTAAAGCTACTATGGCCCTTTAAAAATGGTGCATTTTTAGGAGACCATAGCTCGCTTAAGACTGATTTTTGACCCAGCGGCCAGGGGCTATAGCAACCGATTAATAGATATTACGTAAATTTTAATATTTATGTTTCTATTTTAGAATTTGAGGGACCCTGATGGAAACCAGTACTCGCCTTACCAATATAGCCTTCAAACCTCAGCAGATGGTTCCATTTTAATGGTACCTAGATCAAATGCTACTATTTCAAACCCAGAACGCAAAGAACCCTCCCCAAATAAAGATTCAAACTAGGATTTAAATTATATTTTTTTGGGTAATTCTTTTAAACCGGGAAAAGAAGACAAATATATGCTCAAATATTTTTTTTATTTTACAATTTTTATTTTTTAGATGTTTGAATATTCATTTTATTTTTTTGGGAAAGAATTTTTTAAATGAGCATTTATTTGGTCGGTGCTTTAATTTTTTGCGTTTATTTTTTCACATTAGTGTAATTCTAAAAAAAAATTCTAACATAAATAATACATATATCTATATTTTTATAATATTGCATTAATAATAATAAAAAAAAAACATCAGGTGATGAATATGCCTTTAATATAAAAACTAATTATATTTTTTTTCTTTTTGTACATATAGTTTAATGCCATAGCTTGTAATATGTTGCTTGTGAGTTATGTGTCTGACTGAAAAATTTGGTGTAGGATCCCTGGGTTATAGTGATATGTAGTTGACTTTGGTCAAAAAACATGTTTTTGTAATCTTACTTCTAAAAGACACTGTCCAACAAAATCAATTTTTTTTTTGTAACTTGTTTACCATACGTGTATCCACCAATTGGACATGATTTGGGCATTTCCATTATTTCTATTTACGATTATGGCGATATCGCATTTCCAATGGCTAGTAGAACACACAGTATGGTAACCTAGGACGTACCTAATATGCATTTTTTAATACCCAAAGTAAAAACCGGAAAAACGAACAAAGAGTTGCGGAATTAATAACACCAGCCCACAAAAAAATGCAGTTACTATTCACTAGACTTTATTTTTCTTACGTATTTTTGGGCGCTGAAATAGTATATTTATTTATTTTTTATATATACAGTTCTATATAATATGCATGTCATATTTTAGAACAGGTCAAGAATACAAGGTATAATAAGTTATCAGTCAAAACACAACGTAACAAATAAAAACAAAATAAAAACAAAATAAAATAAATAGTAAAATTTACGACTACACCAATGAAAGAAGCTTAAAATTTAAATTTTTTAAACTCTTCTATCAAGTAAAAGCACTGTTGCAATAAAAGAAATTATAGTTCTTTTAAATATATTAAAACTATTTATATTTTTAAAATTAACCTGGCGATTGTATAAGTTTAAACCCAATCTGGTAGGTAAACCATCATATGTTTATTTTAAAAGTCTTTATTGAATATGAAAAGTTTGAGCATCTCTTATGCAACGAACCATTCAAAACAAAATTTTCTCTATTTTTATAAATATGGCATAAAAGTTCAAGTAAAATTAGACAAGGTAGAGATAAAATGTTCAGTCTTATAAATAGTTCCCTGCATAGATGGTTATATGGTGCATTATTCAAACACCTAACGGCAGGTTTTTAAACAAGAAAAACATCCTCAGCGGCAGATGATAGGCCCCAAAGTAAAATACCATAATTAAGCCTTGACTTGAACTGTCCGAAATAAAATGTTTTAAGTTGTGTCCGATTAAGGATACGATATAGCGATCATAAAAGAAAACATGTTGAAGTGGACATAAGCTTTGAGCAATACGTTTCCAGGCAAGGTTTTCATCTAGCTGGAAGCCTAAAAATGTAACAGTGTTTGTTTGGGGTTGATTAATATTATTTACTGTAACATCTATGCTTTCAAGATTTCTCTTTTGATACGGATGGAATCTCATCTTATAAGTCTTGGTTACGTTTAAAGAAAGCATGTTATCATTAAACCAGTTACAAAATTTATTTGTTGTGCATTGGGTAAGAATTGTGAGGTCGGAATCAGATTTGGTTGAAATTAAAATAGGATTAAAAGAGTTGGTCCTAATATTGACCCTTGGGGTACACCTATATTAATGTTTACTGTATCAGAAAAAAATATATTTTATTAGATTATCAGTTTTACTCCTAATTAAAACGATTTTTTATATAGGATTCAAACGATTGTAACGCCTTCCCCCTTATACCATAACTGTAAAGTTTTTTAAGTAGAGAATCTATATCAACGCAGTCGAAGGCCCGGCTAAGATTGCAAAAAATCCCAACAGGATATTCCCCTGCTTCAATTTTCTCTAAAATGGTTTCGTAAAAACAGAGAGCTGCCGTGGCTGTAGATCTTCCTTGTCTGAAACCATGTTGCACATTGTTTAAAGTTTTATGTTTAATAAAATAGTCAAAAAGTCTGACAATACTCAATTTTTTTTGAGAAAGCAGGAGCTAAACTAATTTAACGGTAATTTTCTATGTTTTTTTTCCATCGCCTTTTTTATAAATCGGTATTATTATAGACGTTTTTAGTTAAGAGGGATAAATACCTTCTAGGGAACAATTTATAATATTGGTTAATGGTGATATGATATAGGGCGCAGCAGATTTCAGAATAAAGACAGGTATTTCATCAACCTCAACAGATCTCTTGTTCTTTAATCTATTTTTGATTACGTTTAAAATTTCAAAATCAGTGAATAGCGATAAGAAAATACTATTTTGTATACCAACGTTAGGGGTTGGAATAGGGTTTTCAGGATGGAGAATTTTTTGCTGAACTTTTTGGGGTATGTCGCTGAAAAAATTATTTAAAACTTTTTTGGTTTGATAATATTGTTTTTTTTTTGTACTACGTATAAGAGAGAAGTGTAGATTTCTTTTATTTTTATAGACTTGGTTTAGTTCCGGAAAGGATTTTTAAATCTCTTATTCTTGCGTTAGAATGCTTTATTTCATCGTTAACCCAAGATTTATAAGAAATGTTACTTTCAAAACGTTTTGGAGAAAAGCAAGAATTAAAGTGGTTTGTAAAAGTTTGAAAGAATACATCGAACTTAGTCTCGGTTGAGGTAAGATGTAATAAGTAGTTCCATGTTTCGTTTAAGAGTGCGGCTTTAAATTGTGTAATGTTTTGTTCAGAAAAACTCTACTTCGGTGACCGTTTTTGTTTCTCTGGTTTTATCTATGTTTAAACCTGTGTCAAAAAAAAGTACGATCGGAAATTATTAAATATTCAATACTATTTGTATTTTTCCGAGTTTTCTCTGTTTCTTTTTGCATTATCTAATGCTTTTAATTCTGTGTTAAGCGGAGGTGAAGAAAATTTTCACTTAGGTTATTCTGCATTGGATGTATGTTAGATAACTCCTCTGCTATGGAGATATCATTTCTGTTTTTACTTGAAGCCAAATTGTTCTGACCTTGAATATATTTAGTACAGTTTTGTTGGTTAAGAGACTCCGTATTTTCAATGTGTGTCTCTATCTCTGCATTTATCAAAAACTTAATTGCAATGTAGTTTAGTATTGTCTCCTTTCCTTTATAGGTTAGCCCATTTTGCTTATTGTGGTAAAATTTAATTAATTTTTTGGGATCAATAAATTTAATGTGGTTACTTTGTGATAGAGTGTTATTCATTTTAATGTTTTCATCGTTAATTTTCTTAATTAGATCACTTTTACCTAATATGTGCGGTATTCCTACAACTATCAAATTTGAGTTTTTGGTTGCTTCAATAAGTTGTTTGAAACAATATAGGTCAAGTGATTTATCTTCCATAACATTTTGATTTCCTAAACATAGTAGAACAAAATCCTTTACGTTAAAATTATTTAAATAGTTTATGTGATTTGTGATGATATTTTCATAGTATTTTTCGTCATATTGAATATTAGTGTCATAAAGCTTATTTGTTTTTACCCAATTGCGAAAATCAAAAATATTGAGATCCATAATTTATAGTACGTATACTTATAGTGAAGAGATATTATTTTAAAAAATCAAACTTTTAGTCATCATTCACTTTATTCTTTTTTATTTGTTTTTTGTTTTATAATTTTTCCTAAATTATATGCACTTTCGTCTGCCAGGATTAATATCTGGCTTTTTTCGGTGGTTTTTGGGTCTTACGCACCGAGTACGCTAACCTAGTTTCAGTGCTTATGTTTTTACAAGGCGGAGCCAATTTAAAAAAGCACTTGAAGTGCACTGACATAGGTTTGCGTCGAGGTGCGTATACTATTTTTCCTAGGACCTAACACCTAAACATCCAGAAAACACAAAAATTGTCTTAAGATTAATTTTATTAATTTGAAGTTTTGTGTTTGATGTTCGCTTGTTCTCTGACAGCAGATATGTAAAATCAGCTGATTGTCACTTTCTGACTGCTATCATGGCAACGGGTGGAAAATAAGCACAAACTACTAACTAGGTCGTAGGAAAACGAATTTGACAGTTGAAAAGCTCGCTAACCCCTAAAATTTTTCAAGAAACTGCTAAAAAGAATATTGGACCAGCTATCTGGACATCTTCAAAGTTCTCTAGCACCTAACTATTGAATTTTGGAAGTTGTGCCTTCAGACACTTTTGATCAGAAAGTAGAGAACTATATTATACCCAAATTTCAGCCAAATCTGACTGGGACCATTTTTCAAAAAAAAAGGGAGCGGGGTCCTTTGTGGGGTCAGCGACCTTTTTTATTGTCGAACTCCTTTTTAGAGCGCAAAAATACGTAAGAAAAATATAATCTGGTTTATAGTAATTGAATTATTTTTTGTGGGCCGGTGTAATTAATAAATTAGCAAACTTTGTTCGGCGGTATTTTTTTTCCTAAAGCTACTTGCTTTCTATTTCACGGTGCTTTTTGGAGAATCAATTTTTTTTAATCAGTTGGTTTCTTAACCCGCAGAGAAAAAATGTTTAGCAAAAATATGGAATATTTTATTTGTCACTTTTGTGTAATCAAATTTTTGGTATCACGCTTTGATTACACATTAAAAAACAAAACAAAATTTAAATGGACGTAAATGATCCATAAGAGAGCGCATTAAACGTAGCATTTAATTATCTAGATTTTTATTATTTCTTTTTATTTATTTAGATAGAGTTATAAATGCTATTTTTGTAGCACTGTAGCTCAATTGGATAGCATTTCTGGATATATGTCCATATTGAACTTTTTTTGTGTTTTGATGTAAAATCTCTTTGTGGCACACGTATTATGTGATAAAGTGCACAAAAACTTCATAAAAAAACGTATCGTACAACTTTTTTTTTTATTTTTGCTAATTTTTTTCCTAGGAGGTATAAAAATTATTCTCTTGAATTTTATCCTTCGAAAAAAAAATGTTTTTCGTCTAAGAATGCACCTTGATTTTTTGTAAAGACACACATTTGCATTTGCCAAAGTCGCACATTTGCCTCTTCATATTAGAATCTAATTTTATGAACTGTATCCAGCTTTTCCGGAAATTGTCCCAACTAGATTTTTTCTTTAAATAAGACACCCTGTATATTTTATTACCGTTGGATTAGAACTTAATTATAATAAAACAAAAAGTTATATACAAATATTAATCCAAGTTTGAATTAATAATTTAACTTTTTATTCAACATTTAATTCTCTATCCAACTTTTTATTTAAAATTTCTCTATCCAACGTTAATAAGAAGCAGGTTATTTAAAAAATCTAAAAACTTTATAAAATAGTAATTATAAAAGTACATATTTTATGTATTTAAATTTTTACTTAGGGATACAGATTTTCCCTAAGTAACACAATCACTGTTGGACTGTGTTATTATATTTTTTTCTTTTGATATAGGTTATGTAATTTAAAAAAAAATAAAATAATTAAGAATTAAATAAAAACAATTATTGCAAACAAAAATAATTATGAGAATATCTTTCATTTAAACAAAAATAAAAGTAGGTACATGGTGATCCCGCATTCAAGCCAATAACTCGATAACAGCAATTTCAAAAATTATTTTTCATATATTCAAGGTAAATTATGAAAAAATGTTGACACTTTCCATTTTTGAAGGATATTGGGTCCTTCTGAGAAAAAAAACGAATAAATAGGTCCGACTGTACCGTCTACGTATATAAGACGGAGCATATTATTGACACTTAAAAAACGAGATAAAAGTTTAAAAAAAATCTTGCCCAATAGGCAATGTGAATAAAAATTTTGCAAAAGCTTTTTCTTATAATTTTTAGATAATTTTTAGATAAAGGCTAGTTTTCGTACATTAAACGTAGTGTACCAAAATTAGCTTTTACTTAAAAAATTAAGAAAAAGGTTTTGCTACATTTTTAATCACATTGCCCATTGATTCAGCTGTTACTGAGATATTGGGCATTGTGAATCAAAATCTAGTAAAAGCTTTTTTATAATTTTTAAGTAAAAGATAATTTATCAAAATTAGCTTTAACTTAAAAAATTTAAGAAAACGCTTTTGCCTAATTTACATTGCTGATTGCCTTGGATACTGATAGTTGAATTACCCTGTAGTAATATTTAATATGACCATAGCTATTTCTAACTACATATTTATTTTAACATTTTTTAAGGGCTTTTTTAAAGGGTGCAAAAATTGTATGGAATATATTTAAATACTTAAAAACATCGTTAAACAGGTTGATTCTTTTATTATATAATAAATTTTGAGTATATAAAAATATTTTTTTTAACAAATAAAGATTAATTCTTAACAATCTAAAAATATTGAACATAATATGTATATATTATATAAACTAAATATAAATTATTATTAAGATTTATATATTTTTAAAATTAATATCAAAATAACATCAAACATACAAAAATATATACGGAGTCACAACTTTTTTATGGCAATGTAATATGATTAATTTAAATTTAAAAAAAAAATCCTATTTAATTTTGATTTTTTATGAAAATTTCTAACTTTTGATAAATGTAAAATTTTATAATATGGTCAAATTTTAAAATGGATAATTTTTGGAACTTAAAAATATAATATAATCTACCTTGCCATTTAAAAAAAATGCGCGCGAAGAAATTGACCTGTTAAAGTTTTTTTTTATTTTAACAATCATTAGATCAGATCAGATTATATCAGACAGTCCCTAAAAAATGAGTTTAAATGAGAAATATTTTTGTAAAAATAAATACATATAAAATTCGTAATATATTTTGTTGATAATAAGATTCAAACCCCTTAAAATTTACTTTTTTTAAGTAACCGTACTCAATTGTTTTGGTAAATTTTTATCAAAATTTACACGGTGCTTTTATACTAAACGAAAAACTATATTATGCACCTGCGCGAACAAATAAAGGTTATCCGGTTCAAAACAAAATATAGTCGGGCGAGACTTATCGAGCCTGACTACTTTTTGAGACCCGAAAAACCCGCCATGGTGCATACACTATTTTTTATCCTACATAATTTTTTTGTTAACTAAAATTTACTGCAGCTAACGAAACAATGCTTTATCGTAAAACTATCCAAACTATTTTATTTTCAAATAATATTAAACGTCAAAAAATTAAATTCGTTTGGTAAAGTTTTTTAGTACTGAATAACGAAAAATTACAGTGACTCTCAACATTTTGATATTTATTTTATAATTTGATTATAGGTTGTTTATTCATGTAAATTTTTGAAAATAATATAAAACAGGTGAGCTACTGCTTAAAATCATTAAAAAATCTCTTTAAATGTAGCCATTTAGTTAAAAAAAAACAGTACATATTCGTGTTCTGTTAAGTTTATTAAACTAATTTCTGTCCTAGACAATAAAATAAAAAAAAATGTTTCTTGCCTATTCGAAAAAACTGCTTTTTCTTGTATGAACTTTTATACCCTCCAACAATATTTTGGTGTCAGGTGTGGGGTTGTTTAAAATAAAAGGCGAATACTTGAACCAAGTGCCAAAAGCCCAAATTTGGATTTTCAACAACAGGTGATTATTCCGTTTTTGTTGAAAAGGGTATAGTTATTTAGAACCTCATAGCACAACTAACAAGAATCAATACAGCGACCAGTTGAAATTTGACACCAAAATATTGTTGGATGGTATATTCTAGTTAAATAGAAAACACAGGTTTATAGCTTAATTACAATTTTATTGATTACAAATCAACAAATCAACAACAACAAACTAAATGTGGTCAAAATAGACCTTTCTGTCTGGAGTCTTAACTTAAACTAAATTATAAAATTATGCGATAAAATCAATTCACACCGTTTGTACATGTACAATCAACAAAATATAAAATATAAATTAATTGGTTAAATTAATATCATAAATAGATTATATTGAGAAATTATTTAAAAGACGCAATTATGCATTCTTATTGTGTGAAATATGAATACAATATTAAATATTATTTTAATAGGAAATTACTTAACTACGGTTTGATTTTAATAATTGATAAAATAAACGGAAAACTAATATTACTAAGAAAATTATAAAAACCTATTACGGTACAACAATGTTTGCAAATAATATAACAAATAGGTAAGCTACTGCGTAAAATATTTTAAACTATTTTCTCTCCTAGACAAGAAAATAAAAATGTTTCTTGCATATGCGAAAAAACTGCTTTTTCTTGTCTGAATTGGTGTAGGATAAAAAATATAAATTTTTTCGAAGAACAATTTTTTTAACCAATATACTAGTTAAACGGCAGCCATATTTAAATTTTACGAGATGACACTACTGGCAGGCTACCTCCGTGCACTATAGAATTCTATCAGTCGCTGCAATTGTACATATGGTTTAGGGTGCCCAGGACCTACGGAATTGTTTGGGTCCCACCCCTCAAAATTTTTCCTTTAGGTGAAAAAACTACTGTGATTTTTTTTTAGATTTTTTAAAAAATATTTAGAGGTCCCGCCGATGCATTTTTAAATAGATAATCATGTGAAGGGTTTTTGTTTTTTTAAGGATATAAAAACTTTGATACGGAACAAAAAAGTGTTTCTGGATAATAAAGGAATATTCTCAATTTTTATGCCCCTCTACAAAAATAAAAGGGATTTTTTATGGGGTAAAAATGATAAAAGTTGACACATGAGGTTAATAAAGGCTAAAAAATTTTTTTTTCAAAGAGTCCTTTTTTTCTAGGGTATTCTTTAATATGTCTTTATTTACTTTTTTTTTTAAAAGTACAGGGTAAAAATAATTAAATATCTCAATAAAAGTTAAAAAAATGCATTAAATTCCAATAAAATATTTTGTAGCAAATAAATAAAAAATGTTTTCAAAATGCCTTGTAGTATGTTATATTATGTAATAAAACACATTTAATAAACTTTTTTTACAAAAAAAAGTTTAGGACGTTTATTTTTAAAAAATCCGAAAAAAAAATCCGCAGCACTCAGTTATAAAAATAAAGACATTTCAAAGCAATTTGTACATATTATTATGCTTTTTGGCCTAATTCCATCTCTTTTATCGAAATAAAGTGATTTTTTTACATTTTTTTTGGGATTTTTGATTTTTTTTTGGACATCCTGTTCTGTTTCTTAAAAAAATAAATATCGGGCGTTAATTGGTACTTATCAATTAATTTCTAAAAAAAAGGGCCCATGAGAAAAATTTCTAAGTAGCCTTTTTTGTAGCATAAATAAGCTTCATACGTCAATTTTCACAATGTTTTTACCCTGGTAAAGCCATTTTTCTTGTAAAAGGGTATTTTTTTAAATATTCCCTTATTATTCAAAAGTAATTCCCCTTCCTAAAATCGCCTGATTTTAAATATTAAAAATCTGAATAAAATTAAGGGTTGGTTTTTGACCTAAATAATTTATAGGGGGTGCGACCCTAAAAAAATTAATTTTTTAATTTTCACTGGGCAGCCTATTATGGCTGGTACCCTACCGCTAAAAATTTAACGCACAGAGTACCAGTCATATGTATAATTGCGGCGAATAATAAATTCTATGGTACACAGAGTCCGCCTGCCAGTACACAGTGGTTCCAGAAAAAAAAAGTGACAAAAGTCTGCTTTTTTGTACAGGGCCATTTTTTGACCCGCTGCTTACGAAAAAAAATAGTGAAAAAGTTAAAAAAATGCGACATTAATTTTTTGAAAAATGTCTGATTTAGCTGAAACTTGGATTAAAGGCTTCTTTTGGTAATAATAATACGGACCAATACCCAAAAACTTAAAATTCAAAATGGCGGAATAAATATGGCCGATTTATTTTTAAAATTTTGCCAAAATTAAAGAAAATAAAGCACAAAACAAACAAAAATTGATAGATTCAGCCCAATTTGTTATGGGTTCCTTTCCTTCACACATAAATATTTTACACATAAATATTCAGTGCCTTAGTAATAAAATACACATCTTAGAGGATTAAATTCAAAATCATTTAAAATTAATACACGGCTTTGTTTGTGTTGGTGAACACTGGCTGAGATGTAATACTATCGAGGCTACACATTTGACAGGCTATACATTGGTGGGGAGATACTGTAGAAGCATTCGTAAGCATGGTGGGGTATGCATTTTTGCTTCTAGTTTACTAGCCCCTCACTGTAAAGTGAGAGAAGACCTGAGAAAGCTATCTGATGAACAACATTGTGAAATATGTGCCATTGAATGTAATAGATCTAATAAAAAATTACTTGTGATAACAATTTATAGATCATCCACTATAACAGATTTAACAAACTTTTTTGCTATCATAAACAAATTATTAAATAAAATTGCACTATTCAATGGTGATATTATCATAAATGGTGATTTTAATATAAATATTTTTAAAAAAAGTGACAATAAAAATAAGTTCTTAGATTTTTTTCACTCATGCTCTTTACATGAAACAATTTACTTAAATACTAGCACAAAATTTAACTCTTGTATAGATAACATTTTTACTAATTTGCATGAATCAGATTATTCTAGTAAGGTACTTCCTATTAAAATATTAGATCATCATGCAGTTCTTATTAAAATGAAATATAGTTTACAAAAAAGTAAATCAAGGATCATCACAAGGCCCATTACTCTGGAGGGAATGTCTAAAATGCATCAGATTATGTCTGAGGCAGACTGGGACTTTGTTAATAATAAAAAGTTAACCCTTAATGAAAGATTTAATAAATTTTTATCCAAAATTACTTTAACTTTGCAGGTTGCTTTTTCTGTAAGACACAAAATAGTTGTTGAATCACAGGCAAAACCGATTGCAAACTGGTTCAATAATGATATTAAACAAATGAGAGAAAACCTAAACTTTATGACGGATTTTTCTAGACACTATAATGATCCGATATTAACATTGTTAACAAAAAACTATCGTGAAAGGTATAAAAATAGGATTTTACAAGAGAAAATTACAGCCTATAGCAACTATATTAGTTCAGCATCAAATACACAAAAAGCAACTTGGAAAGTTATTAATAGTAATAAACCCTCTAAAAACAAAAAAGTAAATTCCAAACTAACAGCACATGAGTTTAATACATTTTTTGCCAACATCCCTTCAGTAATATCAGATCAAATCCCAAATGTAAATACACATTACACTGAATATCTTAATAAGTCCCAGTCTGCCTCAGATAATAGTTTAAATTTTAACTTTTCTGAAGTAACATATATTGAAATGCGTGACATAATATATAATTTAAAAAATAATGAATGTTTGGATTATTATGGTTTAAATACTAAGATAATAAAATCAATATGTAATTTCATATATATACCATTTACGAAACTTGTAAATTCAAGCATACGGACTGTCATTTTCCCAGAGTGTTTAAAAATTTCTAGGGTGGTTCCCATTCACAAGAAGGGTCTTGTGATGATCCCACAAACTACAGACCAATATTGGTTACGCCACTTCTGTCAAAAATTTATGAAAAAGCTTTAAAAAAACAAATACTAAATTATTTTGAAAATAACAATCTTTTTAACCGTTCACAGTTTGGTTTCCGCAATTCAAAATCAACAACTGATGCAATTAATAAACTAGTGGATATCATAGTGGACGGATTTGAGTCATTGGACTACATTGGCACAGTCTTATGTGACCTATCCAAGGCTTTTGATTGCGTCTGCCCCAGGATACTTAGAGTAAAGTTAAAAAGTTATGGTTTCTCGGATATTGCATGTGACTTGATATTGTCATATATTTTAAACAGGAAACAAATAGTTACAGTTACATCTGAGGTAGAAGAAATTAATAAAGGTGTCCCTCAGGGCTCTGTATTGGGTCCTGTAATATTTTTAATTTACTTTAATAATGTTGTTCGCTGCGCGTAAAATACTGAGTATATCCTTGCAAAGCAAAGACTTAAAATTATTACTGGGTGATTTGGTACAGACGCGGTTGGAGGCCTTGGAGTGGTTTGCTTCGAACAAACTTAGTCTTAATGCTTCGAAGACAAAAACTATGATATTTACCCTCAGAAAAACAGAGGTAATTATGTTAATCCAGACTCGGTGCGCTTTCTTGGTGTGTATCTGGACAGTGGATTAGTTTGGAATTAACACATAGAATATATGGCCTCATCTTTCTCCAAATATATATTAGCTCTACGTAACCTTGTTGGTGTAGTTTCGATGTCTGTTCTCAAAACGGTTTATTACGCATCAATACATAGTAGGTTAAAATATGTTATATTTTTTGGGGTCATGCTTCTTCTACAGAAAGGCTGTTTCGTTTACAACGAAGGGCTCTCCGTACCATGTTTGGTGCAAAATACAGGGATGATTGTACTCCTCTTTTTATACAGGCACAGATTCTAACTTTACCATGTTTATATGTATTGGAATGTCTGATTCATGTGAAGGTAAACATTGATAGTTACAATAAAAATAATATAGTTTCTACAAGAAATAGTAATAATATAAAAATTGAATATCTTAGATTAGAAAGGACAAGAAATGGGAAAAATTACTATGGCCCTACTGCTTTTAATGTACTCCCCACCAGTGTAAGATCTCTACCGCTTGGCATATTTAAGGCTGAAATTAAATCGTTTTTTATAATTATAATTTTGTGTAAGTTTGTATTTTTGTACTTATTTATTGCATTTTGTATTTTATTGACATGTGTAAGTTTTTTTGTAGCACAATAAATTATTCTTATTCTTATTCTTATATACAGTGCGTACATTAAGTCTGGAATCACCCAATTAACTTTTCAGTTATAAGCCTTTTAAAAAAAGGCTCGAACAGGTCGATTTTTGTTTTTAATTGCAAATTTGGGTACACCAAGTGTTATCACAATTTTCACCCCCTTGCCAAATAGCCACCCGTTTTTTTATAAGCCCTTTGCCAAATTAGGCTTTAACATACATAACCTTTCCAAACGATGTGTCACAAGAGGTAGGTTGTTATTTGAAAAAAAAAGTTATGATTGGAGGGTGCTAGGGGGTGAAAATTTTGATAACTTTTTTACACCGATATTTGCAAAATAAAAAATAAAAATCGACTTGTCTGAGCGTTTTCTTAAAAGACTTTTTGTCTGAAAAGTCAATCGGGTGATTCCAGACTTAATGAATACTGCCCTGTTAAAGTAAAGGGCAGTAAGTGACATTTGTCGCATAGCGGCGTTTTCACGTCAACCCTGATGTAATATTTTTAAAACACTGCTATGGGAACGTCCAAGTATTACGTAACGCAAATTGTACCAAAATTCATAAAATTCATACCCCGATTCTGGCGTTATTTAAGGCTGTAGAGATTTCATATTTTGGCATATTAAACAAAATTACCCTAATATAATTACAGATTTACATACATACATAATTTATTTTAAATATTTAAAAAAGAAAAATCCTCCCAGTTAGTTTTTTGCATAGGGCTATTTTTTGCACCTCTAATTACGAAAAAAATAATAAAAAATCTGAAAAAAAAAAACGGGTCATTAGGGTGTTCAAAATTTTTCCAAATTCCGATTTAGCTGAACTTTAGTATACGGGCTTCTTTTGGCCATCTAAATGCCAACCAATACTCAAAACTTAAAATTCAAAATAGCGAAATATGGCCGATTTGTTTTTTAAATTTTGCCAAAATTAATTTTAAGTTTTTGAGTATTGGCCCGCGTTTAGATTGCCAAAAGAAGCCTTTTACCAAATTTAAGCTTAATCGTCCTTTTGGAAAAAATTTGAGACCCCCTAATGACGTGATTTTTTTTTCTTTTTCATTATTTTTTTCGTAATTAGAGGTGCAAAAAATAGCCCTATGCAAAAAACTGACTTGTGTCACTTTTTTTTTCTGGGAACAATTTGGATGTTTTCTATTACGATAAATTATGTATGTATGTATGTATGTATGTATGTATGTATGTATGTATGTATGTATGTATGTATGTATGTATGTAAATCTGTAATTATATTAGGGAATTTTGTTTAATATATAAATAAAATAGAAAAATTACTTATAGTTTTCCAATTTTTTAAAAAAACGCTTGAACAGGTCGATTTTTGTTTTTAATTGCAAATTTGGGTACACCAAGTGTTATCACAATTTTCACCCCCTTGCACCCACCTATTCCAATTTTTTTTTTCAAATAGCCACCCGTTTTTTTTATAAGCCCTTTGCCAAATTAGGCTTTAACATACATTACCTTTCCAACAATGTGTCACACGAGGTAGGTAGCTATTTCAAAAAAAAAAGTTATCATTGGAGGGTGCGAGGGGGGAAAATTTTGATAATTTTTTTTACAGCGATACTTGCAAAATAAAAAATAAAAATCGAATTGTCTAAGCGTTTTTTTTAAGACTTTTTGTCTGAAAGGTCAATCTGGTGATTCCAGACTTAATGTACGCACTGTATACTGCCCTGTTAAACTAAAGGGCAGTAAGTGACATTTGTCGCATAGCTGCGTGTTCACGTCAACCCTGATGTAATATTTTGAAAACGCTGCTATTGACCAATGTCACCTACTGCCCTTTACTTTATCAGGACAGTATACTACTAATTACTGTGGAAATTTCATGTTTTTCTACTGGCCCGTGTTTTCTTTAATTTAATTTTGAAAAAAAAATTAAACAATTGGAAAACTATAAGTAATTTTTCTATTCTATTCATATATTAAACAAAATTACCCTAATATAATTACAGATTTACATACATACATACATAATTTATTTTGAATATTTAAATAAGAAAAATCACAAGTAAGTTTTTTGCATAGGGCTATTTTTTGCACCTCTAATTACGAAAAAAATAATGACAAATCTGAAAAAAAAACGGGTCATTAGGGTGTTCAAAATTTTTCCAATCTAAATGCCGACCAATACTCAAAAACTTAAAATTAAAAATGGCGAAATATGGCCGATTTATTTTTTAAATTTTGCCAAAATTAATTTTAAGTTTTTGAGTATTGGCCCGCGTTTAGATTGCCAAAATAAGCCTTTTACCAAATTTAAGCTAAATCGGACTTTTGGAAAAATTTTGAAACAACCTAATGACGTGATTTTATTTTCATATTTTTCATTATTTTTTTTTAACAGCGGTGAAAAAAATAGCACTATGCAAAAAAATTTACTTATCTCACTTTTTTTTCTGGGACCAATTTGGATGTTTTATATTACGATTTTTTTCTCTTAAATGTTCAAAATAAATTATGTATGGGTCTAAATAGTTTTTCTTCGTAAATCTGTAATCATTTTAGGGTAATTTTGGTTAATATATATAAATAGAATAGAAAAATTACTCATATTTTGCAATTTTTTTTTATTTCTTTTCAAAATTAAATAATAAAAAAAAACGGGCCAGTAGAAAATCATGAAATTTTTACAGTAATTAGTAGTACATAACTAGGTATATTTTCTTGCTTTTTAGAACACGTAATAAAAAATAAAAAATACTTTTATTCCAAAGTTTCAGCGTTTATTGTACAGACATTTTCAAGGATGAATTAAAAAAATAAATGTATAAATAAAATTAAGTAAAAATATTTGGACTTTTAAAAGTCAACTTGACAAATATATAAAATTAATTAAGGTGTACAGGTATAAGTGTTAACGAGTTAGTGAAAAGATTTATCTTAATATGTTTAGATATAAAGTGCTTAAGTTTTGAGTAGTACATAAGGAAAATAACCCATAACAGATTGGGTTGAATCTCTCAATTTTTGTTTTGTGTCTTATTTTCGTTAATTTTGCCAAAATTATAAAAATATATGGGAAATAATAATTCCGCCATTTTGAATTTTAGGTTTTTGGGTATTGGTCCGTATTAATATTTCCAAAAGAAGCCTTTATGACAAATTTCAGCTAAATCTGAAAATTTTCAAAAATTTTGAACCACCGCAATTTTTTTTTTTTCAATTTTTTCAATATTTTTTTGTAATCAGCGGAGCAAAAAATGGCCCTATGCAAAAAAACAGACTTTTGTCACTTTTTTTTTCTCTGGGAACACTTTGTAGCGTCATCTTGTAGTTTTTGTGAACTTTTTAATATACCGCTGTTGAACTGTTTTAGAAAAATAAATAAATAAAAAACATTGTTCTGGTGCTACATTTTTTATGTTTTTTTAACCCTGTAATGGCATAATCCATGTGTCACTTTTTTGTATCAAATGATACGATATCAAAGAGACGAGGCATAAAAACGATAAAAAACGTAGGAACAACCAAACGTATTTTTTTTGCAAAAATCGTATCTCTGGTTAAAAAAATATTTGTTCTTCAAAAAAAAAATATATGTTTTTCGTGCAAAAAGGACCGTGTTTAGGTTTCTATTGTTAAATGCTAGGCTAATATTTTTATAAAACAGTATAGGTTTTTTTGTACATTGTATAATATAAATAGGAATTACTTAGTATAAATTAATTTAAATAGCCGTTTTGGAGTTGTAAGCATTGTTAAGATTAATTCAAGTCAAAATTGTAAAATAGTTCAAAAAACTTTTACCTTTTACCATCAAAACTTAAAATAAATTGGCAAAAATTCTTTGAAAAAAAAAGCAGTATTAGTACAATTACTTGACTGAATTTCTCTGAAAAATCTTTTTAAATTATGCTTTTAGCCCTTAAATAAAAAAAATGTATTTAAATATTCTTTGTTTAAAATAAATATTTAAATTAGTATGAGTTTTTTTCTTCCTTAATATTTAAAGAATCCGTGAAGATATGTAATGCTACGCATTCCAGTATACAGGGTTATTCAGAATAGGGTCATTAATTTTAACTTCCTATAAACATAAACATCTAAAAATGCGTCTTAAGGAAGCTAAGCCCCTTAGAAAGTGGCTAAAATTTGGTTTTTATTTAATAACTCATGAACCCTTTGAGATATAGCAACGAGTTTTTGCATGTGAACTAATTCAAAATCAAATTTCAAATTTAAAATTCATTTATTACGTCACAGAGAAAAATACTAACAATATAATTTTTACAACAGTTTAATTAAATATAATTATTAAAATTACACTTGTATTTAAGAACTCTTCAAACTAGAAGAAAGCTTGTTTTAAAAGATAAATTTTTATTGTGGTCCTAAAGTTTTTGAAGTTAAAATCCCTTACATTTAGTGTAAGTTTATTATAAAAAGTAGGTGAATAATTATTATGTAAAAAGTCCACCCTCTATTATAGAGGGTGGATATTCTGGATATATATATATCCGTATGTCTTCAGCAGATCTTGAGAAATAATCATGGCTTTTATTCGAAGTCGTGTATGTACAAGAATTTATTTTGGCATGCATATAAATATTCTTCATGGTAAAGTAAAAAATTTTAAATCCACAAATGTTTGTTTGACATCATCTCTAAAAGCTAATCCTGTTAGCACACGGACCGCACGGCGCTGCAAACCAAACAAATCGCTACAGCCAAGCTTGGTGATAAATATGAAATCAAGAATGGTAACAGTTTTCACCCCAAGATCCGTGTATCAGGCATGACTGAAAAATTTTCACCCTAAGATATTACTAAATACTTTAAATTTCAAAATCCTAGTTTAATTGGCGACAACTTTTACGGTGAAATAATTGAAGTTAAACCACTAAAGAATAGAAATGATTTATTTCAGGCTGTCATGCAGATGTTGAAACTTATAACAACATTTTTTTTAGAACATGGTTGTATCTAGGTTATAATTCCTGTAATGTTTATGATGCTATCGACGTTAAAAGATGTTTTAATGGAGGGTGTGATGGCGCTGTACGCTTGCTAACACGTTTTTAAATCGCTCCGTTAAAAATTTACATTACTAGTTTTAAAGTGGAAATTGTTTAATTAAATACTAAAGAGATATTTCTTACAATAAAGTAAATCCAAACAGTGAAAAAAAAATAGTGAAAATGACCAGAACAAGGGCTGAAAAGGATGAATTTAAAAGTGGCGTTATTAAAGCATTGGAGGAATATTTTAACAGCATTGATTTTACGAACTTGTTAACGAAAAAACTAAATTTATCGACAAAAAAATTGAAGAAAAACTACAAACAAAACTGACCGAAATGTCGAACGACCTTCAAGAAAAAATCGTAAGCTATGAAAAAACTATAAACACTTTAACGCAAAAAATGGAATCCCTGCAACAAAACAATAAACAAAACAATCTCTGCATTTATGGAATAAAAGAAGAAAAGGACGAATACCTGCCTACCAAACTAACGAACTTCTTTAAAAATAAAAACATTGCAGTCGAAATAAAGGATAAAAACGAGTGCTATAGGATTGGAACAATTAAAAAAAATAACATACGACCTGTTATAATTAAATTAAAAAGCTACGAGGAAAAGAAGTTAATTATGTCAAACACCGGTAAATTTAAAGAAGAAAAATTGTTTTTCACCGAAGATCTTGTGAAAACGAAAAGGGATTTGCTAAAGGAGGCGCAAGAAAAATTAAAAGGAAGAAAAGTATGGCCATTTAACGGAAATATTTTTGTAAAAATTAATGACAGAAATGTTTTAATTAAAAATTCCAGTGACGTTACCAAATATGTATAAATTCTAAAATTAAAACTTTTTAGGGTGATTTTTATAAGCTTAAATATTGTTGGAGTTTTTAGATGTTATTGAGGAGCAGAGGGAGGTAGGGAATACTTGTTGTGATGTGGGTGCGTGTGTTACGGAAATTAGGAAAAACAATTTAAATATTATACATTTCAACGTGAGAAGTTTAAATAAAAACTAATGTTATACTTAGAGCAATTTGATGTAAATAATTTGGATGTAATTATTCTCTCAGAGACTTGGAGACTTGAAACTGTAAGTACATTTTCTATTTCCAAGTTTGACATATTTTATAATGAATCAAAGTTTAATAAAGCTGATGGTCTAGTAGTTTATGTAAAAAAAAGTTTGGGAAGTAATGCTTCAATAATACAGTTTTCAGAAACAAATTTACTATGGTTATGGTTATGGTTATGGTTATTAGGGTGGAGGGTAGCTATCTACACGCACTTAGGCCACTTAGCTGGGCCCATTGTACTACCTCCCTTTGGTCGCAGCATTTAATTTAACCTCTCAGCCATCCAATTCTTTGAATATATCTAAGAAGATGTCTGGGAGTGATGCTGCTTATACCGGCCATGTCGAGCCAGTACTCGTCTAGCATGGACCCTCTTATTAAGGCTAACGCTGGACAGTGACATAACACATGTTCCATTGTTTCCTCTTCCATGTAGCATCCTCTACAGATGGGGTCGACTGGCTTCCCCATGATGTTAAGATGCTTATTTAGTTTGCAGTGACCTGTTACGATGCTTGCAAACTGTCTTAGGTTATCCCTTTTTAGTTGCATACAAAAGCGTGCTGTCTTTTCACACGGAGTGGGAAGGGCTGCTCTTGCATGTTTACAGTCGTTTCTCGTAATCCAATTACGGGTGTGTTTTATGTGAGTTTCTTGATTAATGAGAGCTGTTTTAAAAGCGACAGATACAGGGATTATGGGCTCTGGACCAATAGGTACAGAGCCTGAGCCTGCTCGTGCCAATCTATCAGCTTCTTCATTGCCTACATTTCCATTATGCCCCTTTACCCATGAGAGTGTAACAGTATTAGAAACTGCCGCTTCCTCCAGGGATTGGTGACATTCCAAAACTAGCTTTGAAGTAATTTTGAAAGACTTGATTGCTTGTATGGAAGCTTTGCTATCCGTAAGAATAGTTATTCTTCTATTACTGATTTCCCTTTCAGAAATAGCTCTCGCAGCATTTGTTATGCCTATTACCTCTGCCTGAAAGACCGAGGCATGCTTGCCAAGGGAAATGCTTATTTCTAACTCTAGATCTGGGCAGAAAACTCCTGCACCTGATCCTTCAGTTGTCTTTGAACCATCAGTGTACATGACAATGTCAGGTACGCTGTCAGTTTCTTCTTTAGTGGAAGCATAAGCTTGGTATGATCTATTAAAGATATACCTGGGAGCAACTAGATCGGTCTGAGATTCAAGAATGGGAGCTTGTGACACAAACCGTTCAAGAATAGACTCATGTCCAGTACGCGTTCCTCTTGCATTCCACGTACTATTTGCTTTCAGCCTAAGCGCTGTCTTTGCGGCCTCACCCTCAACAAAAATATTAAGGGGAGGAATACAAAGCAGAGTCTCTAAAGCTGCAGTTGGAGTTGATCGCATTGCACCGGTTATACTCATAAGAGCTAGTCTTTGAATATGATTTAGTTGCGTTCTTGCTGTAGTCAGTTGGGTTCTGGGCCACCATACAACTGAGCCATATGTTAGCATAGGCCTTATGACAGCGGTGTACAGCCAAAGGGTGATCCTGGGAGACAAACCCCAAGATCTGCCCAGTGCTCTACGACACTGCCAAAAAGCTATGCATGCTTTTTCTGTTTTTTGCTTAAGGTGTGGTCCCCAACACAGTTTGCTGTCAAGAAGAATTCCCAGATACTTTACTTCTTTAGAAAAGCTGAGTTGTTTTCCGAAAAGAAATGGGACTTTGAGGTTTCCCAGTTTCCTTTTCTTAGTGAACAGGACCATCTCAGTCTTGGCTGGGTTAACCGAGAGAGAGTGATCATCACACCATTTCTGTAGAATATTGAGTGCGCGCTGAATGAGATCGCACAGCACGCTCTCAAAATTCCCTGTAAGTAGTATGACTATGTCGTCTGCATATCCTATTGTGTAGAAAGAATTATCGTTAAGGAGTGTTAATAGGCTGTCCACTACAAGGTTCCAAAGGAGAGGAGAAAGAACTCCACCTTGTGGGCAGCCTCTTGTTACAACTCCTCTTGTGATTAATCCCCCTATGTTTAGTTGAACTGCTCTCCATTCAAGCATGTGTTGTATCCACTCAATGAGTGTGGGTGATACACCATGTCTTTGTAGGGCAGTTTTAATGCTTTTAAAAGACGCTTTGTCAAACGCTCCTTCAACGTCGATAAACACAGAAAGTGTCGATGCTTTCAGTCCCAGGGATTTCTCGATTTGGGAAATTACAGCTCGGAGAGCTGATTCCGTCGATCTGCCAGGGATGTAGGCGTGTTGATTTGGGTGTAGTTTAACTCTAGAGAGTGCACCATCCCGAATTTCTTTGTCAACCAGTTTTTCTAACGTTTTTAAAAGAAAAGACGTCAGGCTAATTGGTCGGTAGGATTTAGCTAGTGAGTAGTCTTTCCTTCCAGGCTTAGGAATAAAGGTTACTTTAACTTCTCTCCATGCTTTCGGAATGTATTTGAAAGCTATACATGCCTGAAAAATGTGTTTTAGTGGACTGGAGATTATATCCAGGCCCCACTGCAAAAGCGCTGGGAATACTCCGTCCAATCCTGGAGATTTAAAGGGAGAAAAAGTCCCAATGGCCCATTTTATGCGTTTCTCGTCAACCAGTTTGGAGGCCACTTTCCAGTCCTCTTTACTTGGAGGTGGAAGCGTATGTGGATGCCATTCCTGATTGGGAGTAATAACACATCCTGGGAAATGAGTTTCTAGGAGTATTGTAGAGGTACTTTGAAGGTCATCTGTATATGAGCCATCATTCCTTTTAATACTACCTAGTTTCTGTGATGAATCCTTGGAAAGGACTTTCTTTAGTCGGGCGGCGACCGTGGTAGATTCTATACTGCCACAAAAGTCCCTCCAAGCTCTCCTTTGATTTTCGCGAATTAATTTTTTGTATTCTTTTCGGTGCTCTGAATAAGCGGTCCAATCAGAATCCAACCGTGATCTCTTCGCCTTATTAAACAATTTTCTTGTTTCATTTTTCAGCTTTTGAAGTTTAGCACACCACCAGGGGTTAGTCAACTTCCTGTTTGCTGGAATTTTAATGGGACAAGAGTCCTCATATGAGTTAACGAGAGACCTTTGAAGATTATGTACATATTCTTCAATGTCGTTCGTTGAGTTAAAAACATTAGGGGGTTCCTTGACTCTGTTTTTCAGATGACTAATGAAAGCCTCCCTGTCTGTTTTCTTTGGGTTTCGATAGGCTTTTAACTCAGCTCTATCCAGATTTAACCTAAAGCGAATCCATCTGTGGTCCGAAAAGGAGGCCTCTGATGATACACGCCAGTCAGTTATTTGTTTTGAGATATCAGAAGTGGCCAGTGTAATGTCAATTACAGTCTGACCCCGGCGTGTTACGAATGTAGGTTCGCATCCACGATTTAATATCTCTAGGTTTGTGCCAGATAGAAACTCTAGCAGTACTTTGCCTCTTCCGTCGATGTTTTTGTTGCCCCACACAATGTGATGAGAGTTACTGTCACATCCAACTATAAGGCTTTTTTTCTCCCGTTGGCAAAAGTTTATCAGGTTGGCAAGTTCCTCTGATGGAGGTTGCGTACCTGTATCTTGTGGGAGGTATGCCGATGCTATAAAAAGTTCTTCTTGGTTACCCTTTACACTATAGTTCATTCTCACAGTTGTTAGGTCAGCTGTGCTGAACTGAGTTACTAGAGTAGCTTCATATTGCTTAGGTATGTATATACACGTCCTAGGCTTTTGAATATAGCTATTTACAAAAATAGTCCCTTTTAAGCTGCCGAAGCCGGAAACTTTCGATTTCACAATCCAGGGTTCTTGGATTAGTGTTATTGTGTCCGCATTACTGTCCAGGTGACGGCAGATGGTAGCTACCGCCGCCCGGCAGTGTTGCAAGTTAATTTGTATAATCTCAAGTCCAGACATTGGGAATGACTATTTGGTGAGTTGAGATCCCAACATCAACAGACCCCCTTATTGCTTGGAGGGCCGTCCTTGGCGATGGGGTCAGTGGATTCAGAGGTGAAGACTTCTTCAACCTCCATATCCCCCGGTGCCCCGCCTGATGTTGAAGCCTCACCCTCACCAGCCACTTCCTGAGGTTGGGCTTTTGTTAATTTAACAGTAAGGTAGGAAAATAGATATTTTACCTTACCTCCCCTACTGGTTATGGCTTGTGCGTCTTCCTCAGATATGCCGAAGACAATAAGTTGACCTTTAGGGTCCTTCTTGACTTCCCTGTGGAAGACGCACCATTTTTTAACATTGGCCCATGTATTTAGACCTTCAAGGCGCAACTTGACCTTCTCCAGACCATCGTCATCGTTCGAGATCCAGATGGAGGCCTTTGTCAGCCTTGGAAGCTCGTCTTGAGGGACCACT
>OY294054.1:6213641-6254807 GCA_958510825.1 Brachypterus glaber
GCTCCCCTTTTTAAGAAAATTGCTGATCTATAGAACAGCAATTCATACAGTAGTATTAAGGGTTGCCAATTGGTCCTCCTCAATAGCAGGATCAATTATTCTTATACTAGGACGTCTTCTGGTGTATCTAGACACAAAGGATTGGCGTGTTCTGGATGCGCCAGTTGGTGGAGGGTTGTCATCTGGTCTTGTACTATTGTTCAGGATAGCTCTCCTTGTTCTTCTTAATCTAATTCTATAACATATAACTAAGACTATAAGGGTTATTACAATAATTATGGTAAAAATGGAAAACCATGACCAGTTTCTTTCTACGAAGGGTTTGTTGATGATTTGGTCCAGTTGTTCGCTATATTTGTTAAGTTTGTGTTCGGCTGTATTGAGTTCGTCCAAATTTAATTTGTTTATTTTCAAAGGGTTTAATTTAGGTAAGTTTATTGCATCTGGTATTCCTTCACAGCATTCGAAAGGAATAATAGGGGTTTGTAGTATTATTGATAGGTTTGAACTTTTTTCAAAAGTGGAGATAATTCTTGTGGCACCGACATATCCTGTGCAGGAGGGTTGTAACTGTAGAATTGAGTTTTGATTTATAAACGTAGTTTTCGTGGGGCTGTTTATACAGGTGATTGTTACTGGAATTTTGCTTGAAACTACGATGAGCCAATAGTTGATTCCTATTGGTTGGACGTTGTAGTCTTCAATGTTGAATGTGTTTATTTGGCAATTGGGGGGTAGTTTTGAAGGGTGGTTAATAATTTGTGCTTCACATGTGGCTGTGGAGTCGATCGGGTATGTGACCATATTGTAGCAAATCTTGATCTTGTTTCCTGTTGCCGGAAGTGCCTTGCACGAGTTCAAGTTAAGGATTTGTGTATAGAATCTATTATCATCGGATACAGCAATATATTTAGAGGAGGTAAGGATTGTGTGAAATAGGGATGTTCTAGGATCCGGCGTAGGCAGGGAGTATAAGTGTAAAAGGTTATAATTATCATAGTCAACAAGGGGGATTGACAAAATAAATATTAATTTATTTTCTGTTTGGTAGGCTTCGAGTTCGATTATGTCGATGTAATTAGCTATGTTTTGAAAGGAGGGTTGCAGGGGTAGGTTACCCTTTTCGGTAGCCTGTGAAATTTTAGAGAGTTGGTCTAAGAATTCTAATGGTTGTATGATTGAGGGATGAAGAACTTTTAATCTAGCAAAGGCGATGCTATTAAGGATATCATCTAATTGATGTTCAATTAGAATAAATGATTCTATTAATTGTTCACATAAGTTAAAGATTTTAAGTTTCAAAATAATTTTGATTATCCGTAATATTATAAAGTTGATTTTCTATTATTTTAAGATCCTCATTAAAGGTTTCTTCGTCGATTTGCAATTTCTGAATAGTATAGTTAAAGGTTTTGATTGTTTTCGTAGTAACTAAAATTTGATTTTTGATTAAGTTTTGGATTTCGTGTTCATCCTTTTCTAATTTATTTATGCAATTTTCATAATATTCGCCGTCGCTAGCGTCTAGGTTACCCGTAATGCCTTTCCAGTTTGAACCGATTCCATTAAGAATACCTCTTTTAGTCCTATAGGAGTTTGTATCCCCCCTTATTTCTAGGAACTTCCTTTCTATAGAGTCGGAAATTCTGTCTAACATATGGGTATGCGAGCGAGCGTCGGTCGCGAAATATAGTAAACGTGGATTCGAATTTAGATTAAGCAAGTCATTAATGTGATTAAGGATTATTTTGTTATTATCAAAGGAGTTTTTAAGTAAGGTTATGTCTTTATATACTAACAGTTTCCATCTATCATTTGAAATTTTTATAGAGCTTTCATTGTGGTAATAGAGGCCCAAAGTGTTGTTAAGAGGAGTGAGGGTGAATTTTTCTTGGGATCTGCAACCCTGGAGGATAATTATTGCTGTCCAGAAGGACCTGAAACAATATTACCTTCGTTATTTCCTTCGTCGTCGTCAGTATCGTCATTAGGGTCACGATCTGTGACAGGTTTAAGTCGGTCAAAATTAACCTTAGTAGTAAAGTTGTCTCTCTTAATTATGGCAGAGTTTGAAAAGGTGGATTCGATGGTAAAAGGCCCATAGTATTTTGGTTTTAATTTGTGACTAATTTGGGACTCTTTGAGCCAGACCTTTTGTCCATCGTGATATTGAGGGGGTTTTGGGTTGACGTGTTTATCGAAGCGTTCTTTCTCCTTTTCTTTAGACCGAATAGTTTTTTTGCGGGCAATTCTATAATTATAGGATATTTTATTATTAAGGTCGCGAATGTACTTACTAATTAGTTCGTTTTGATTATATAATTTTTCCGGAGATCTGGACGCCGTATGGCCAAAAACAAGTTCGTAGGGGGTAAAACCCGTGGTTTTATTTACGCTAGTGTTATGGGATATCATTGCGTAGGGTAGAATTTCTAGGGGATTTTCGTCAGGGAACTCGAGGCTCTGTACTCTAAGTATTTCCGCAAGGCTTGCGTGAAATCTTTCTACCGAACCGTTTGATTGGGGGTGAGCCACGGAGCTTGTCGTAAGTTTAAAGTCGTATAGTTTAGCTAGATCGTACATTAGTTGGTTTTCAAATTCTCCCCCATTGTCAGTAGCCAAATAGACGTTATTTACACTGATTTTATGAAGGCATTTGACCAAATAGATCCCCACCTACTCCTTCATAAACTAAAAATTTTGGGATTTAATGACCTACTTATATTCTTGTTCACCTCGTATCTGCTTAACCGTAGACAATTTGTATTTTATAAAGGTTTCAAATCTTTTATAATTTTTCCAAGCTCTGGTGTTCCTCAAGGGTCCAATCTTGGACCACTTTTGTTCTTGTTGTTTATCAACGATTTGTCTTTGCTTTTAAAATGTATGCACTTACTTTTTGCAGACGATTTAAAAATATTTTTGATTATAAAATCTCTTTTAGATTGTTACTTTTTGCAAGGTCAGCTTCAGATTGTAGTCGACTGGTGTTCTAAAAATTCGTTAAATTTAAATGTATCTAAGTGTAAATGCATGACTTACACCAGAAAAAGAGGCTTTATAAACTTTGATTATAATATCAACAACACTTTACTAGGCAGGGTAGAAGAAATTAAGGATCTTGGCGTTTATTTTGATACAAAATTTAGTTTTTCAAAACATATAAATAATTTAGTAAAATCTTCCAACAGGTTATTAGGATTTGTAATAAGGAATACTAAAGATTTTTCTAGCAATTATAGCCTCAATTTATTATATCATTCACTTATTAGATCCAAATTAGAATATTGCTCTATAATTTGGTACCCACACTATGATACTGATAAGAAAGAAGTGGAAGGTGTTCAAAGACGTTTCTTAAAATACGTGTGTTTTAAAGAAGACGGTCGATATCCATCTCAGGGTACTGACCACACAGCCCTTTTGTTAAGATTTAATCTCAAATCATTAGAACACAGACGCAAAGCATCATCTATATGTATTCTTTTTAAACTACTACATAATAAGTTGGATTGTACTTATTTGTTAAACAAAATAGAATTTCTGATACCGAGAGCTAATTCTAGAAACGAACTTACTTTTTATACTTCCAGAGCTAGAACCAACATTTTGTTTATCTCTCCTATTTATATTATTTGCAGTAACTTCAATGATATTTCTGAGCTCTGTGATATAAATTTTGATACGTTAAGGTTTATATTAGACAATATTAATTAAGAACATTTTGTTATTTTTTTTACAAATATTTTAAGGTTTATATTAAGTAATTTTAATTAAGTAAATTCTGTTATTGTTTTTTACATATATTTTTATATAGTTGTTATAACTGTCCTGTTTGGCACTAGCTGTTGGGCAATAAATAAATAAATAAATAAATAAATAAATAAATAAATGAATTCGTAACGGGGTTCCGTAGTGCTGGAAGAAAACCATTAAGGTTCTTATAACCTCTTTTGCGCTCTTATCCTTTAGTGGGTATGCTTAGGTAAATTTCGTTAGTTCGTCCCTTATGGTGAGGAAATAGCGTTTGTTAGGAATACTAAATACATCTATGTTTATTCTCTCAAAAGGAGTTTTAGGAGTCTCGGTCACTACAAGTGGTCTGTCTGTATTTCGTCTGTTAATTTTTGCTCTGGCGCAAGATTTTATGTAGGCTTCAACTTCCTTTTGGAGGTTGGGCCAGTTATATTTCTCGCGTATTCTACGGAAGGTTTCGTTGATGCCTCTGTGCAAATTGTTTTTCCCATCGTGGTACTGAGAAATAATTATGGGACGTTGATCAGGGTCGGGTTCGGTCACTATATTTTGACAAATAAAAAAATTTAAGTCTACATCGGCAAACATAAAGCTTAGAATTTCTGGGAGTTTTAGGTCGGCAACGTCCTCGACATAGTATGTCTCATTTTCTTCGAATATGCGTTTTTCTTTAAAGAGTAGGGTAAATAAGTGTTCTATAGCGTTTTCCGCGACTCTAGGTATCGGGATAATGAAATATTTTCTGTTAGTTATTGAAGCGCTATTAACAATATTTATATTTTGAATTGAAAACTCTCGGTCATCGTCCGGGAAGTCTTCGACAATTATCTCATGTAAGTAATCTAAATTTTTCTGTTTAAAGAGGGTAATAATATTTTTATGTCTTTTGTCAAGAAGTTGGTCGTTGGAATAAGAAACTTTTGAATGGTCGATAAGTGATCTTTCGTTATAAGCTTTTGAAAAGACTTTATATTCTTCTTTAACTATTTCGGGGGCTGGCTCGGTTTCTATTTGTTCAGGGGTTTCTCCGTTGTCAGTATGAAATATTCTAAGCGTATTAACTTCGGAACTTAAATTTGTGTTTATGTAAATAAAAATTTTAATGTCTGAGTCCGAAAAAATTTATTTTATCAACTTTAGTACGACTGCCCAGTTTAACTGATCTAGCCCACACCCAATCTTAGGCATAGCGAGATTTATATCTTTATTTTGTTTACATAATAATTTTAGGTTTTGAAGAGCTCTGATAAAGCTTTTATACGTAGGTTTTTGGTAGTATTTTTCCTTAGTTACAAGGTAGTAAATATTTCGATTGTCGATAGTTAATTGAGCTACTTCGCCAACGGCTTTTTCTTGGGATTTTAGTTTTTCTATGCCTTTAAACCGATTCTTGAATTCCAAAGCAATACCTTTTTTCATGGCCATATCTTTGGATACACAATGAGCTAGGGAATATTCTGGGGGACAGTTATTTAGGTTGTCGAACACGATTTTTACACTCTCGTTAGTTACTTCGGGGGAAAATATTACGTCAAATATATCTATGGTGGTTGCGAGTTTATTAGAACATTGATAGGAGTGAATTCTACTAAGAGCGTCAGCATTTAAATTAGTTTTTCCGGGTTTATAAATAATTTGGTACTCGCACTCTTCCAATTTTAATCGCCAACGGGCAAGACGGCTCCCGGGGTCGTTTATCGAAAAGAGCCACGTCAAGGGCCTGTGATCGGTCACGAGTTTGAATTTCCTCCCGAAAAGATAGGGCCTAAAGTACTTTACGGCCCAGACAATTGCTAGAAGTTCTCTTTCTATGACCGAATAATTTATTTCTGCAGTATTCAGGGTCCGGGAAGCGTATGCTATGGGTAGGTCTTTATTAAGTGGACCTTGCGAAAGGACTGCGCCAATTGCGTACGAGCTCGCGTCCGTGGTAACGACGAATTCCTCAGTAAAGTCAGGGTAGCGAAGTATAGGGGCAGTAGTTAGAAGAATTTTACATTTTTCGAAGGATTCGATACAGTCCTGCCTAAATATAAAGGGAATGTCCTTTTTAAGGAGGGTGGTAAGAGGTTTTACAATTTTTGCGAAGTTAGGTATAAAGCGGCGGTAGTAGCCAATCAAGCCTAAGAAGCTTTTTATGTCTTTTTGATTTTTTGGCTGTGGGAATTTTTGAATGCACTCGGTTTTTTTCGGATTAAGTTTTACTCCATCTTTCGTGATAACATGGCCTAAGTAGGCAACTTCCTTACTCAGGAATTCACATTTGTGAGGCTGAATTTTAAGGTTATATTCCCTTAAGCGGGAAAAGATTTCATTGATACGTTCCATGTGTTCTTCGAGGGACGCGGAAAAGACTATAATGTCGTCCATGTAGACAAGACATCGTTCGTTTTGTATGCCGAACATAATTTGGTCCATTACGCGCTGGAATGTGCTTGGGGCGTTTTTAAGCCCGAAAGGCATTCGACAGAATTCGTAGTGTCCGTTGTCTACAGAGAAAGCAGTTTTTGAAATATCAGGGGAGTTAATTTCGATTTGGTGAAATCCGGAGACGAGGTCCATAATAGTAAAGTAGGTAGATTTTCCGAGTTTGTCAAGGAGGTCGGCTATGTTGGGTAATGGATATCTATCACCGATTGTTACTTCATTTAGTTTTCGGTAATCAACGACTACGCGCCATTTTTCTTTGCCGGTAGCGTCCGTTTTCTTTGGAACAACCCAGACGGGGCTGGACCAAGGGGATGCTGAAGGTCTTATGATATTTTGTTCGAGCATTTCTTTAACCTGGTTTTTGACTTCCTTATTGTGAACATGGGGGTATCTATAGGATTTAGTAAAAATAGGTCTAGAGTCTCCGGTGTTAATTTCGTGTTTAACTTTATTTGTAAATGTTAATTTATCTCCTTCCAGGTAAAAGATGTCTGAATATTTTAGGCATAGATTAGTAATAAATTCTGCTTCTTCTGTATTTAAATGATCGAGTCTTAGGGTTTCTTTAATTTTTCGTTCGCGGTCAGTATCAGCAAAGGTATTTTTGGTGTCGGGATTATTTATTGATTCGTAAGAGTTAACTGTAACAGGGTTAAGTGGTTCTAAGATTAATTCGGGTAACTTACAAGATTTCTTTATAGAGTTCGTGTTGGCTATAGTTGTGAGGAATTCTCCATTATTATCGATTCTAACTATTGAATTTGCTATTTTAATATTATCGAAAGATATTGCGTGACAGATAGCATCGGTACCTTTTAAGTTGCATTTAAGCTTGAAGACTTTTTCAGTTCTTGGGTCTATTTCAACAAAATTTTCGGTAAAAGTTTTAGGTTTTTCGGGGTTATTAAACCTGATAGGGTAGGGGAGTTTTCCGCTACTAGTGTATGGATTAAGAATACTTTTATTAGTTAACGATAGATTGACAGGTCGATTTCCGTCAATATTGTTTGATATACTAGGTTGATCAGCGGCCAACCCGCTATCAAAATTTAAAACAGGATTTGATTTATTTAACGGATAATTGGCAGGTTGATTCCTGTCAATATTTTTTGATTTACTGGGTTGATCAGCGGCCAATCCGCTATCAACCTTTGATTTATAATAATTAGTCTCAGATTGGTGGTGGACAGACGGCCCGTCGCCAACAATATTTTCATTTGTGGATTCACTTAACTTAAACATTTTTACAGACTTAAAATTAGTAGACAGAATTCTATTTTTCCAATCAGCGGAACATTCGTAATGCTCAAGAAAGTCTATGCCAAGGATTCCATCGAATTCTATATCGAGATCGACCACGTAAACTTAATGCGGGTCATTTTTTTAAACGGTAGCCAAGTAGAATTTTGTATTATAATTGGTTGGTTTGTTATTCCCTGGATAGTAAGGTTTTCGTTGGTTAGGTTAAAATTATTTAGTGCATGTGGTCTAATAATGGAAATAGCGGCTCCCGAATCTATTAAAAATTTGAATTTGTTTTGAGTATCGTTAATATAAAATAGACTATTGGATTTCGTGGCATAACTTTTGAGAATGTTAACGTTTAAATATCCATATTTTGGAATTGGTTGGTCAGGTTTTCTGGACTTGGTTCTATCGGGGCCAGGTTGCCAGATTCCTGACTCTCTTCAGAGTTTAAATGATAAGTCCGAGAGTTGGAGGCTTGGTTAGAGCTACTAGTTGCGCGGTTAAAATATTGGGGATTGGGATTGTTAGCATTTTGTCTCTTAAAACACTCGTTTATTAGGTGCCCTGGTTTTTTGCAATAGTTACATGTCATTTGGCTCCTATTTGACGAAGAAATTTGTGAAAAATTTTGGCTTCTAGTTATCGGAGGGTTTTGTGGGATATTTTGGTATGTCTGGGTCGAGGGGCCGCCGCTGGGCGGTTCCCTAGGTGGGTAGCGTATAAAATTACTATTACTACTTTGGATAGGGGGCCTTGGTTTAGCCCGGTTAAGTCTTTGGGTTTCCAAGTACATTAACTGCGTTTCTGGATTTATCCGGGTGGCAGCTTCTATTAGGGAGTCCGGGTTTGAGGCCCGAACTATACTCCCTATTCTCGGATCTAAGCCTGTCAGAAGCATGTCTAGACACATAGAATCTATTATTAGTCTTTGGGCATACTTCTGATCAGCACTAAGCTGTTGTCGATTTATTGATTAAGGATTATTTTGTTATTATCAAAGGAGTTTTTAAGTAAGGTTATGTCTTTATATACTAACAGTTTCCATCTATCATTTGAAATTTTTATAGAGCTTTCATTGTGGTAATAGAGGCCCAAAGTGTTGTTAAGAGGAGTGAGGGTGAATTTTTCTTGGGATCTGCAACCCTGGAGGATAATTATTGCTGTCCAGAAGGACCTGAAACAATATTACCTTCGTTATTTCCTTCGTCGTCGTCAGTATCGTCATTAGGGTCACGATCTGTGACAGGTTTAAGTCGGTCAAAATTAACCTTAGTAGTAAAGTTGTCTCTCTTAATTATGGCAGAGTTTGAAAAGGTGGATTCGATGGTAAAAGGCCCATAGTATTTTGGTTTTAATTTGTGACTAATTTGGGACTCTTTGAGCCAGACCTTTTGTCCATCGTGATATTGAGGGGGTTTTGGGTTGACGTGTTTATCGAAGCGTTCTTTCTCCTTTTCTTTAGACCGAATAGTTTTTTTGCGGGCAATTCTATAATTATAGGATATTTTATTATTAAGGTCGCGAATGTACTTACTAATTAGTTCGTTTTGATTATATAATTTTTCCGGAGATCTGGACGCCGTATGGCCAAAAACAAGTTCGTAGGGGGTAAAACCCGTGGTTTTATTTACGCTAGTGTTATGGGATATCATTGCGTAGGGTAGAATTTCTAGGGGATTTTCGTCAGGGAACTCGAGGCTCTGTACTCTAAGTATTTCCGCAAGGCTTGCGTGAAATCTTTCTACCGAACCGTTTGATTGGGGGTGAGCCACGGAGCTTGTCGTAAGTTTAAAGTCGTATAGTTTAGCTAGATCGTACATTAGTTGGTTTTCAAATTCTCCCCCATTGTCAGTAGCCAAATAGACGTTATTTACACTGATTTTATGAAGGCATTTGACCAAATAGATCCCCACCTACTCCTTCATAAACTAAAAATTTTGGGATTTAATGACCTACTTATATTCTTGTTCACCTCGTATCTGCTTAACCGTAGACAATTTGTATTTTATAAAGGTTTCAAATCTTTTATAATTTTTCCAAGCTCTGGTGTTCCTCAAGGGTCCAATCTTGGACCACTTTTGTTCTTGTTGTTTATCAACGATTTGTCTTTGCTTTTAAAATGTATGCACTTACTTTTTGCAGACGATTTAAAAATATTTTTGATTATAAAATCTCTTTTAGATTGTTACTTTTTGCAAGGTCAGCTTCAGATTGTAGTCGACTGGTGTTCTAAAAATTCGTTAAATTTAAATGTATCTAAGTGTAAATGCATGACTTACACCAGAAAAAGAGGCTTTATAAACTTTGATTATAATATCAACAACACTTTACTAGGCAGGGTAGAAGAAATTAAGGATCTTGGCGTTTATTTTGATACAAAATTTAGTTTTTCAAAACATATAAATAATTTAGTAAAATCTTCCAACAGGTTATTAGGATTTGTAATAAGGAATACTAAAGATTTTTCTAGCAATTATAGCCTCAATTTATTATATCATTCACTTATTAGATCCAAATTAGAATATTGCTCTATAATTTGGTACCCACACTATGATACTGATAAGAAAGAAGTGGAAGGTGTTCAAAGACGTTTCTTAAAATACGTGTGTTTTAAAGAAGACGGTCGATATCCATCTCAGGGTACTGACCACACAGCCCTTTTGTTAAGATTTAATCTCAAATCATTAGAACACAGACGCAAAGCATCATCTATATGTATTCTTTTTAAACTACTACATAATAAGTTGGATTGTACTTATTTGTTAAACAAAATAGAATTTCTGATACCGAGAGCTAATTCTAGAAACGAACTTACTTTTTATACTTCCAGAGCTAGAACCAACATTTTGTTTATCTCTCCTATTTATATTATTTGCAGTAACTTCAATGATATTTCTGAGCTCTGTGATATAAATTTTGATACGTTAAGGTTTATATTAGACAATATTAATTAAGAACATTTTGTTATTTTTTTTACAAATATTTTAAGGTTTATATTAAGTAATTTTAATTAAGTAAATTCTGTTATTGTTTTTTACATATATTTTTATATAGTTGTTATAACTGTCCTGTTTGGCACTAGCTGTTGGGCAATAAATAAATAAATAAATAAATAAATAAATAAATAAATGAATTCGTAACGGGGTTCCGTAGTGCTGGAAGAAAACCATTAAGGTTCTTATAACCTCTTTTGCGCTCTTATCCTTTAGTGGGTATGCTTAGGTAAATTTCGTTAGTTCGTCCCTTATGGTGAGGAAATAGCGTTTGTTAGGAATACTAAATACATCTATGTTTATTCTCTCAAAAGGAGTTTTAGGAGTCTCGGTCACTACAAGTGGTCTGTCTGTATTTCGTCTGTTAATTTTTGCTCTGGCGCAAGATTTTATGTAGGCTTCAACTTCCTTTTGGAGGTTGGGCCAGTTATATTTCTCGCGTATTCTACGGAAGGTTTCGTTGATGCCTCTGTGCAAATTGTTTTTCCCATCGTGGTACTGAGAAATAATTATGGGACGTTGATCAGGGTCGGGTTCGGTCACTATATTTTGACAAATAAAAAAATTTAAGTCTACATCGGCAAACATAAAGCTTAGAATTTCTGGGAGTTTTAGGTCGGCAACGTCCTCGACATAGTATGTCTCATTTTCTTCGAATATGCGTTTTTCTTTAAAGAGTAGGGTAAATAAGTGTTCTATAGCGTTTTCCGCGACTCTAGGTATCGGGATAATGAAATATTTTCTGTTAGTTATTGAAGCGCTATTAACAATATTTATATTTTGAATTGAAAACTCTCGGTCATCGTCCGGGAAGTCTTCGACAATTATCTCATGTAAGTAATCTAAATTTTTCTGTTTAAAGAGGGTAATAATATTTTTATGTCTTTTGTCAAGAAGTTGGTCGTTGGAATAAGAAACTTTTGAATGGTCGATAAGTGATCTTTCGTTATAAGCTTTTGAAAAGACTTTATATTCTTCTTTAACTATTTCGGGGGCTGGCTCGGTTTCTATTTGTTCAGGGGTTTCTCCGTTGTCAGTATGAAATATTCTAAGCGTATTAACTTCGGAACTTAAATTTGTGTTTATGTAAATAAAAATTTTAATGTCTGAGTCCGAAAAAATTTATTTTATCAACTTTAGTACGACTGCCCAGTTTAACTGATCTAGCCCACACCCAATCTTAGGCATAGCGAGATTTATATCTTTATTTTGTTTACATAATAATTTTAGGTTTTGAAGAGCTCTGATAAAGCTTTTATACGTAGGTTTTTGGTAGTATTTTTCCTTAGTTACAAGGTAGTAAATATTTCGATTGTCGATAGTTAATTGAGCTACTTCGCCAACGGCTTTTTCTTGGGATTTTAGTTTTTCTATGCCTTTAAACCGATTCTTGAATTCCAAAGCAATACCTTTTTTCATGGCCATATCTTTGGATACACAATGAGCTAGGGAATATTCTGGGGGACAGTTATTTAGGTTGTCGAACACGATTTTTACACTCTCGTTAGTTACTTCGGGGGAAAATATTACGTCAAATATATCTATGGTGGTTGCGAGTTTATTAGAACATTGATAGGAGTGAATTCTACTAAGAGCGTCAGCATTTAAATTAGTTTTTCCGGGTTTATAAATAATTTGGTACTCGCACTCTTCCAATTTTAATCGCCAACGGGCAAGACGGCTCCCGGGGTCGTTTATCGAAAAGAGCCACGTCAAGGGCCTGTGATCGGTCACGAGTTTGAATTTCCTCCCGAAAAGATAGGGCCTAAAGTACTTTACGGCCCAGACAATTGCTAGAAGTTCTCTTTCTATGACCGAATAATTTATTTCTGCAGTATTCAGGGTCCGGGAAGCGTATGCTATGGGTAGGTCTTTATTAAGTGGACCTTGCGAAAGGACTGCGCCAATTGCGTACGAGCTCGCGTCCGTGGTAACGACGAATTCCTCAGTAAAGTCAGGGTAGCGAAGTATAGGGGCAGTAGTTAGAAGAATTTTACATTTTTCGAAGGATTCGATACAGTCCTGCCTAAATATAAAGGGAATGTCCTTTTTAAGGAGGGTGGTAAGAGGTTTTACAATTTTTGCGAAGTTAGGTATAAAGCGGCGGTAGTAGCCAATCAAGCCTAAGAAGCTTTTTATGTCTTTTTGATTTTTTGGCTGTGGGAATTTTTGAATGCACTCGGTTTTTTTCGGATTAAGTTTTACTCCATCTTTCGTGATAACATGGCCTAAGTAGGCAACTTCCTTACTCAGGAATTCACATTTGTGAGGCTGAATTTTAAGGTTATATTCCCTTAAGCGGGAAAAGATTTCATTGATACGTTCCATGTGTTCTTCGAGGGACGCGGAAAAGACTATAATGTCGTCCATGTAGACAAGACATCGTTCGTTTTGTATGCCGAACATAATTTGGTCCATTACGCGCTGGAATGTGCTTGGGGCGTTTTTAAGCCCGAAAGGCATTCGACAGAATTCGTAGTGTCCGTTGTCTACAGAGAAAGCAGTTTTTGAAATATCAGGGGAGTTAATTTCGATTTGGTGAAATCCGGAGACGAGGTCCATAATAGTAAAGTAGGTAGATTTTCCGAGTTTGTCAAGGAGGTCGGCTATGTTGGGTAATGGATATCTATCACCGATTGTTACTTCATTTAGTTTTCGGTAATCAACGACTACGCGCCATTTTTCTTTGCCGGTAGCGTCCGTTTTCTTTGGAACAACCCAGACGGGGCTGGACCAAGGGGATGCTGAAGGTCTTATGATATTTTGTTCGAGCATTTCTTTAACCTGGTTTTTGACTTCCTTATTGTGAACATGGGGGTATCTATAGGATTTAGTAAAAATAGGTCTAGAGTCTCCGGTGTTAATTTCGTGTTTAACTTTATTTGTAAATGTTAATTTATCTCCTTCCAGGTAAAAGATGTCTGAATATTTTAGGCATAGATTAGTAATAAATTCTGCTTCTTCTGTATTTAAATGATCGAGTCTTAGGGTTTCTTTAATTTTTCGTTCGCGGTCAGTATCAGCAAAGGTATTTTTGGTGTCGGGATTATTTATTGATTCGTAAGAGTTAACTGTAACAGGGTTAAGTGGTTCTAAGATTAATTCGGGTAACTTACAAGATTTCTTTATAGAGTTCGTGTTGGCTATAGTTGTGAGGAATTCTCCATTATTATCGATTCTAACTATTGAATTTGCTATTTTAATATTATCGAAAGATATTGCGTGACAGATAGCATCGGTACCTTTTAAGTTGCATTTAAGCTTGAAGACTTTTTCAGTTCTTGGGTCTATTTCAACAAAATTTTCGGTAAAAGTTTTAGGTTTTTCGGGGTTATTAAACCTGATAGGGTAGGGGAGTTTTCCGCTACTAGTGTATGGATTAAGAATACTTTTATTAGTTAACGATAGATTGACAGGTCGATTTCCGTCAATATTGTTTGATATACTAGGTTGATCAGCGGCCAACCCGCTATCAAAATTTAAAACAGGATTTGATTTATTTAACGGATAATTGGCAGGTTGATTCCTGTCAATATTTTTTGATTTACTGGGTTGATCAGCGGCCAATCCGCTATCAACCTTTGATTTATAATAATTAGTCTCAGATTGGTGGTGGACAGACGGCCCGTCGCCAACAATATTTTCATTTGTGGATTCACTTAACTTAAACATTTTTACAGACTTAAAATTAGTAGACAGAATTCTATTTTTCCAATCAGCGGAACATTCGTAATGCTCAAGAAAGTCTATGCCAAGGATTCCATCGAATTCTATATCGAGATCGACCACGTAAACTTAATGCGGGTCATTTTTTTAAACGGTAGCCAAGTAGAATTTTGTATTATAATTGGTTGGTTTGTTATTCCCTGGATAGTAAGGTTTTCGTTGGTTAGGTTAAAATTATTTAGTGCATGTGGTCTAATAATGGAAATAGCGGCTCCCGAATCTATTAAAAATTTGAATTTGTTTTGAGTATCGTTAATATAAAATAGACTATTGGATTTCGTGGCATAACTTTTGAGAATGTTAACGTTTAAATATCCATATTTTGGAATTGGTTGGTCAGGTTTTCTGGACTTGGTTCTATCGGGGCCAGGTTGCCAGATTCCTGACTCTCTTCAGAGTTTAAATGATAAGTCCGAGAGTTGGAGGCTTGGTTAGAGCTACTAGTTGCGCGGTTAAAATATTGGGGATTGGGATTGTTAGCATTTTGTCTCTTAAAACACTCGTTTATTAGGTGCCCTGGTTTTTTGCAATAGTTACATGTCATTTGGCTCCTATTTGACGAAGAAATTTGTGAAAAATTTTGGCTTCTAGTTATCGGAGGGTTTTGTGGGATATTTTGGTATGTCTGGGTCGAGGGGCCGCCGCTGGGCGGTTCCCTAGGTGGGTAGCGTATAAAATTACTATTACTACTTTGGATAGGGGGCCTTGGTTTAGCCCGGTTAAGTCTTTGGGTTTCCAAGTACATTAACTGCGTTTCTGGATTTATCCGGGTGGCAGCTTCTATTAGGGAGTCCGGGTTTGAGGCCCGAACTATACTCCCTATTCTCGGATCTAAGCCTGTCAGAAGCATGTCTAGACACATAGAATCTATTATTAGTCTTTGGGCATACTTCTGATCAGCACTAAGCTGTTGTCGATTTATTGCCGCATGCAATTTCGAATTGTGATTTTGGACTCTGTTAGTATAACTAAGGGCGGATTCATTAACGCCTTGCCTAACCAATTGGAGGTCATGAATAATACCCGAAAGATCTCTTGTGTCGCCAAAATGGGCGAGAAGAAGATCTTTAATTGAAGCCCAAGTTACTAGACTTCTACTATTTACGAGTTGCGACGCGCGGCCGCGTAATTTGTTTTTTATGTGAACCATTAATAAAAATTGCTGTTGACCAACAGCGATTTGTTGTGCTGTATCGCACGCGGTGATAAAAGAGTTAAGAAGTACTTGATCCCCATCGTACTCAGGGATTAGAGCGAAAATTTCTGCAAGTTTATAGGGTTCCAACAATTGTTGACTCGCTGAGGAGCCTTCTTGTTTTGTCACGGTTGGTTCTGGGTCAGACATTGTTTCTAGGTAAGGGAAAAAGTTCGTAAAACAAAATAAAAAGGACAGGAGGAAAGAGAAATAAAATAAAAAATATATACGCTGTACACGATAAAATAAAAAGATTCAACTTACATTAGTGTCCTTTTTTCCATTTGAACTCGCGCACTCGAACTGGAGCTGATTCAATCACTTTAAAGAGTAGGACTCACACGCTAGTTACTCCGTTCACCAACGCTAAGTGAATCCTACCGACTGCGCCAAATTTGTTATAACCCCGAATTGAAACTTGGGTTTTAAAAAAAAGATTTTATTTATTAATTAAAAGAACGAGTTACTTAGTCTAGATTCTAAAATATAATGCTTCTATATAAAACAAAGTTATTCTTAAATACTAAATGGGACTGCTGAGATGGCATTTCTCACGGCTCGAGGCCTCCCACGGTGTTATTACATTGTTGTACTGCTGTCTCAGCAGCTTTGGGCACGCTCAAGTCTGGTACGTGCCTTATCGCTGTTTTGATATAGGTGGGTTCAGATATAACATATATATATTCAGAGCGGTCCAAAAGTCACCCCCCCCCTCTTAACTTTTGAACGAGTTTAGATATCGACTTCAAATTTAGAACTCCTAAATAAGACAACAAACTATCTTTAAGCATATATTTGATACTTTTAGCTATTAAAATGTGGGCAGGGGGGCAAGGGGCGACATTTTTTTAAATGGAAAGGTGGGTCGTGTGATACATCATTTTAAAGCTAATAAAATTCTCCATTTAACTGTATATTTTTTATTTTTTTTAAACATTTTTTTTGGGTTTCAAATAGGGTTGAAAATGGGTATTTTTGTCAACATTTCTTTAAAAAATCCAAACAATTTTTTAAAAATGTCTAATTTCATAATGAAAAAAAGTAAATTATACTTTTAAACTAATTTTAGTTGGCATAAATAAAAATTAACAAAAAAAAAACTTAAAAATTTATTTTTTTAGCACAAAAAACTGAAAAATCAAAACCTTAAAAAACATGTTTAAAAAATTTAAAAATGGATGGTTATAAGAAAAAGTCCCCCCCTCCTCTTAACTTTTGAACGAGTTGAGATATCGATTTCAAATTTAGAATTCTTAAATAAGACAACTTAAACTATCTTTAAGCATATATTTCATACTTTTATCTCTTAAAATGTGGGCAGGGGGGCATGGGGGGAAATTTTTTTAAATGAAAAGTGGGGTCGTGTGATACATCATTTTAAAGCCTTTAAAATTCTCTATATAACCATACATTTTTAAATTTTTTAAACATGTTTTTTAAGGTTTTGATTTTTCAGTTTTTTGTGCTAAAAAAATAAATTTTTAAGTTTTTTTTTTGTTAATTTTTATTTATGTCAACTAAAATTAGTTGAAAAGTATAATTTACTTTTTTTCATTATGAAATTAGGCATTTTTAAAAAATTGTTTGGATTTTTTAGAGAAATTTTGACAAAAATACCCATTTTCAACCCTATTTTAAACCCAAAAAAAAAAATGTTTAAAAAAAATAAAAATATACAGTTAAATGGAGAATTTTATAAGCTTTAAAATGATGTATCACACGACCCCACTTTCCATTTAAAAAAATGAGCCCCCATGCCCCCCTGCCCACATTTTAAGAGCTGAAAGTATTAAATATATGCTAAAAGATAGTTTAAGTTATCTTATTTAAAAGTTCCAAATTTGAAGTCGATATCTTAACTGGTTCAAAAGTTAAGAGGGAGGGGGTGACTTTTGGACCGCTCTGTATATATAAGTTAACGACCTGCAGTCACTCCCCTTTATTATATTAAATATCATTTCTGCTTATTATAATTTATAAACATTTCTTTATTAGGAAATAGCTTTGTAAGCATTTCACCTTAGGTACCTAAAATGTATATTCCAGAACTTCAGTCTGTACTTAGCTTTGATCAATAAACGAACTTGTATTTTTCTGTCTAAATAAATTAATAAATTTATTTCCTTTTTAAAAACCTAACTTCGGAAACTCGGTAGATAATTGGCGCAGTCGGTATTTCTTTGGGCGAATTAAGCAAAAATTCTGCGATTTACCAGAGAAAAAAGAACCAGAAAAAAAATTCCGTGAAGACAGGACCAGACAGGACATCCAGGAGTGTGAGTGAACATCACAGCCAATGTACCAGGGGACGATCTTCACAATTCTACTGTAAGTACCTATGTTTTTTAGAGGTCCTAGACAAGAAATTTCAAGCTCAAGTTCTAGCTCAAGTGCAGGCTCAGACTTAGATTTAGAACAAACCCTAATTGATAACTTTAGAAATTTTAAATTCATTTGAAAACCTTAATATAAACGATATGGCTACAGGAAACGAACCTGTTGTACCCATCCTTAAACAGGACTATATTAATATGATCCCAGATTTTCGGGGAGATTCATAGAAATCTGCGACAAACTCGTAAATAAATTTTATAATATGACAGACCCGACAGACTTTTAAAACGAATATCTTATGTCAAGTATAATTTCAAAAATAAAAGCCGATGCAGCAATAAAAATATCTGCTTGCATAGTAAGTACTTGGGATGACCTTAAAATAGCTTTAACTAACACTTATTCAGATAAACGTGATGTGTTTAGTTTATGCATAGAGATGACTGACCAACGACAACAATTTTCGGAATCTGTCTTTGACTTTTATCACAGAATTATTATGTACCTCAATTTACAAATAGCGTTTTTAAATATCCATGGGGATTATAATGAAAAACCTATAATAACAGGATATCTGCGAAAATACGCATTAAGAGTTCTACTAAGGGGCCTACGGGAACCTATAGGATCCTTAATGCGCACGAAAAATCCTGATGATTTAAATTCTGCACTTAATATGCTAACTAATGATTTTCAATTTGTTACGGAAAATCCTCGGGAAAATCACAGACTGCGGGATCTGCAGAGAAATTATAGAAATCCAAAAAGTCCAAATCGTTACCCCTACAAGGCCCCTACAAATAACAAATTTTACCCATAATGCTAGGCAAAACTTTAATCCCAACCAAAATTTCCAAAATCAAAATAAGAATTTTTCTAATCAACTCGGCCCTAGTTCAAAAAATATAAATGTTTTTAAACCTAACCCTAACCAGCCGTTGCCTAAGCCAACGCCAATGAGTGTATCTACTCGAAATACAAATAGAACAAATAATTATTTTAGACAAAATTTAACTCAAAACAGCCCTAACTATACAGTAAAAGAGTTGTTCACTTTTCAAAACGAACCAATGGTGGAATTTCCCCCAGAAAATTATAACGTGCATTTGGGAAAATCAAATAAAACTCCGGAAAATGAAAATTCGGAAAAATTTTTAGGAAATCTAGCCTCGGAAAATTAAAAAAAAATAATTTAATGAGCCTAACGGACTCTAAAAGTGAGCTATCATATGTTATTTTTCCCGAACATAATTTAAAAATTCTGATCGATAACGGTGCCACGAAAAGTTTCGTTAAGCCCCAAATTGCAAAAGGATTTTTTTCAGAAAATATAATCGATGATCCTTTTTTAATTTCTAGTGCTCATGGAAGTTCTTTGGAAAAGCATAGTACAAAGATCCCAAATTTTTACGGCAAAGAATTAAAATTTCATCTATTTAATTTTCATAAAAATTTCGATATTTCGGTAATTGACTTGTACAATAACAATTTCAAAATAATATGGTCAAAAACAGAATTTAATAAGATTTAAAATGACGTATCATATGGCCCTTCTTACTATTTAATTTTTTTTCTCCTTGCCCCCTACCTTTATTGTGCCCCTAACATAAAATATATATCAAAAAATTACTTGGGTTATGTTATTTAAGTATTCCAAATTTCAAGTTGATATCTTAAGTCGTTTAAAAGTTAAAGGAGGGGCAGACATGCACTGTAGATTTACAAGATATATTTTGTTTTAATGTTGAGAGATAAACTAAAACCAGAATTTAAGTTTTTTTTTTGTCTTATTGCCAAAATTCTTCTTTTCTACAAATTGTTAAATATGTTAATTAACATTTTAAAATGTTCAATAATAAAATTAATAAACATTTTCAAAATTTATATATTTTTATTTGTTGTGTGGCACTAAAATTAAAATGTATTCCGGCATAAAGGGCTGGACCGACCCAGCTGGGGCCCGGGAAAACTTTTTTCCCTGGCCCCACATTTGGAAAAAAAACCTTACCCATGGCAGAAAATGTTGATAAAAAAAGGTCCTCGCCTCTGATGCTGAGCCCTGGGGATTTCCCCCCCTGCATCTGGCCCTGCCGGCATACATGGCTAAAAGAGTCCATAGTTTTGTCATGAAAAGTATGTAGGTATGGTATCAATTCACATTCCGTATATGATGTGATGTTATCAGGGGTGCTCTGAGGAATTTTTTTTTTTGGGGAGGGCAGGACAAACATTTATCAACTAAAGATTGACAAATTTCCCAAATCTAAAATAGCTTTGCCCCTGGCAGAATTTTTTTACGACTAAAAAAAAGAGATCAAAAGATACTTGTTTCTGATTTTTCCAACAGATACTACCAATTTCCCACACTCTATTACTTCTTTTGATGAAAAAACAGCTCAACACCTATACAAATTTCCCAACTTTTACCCTACTTTTTAAGGTATCCTAGCTGATAATTTTCCTATTTGGACAGTAGATTTTCCCAATTAAGGTGTGGTTGGGGGGTGTTTTATCACTAAATTTATACTCAAATACGATTTTTTTCTAAATCATTAATTTAAAATGCAAAAACAATTTTTATTATCCATATTTAATTGACGTTTTTAGGTTATGTTTACTCAAAATAAATCCGGCAACAGGGCACACTCCTGAAATAACGGTCAATTCGCTTTAGCTTTTTGATGAACTATATCCACGCCGATTCAGGCAGGGCGGAGGGCTTGGGTCACAGATTTGGCTGATTATTTTTTTACGTGTAGCACACCCATGTTAGAGAAAAACCTCCACGGATTTTTTTTTCAAAAACGCCCCGTTTGGAAAATATGATTTTTTTATTTTTTTTCAAATTTTTTAAATTTCTCGAAAATGTGACAGGGGCGTGCAATAACTCAAATACTATTTAACCTAGAGAACTCGTTTCGGCATTAAAAAAGTCATATTTTAATTCTATCAAATTAGTTTTAACAGTTTATTGTTTTTTCAAGATGGCGGCGAAAAAGTTTGAGGGCTTTTCTCTTAAAAACTCCATTTTTTATTTATTTTGAAAATTTTAGGATCAACTACTTATGTGTACTTTTGATTAAAACAAATAAAAAAATAGCAATTTTTTGTTATTTCTTTTATAGAACCCATAATATGGCCAAAAAATGGAATTTTACCAACTTTTTAGAACTTTATTCGCAGTAATCGTGGAAAAAATCTCGTTTAAACGAGAATTACCGGTTAAAACTATTGTATGCATGTCATATTTTATGCCCGTTTCGTGCTAATAGATTTTTAAGATATACACTAACATTGTATAACAATATTGTGATGATATCCGTGCTGATTCCAGTAGGGCTGACGGCATGGGTCACGAATTTGTCTGATTATTTTTTTATGTGTAGTCCACCCATGTGTGACTCTGATGCTTCTTGAGCAAGCATTCCAACCGGCAAAATACTTGTTTTAAGAATAGCAGCTCCATGGATTAAAATCTTATGTAATGTGGCTCGCAGGGTACCAATGGTACTTTGTAATATACATTTTCGCAGTATTATAGCATAATTCTTCAAATTTTTTCTCATCAATGGAAATGTGACCCAAAAAAAGACCCAAATACTCAGCAAAAAGTTCTGGATTTTCAAAGGCTCTACGCGCTCTGTTTCCATTGTTTGTACTACCAGAATCTCCTGGTTTAGGCTTGTCTTTTATAAGTTCGAATAGTATGATCGTCATCTAAATTAATTTCTAGAAGTTGAAATCTATTAATTTGTTCCTCGATATTGCTTTTTTGTTCCAGTACAACCTCTGTTTCTTTAATATATTCCATTTTTATAGGGCGGCAAGATTTCGGCGATTGCGATGTTCTATTATTCCACAAGACGATATTATTGCTTAATAATCTCAAAGGTATTAGTGCGGTTACAAAGAGATTTTGATCAATTTGTGGCATATTTTCTTTTTCCACTTCGTCCTTGTATAATTATAACCCGAACCAAAGCTTCCATCGAACCCCCAAGAATATATAAAAACAGCATCGAGATGTGTAATGTTTTTCTTGTTCATGTGATGAAGAATTACTTCTGACTGCAGATATATAATCCTTCCTGTCGTGTTGAAGAAGTGATTGAAGGGTGACTTCTGCTTTTTTTTCGGCAATAGTTATATCTTCTTTTGATGGTCTACACTCGGATTTGGTAGATCTTTTCGACCTATCAAAGGCCTTCGATTCGGTTGATCCCGATTTCCTAGTTCAAAAAATGCGTTTTATGGGCATACCAGAAAATATGCTATGCTGGATAAGGTCTTATATGAAGGACAGGTCTTTTATGGTTTCTGTTGGCAATTCCAAGTCAGATCCTCATAAAGTTGATATAGGTGTACCACAAGGTTCAATTTTAGGACCGTTAGTTTTTTTAATATTTATTAATGATCTAAATTTTTTCATCACGAATGGTATCTTGATTGTATTTGCTGATGATACTACCATAATTTTATATGCAAAGGACCTGAATGAGTTGGCTAGATTAATTATATCCACTATTAGTTTATGGTGCTCTAAAAACAAATTGATTCTCAATAAGAGTAAAACAGTTGGCATAAATTTTTATAATAGAAAACCTTTACCCAACACATTTTCTTTGCCAGGTAATATATCCTTGGAACAAAATACTAAGTTTTTGGGCACTTTCCTGGATAGTACATTAAGTGGTGAAATACACATAGATAAGTTGTGCAAGAGGTTGAACAGTGTTTATTTTGGCATTTTACAGTTAAGAAATACTTTGAATAAACGTGCTCTTCTTGATGTATACTACTCTTTAGCCTGCTGGCATATAAATTTTAATATAATGTTTTGGGGGAGTTCTTCTTCCATGTTAAGAGTGTTTATATCACAAAAAAGGTTACTGCGACTAATTTTTGGCCTTGGCTACAGAGAATCTTGTAAAGAAATTTTTAAAAACTATAATATTTTAACTGTGCCGTCTGTTTTTATTTTTAAATGTATTTTATTTACAAAGCAAAATATCTCACTGTTTGAGACTAATTCACAAATATATGAACATGACACTAGGCATGGTGAGCTATTGAGGATACCAACTCACAAGACCGAGAAATTTAAGAATTCACCACTGTATCGTTGTATCACTTTTTATAATGCCTTGCTTCCTGATTTAAGATTAAAAAAATAAAAGTCCAAACTTCCAGGGGGCGGGGAAGTGAGACAGTCTTAGACAGGCATTGATGTACGAAGTTATCGCAGCAACAATTCTGTCTGGGAGGGCCTTCAGGGCCGCATTGGTGACTCCATCGTAACCAGGGGCTTTGCGATTTTTTGTGGCCTTTATAAGGGTTCGTATCTCGCTAGTAGTGACTGGTACGAAGGAGTCCTCAACAGGGGCCCCAAGAGTCTCCCTTACTGTCTCTTCCACCTCCTGGACGTGGGCTACTAAGTCATTGTCTACGGGATAGGGGGTGAACTGGTCTTCGAGGTGGTTGGCAAAGGCCTCGGCTTTCTCCTCATCGGTGTTTGCGAAGCCGCTAGGGGCTTCTATGGGAGGGAAAGTGTTACTTTTTTTGCCGATTAGGGCCTTTGCCGTTTTCCAGACAGACTTGTCCTCCTGATTAAGGGTGGCGAGCCTGTCTTGCCACTGGTCGTTGTCGAGGTCACGGAGTGCGGTCTTGACTTGGATATTTAGTCGGGTCATGGCCCGGTAGTCCGAGGGAGTCATGGGGTGGATCCTATAAGCCCCGTTGGCAAATTGTGCCTTTGAGAACTTAAGGTTTTTCCCACGAAGCTCCCCCGAAAAATCGGACCATTTTCCGGTGATTTTTACCGTAATAGGTGGTATCAGTATGGTTTCGACGTGAGGGTAGGTGGAGGTTGCTGTTTGCCCCCCAACTTGGTATTTTTTGGGGGCGTGAACAGGGTAACAACGTGTTCATCAGGTTCTTTTGATGATTTAGGGGCGTTGTTGTCGAGGGGCACAAAAAGCCTCCCCTCTCCAACTCATCTTTGACCTCGGACACCTCGATATTGGTGGGGATGCCTCTGAGGACGGCGTGAAACTGTTTTTCACTTGGCAGTGGATATGTAAAAAAATCCAATTTTTTCTCGAGGAAAAATTTGGTCATGGCCCGGTAGTCCGAGGGAGTCATGGGGTGGATCCTATAAGCCCCGTTGGCAAATTGTGCCTTTGAGAACTTAAGGTTTTTCCCACGAAGCTCCCCCGAAAAATCGGACCATTTTCCGGTGATTTTTACCGTAATAGGTGGTATCAGTATGGTTTCGACGTGAGGGTAGGTGGAGGTTGCTGTTTGCCCCCCAACTTGGTATTTTTTGGGGGCGTGAACAGGGTAACAACGTGTTCATCAGGTTCTTTTGATGATTTAGGGGCGTTGTTGTCGAGGGGCACAACAACAACTCTCTCTTTTTTTTATTTGTTTGTTTTTTTTATTAGGGACTTTAGGAGTGAAAGGATTTTCATCAGGGTCGGATTCTGCGGGGCGTTTGCGGTTTTCTGTCGGTTCTGTCGTTTTGTAGTTGATTATTTTTCCAGTTTTTTTCTGGAAAGCCGTAGTTAGTGCTTTAATAAGGGAGAGGATTTCAGTGATACCTAACGAGTCTATATCCAAGTCTTGAAATGTTTTAGGGGGAGTTATGTCCGTCGGTTTGTCTTGAATATTGGATTTTTTGTCTGTCTGTTTGTCGTCTTTATTGAGGGGCTTGTCCAGAGGGTCTTTTTGAGTTTTGTGCGATTTCTTCGGGGATAGGGGTTTGGGTGGAGGATCGGGGGGTTTGGACTGAGGGGATCTCATCATTTTTTCTTGTTTTCCCTAAATTGCTTTAGGGAAAGAAGAAAGAGATGAGCGGGAACTATTCCGCTTGACAATACCCGCGGGGGCTCGCACTACCGGGGTTGCCAGTGCGTGAATAGGGGTGCGGGGGTGGGATTCTCGAAAAAAAAACGCCCAATAGGGGTGAAAAAGACCTTAAAATACGCACCAATATTTTTACCAAAAACACTAGGACCCTTTTTTTGTCTTTCGTATTTTCTTGGAAACCACCCCAAGGCTATTTAGCCCCGGGGGTGTTTAATCAAGTTGCCTACGAAAGACACCAGGTCTCAGTATTATGGTAAAAATAAAAAGCGCGTATTCGAAAAGTGGTCCCAGCGGGGCTCGAACCTACGCCTGAAACGAGAGGATGATTCTGAGTCGAACGCGCCGCCCACTACACCACGGAGCTTACCTCTCGCAGTTAAGCGATTGTCCGGGCTATGGTTTCTGTGTCGTGCGAGGTGGCGACTCTTCGCAATACACCCGGAGATAAATTCCCGGGGACCTACTTGTTTCAGTCCCGCAGAATGCACTTCGGATATATATACAAAGAGAAACTTTCACAATACACAGAAACTCACCCAACAATCGCTCGTGAACAGGACACAACACTTCAAAAACCAACGAAAAGTGAAAAAGACGCGCCAGCACGTCAAGTTATCGAAATGTCGACGGTACCGCTAGCAGCACTGTCGAACAAATACTGTATGTAATATACCTACTGAAAAAGGCTTAAAAATGAAATTTACTAAGAGACAAGTTATTGAAGAATTTATAAAAACTAATTCTATTGAACTATTAAATTTATTTCTGGAGATTTAGACTTATTTTATGTGCTAAATAAAATTTTACAAAGTCCAGAACAACCCAGGAAGATCAAAAAGTTAATAGGTGACACGTCAGTAACAATTAAGAAAACGACGCCAATAGAGGCATTATCCTTTTTATTGGATAATTCACCCAGGTAGCAAAATAACATGAAATTCAAGTGAAAGTCACGTTAATATGTGACATGTGATGTTAAGATTGTAGTCTCATTTAACAATAATGTAGCATGGTGGGGATGTCCTAAGTCCGCCCCTAATAACATCACACAATGACATCCCGAAAATAACGTGTTTGTGACATCATAAATCCACATTCCTGTTATATCTAATATCTTATGGATGCCGTTACTGGTACTTTAATATTTAAATAATATTTTAGGATATTAGCTTTTTCTAAATTAAAACCATTAAAAACGCTATAACCTATAATCGGATTTAAAATCAATCAGTAATTGAAACAGATAGATTCTAAATACGAAATTGCAGATTAAGGGGAGAATATATCCTTTAATCCGTGTCCGTGGTCTTGAGAAGCCCGGCAGAGCCCTCTATCCATTGGAAATCGTATAATGTGTATACAATTTCCTTATAATAATTTACTCTATCAACATTATCTTATATCGATTTTTTTGCTTCGAACGTCGGTAAGAAGCAAAATAACATGACATTCACGTGAAAGCCACGTTAATATGTGACATGCGATATATTCACAGCGTTGCTAAATATTTGTTATTTAATAACATGGTTGTCACGTCACACGTGTTACATTGCAAATGTGATGTTAAATACATGTTATTTTTCAATATTATGTGATGTTATAATTTAGTTTAAAAATACACCCAAAAGTGATGTTAATTTCTTGTAATATAACATCCCTTGCTACCTGGGCATTATCTAAAGAGGTTTACCAACAGATGCTTTTTGAAAGTAAATCACGAGGAGCAGATTTGTGGCCGGCATACAATCATGTTAAGAATAAGAATAAGAATAAGAATAATTTATTAACCAATTTTGGTACAAAGTACATTTGGCAGGTCAGATTAAAATATATGTATGTAACCCTGACTGCAAGAAAAAAATCAAAACTAAAAAAAAAAACACAAAAAAAAACTTGCAATCGGGGTTTTGTAAAACAATAAAAAGACAAAAAAAAATTAAAAGTAGGTACAAAAAAAATTTAAATAAATAGAGATAAAATAAAATAGATAAATATAAGCTTAAATATTACACATTTAAAAAAAAAACATTAAATAAATAAATAGTTATACCTAGTACTAAATTTTAAATAAATAAATAAATTAATTGCTATAAAAAATTACAGATTGAAATTACAGTTTGGAAATTCATTTATATCCTAAATACAATTTGTAATCAAAATATTTTTAATTTTTTGCTTGAAAATATTAAAATTTGAAATTAATCTTAAATCAGGAGGCAAGGCATTATAAAAAGTGATACAACGATACAGTGGTGAATTCTTAAATTTCTCGGTCTTGTGAGTTGGTATCCTCAATAGCTCACCATGCCTAGTGTCATGTTCATATATTTGTGAATTAGTCTCAAACGGTGAGATATTTTGCTTTGTAAATAAAATACATTTAAAAATAAAAACAGACGGCACAGTTAAAATATTATAGTTTTTAAAAATTTCTTTACAAGATTCTCTGTAGCCAAGGCCAAAAATTAGTCGCAGTAACCTTTTTTGTGATATAAACACTCTTAACATGAAAGAAGAACTCCCCCAAAACATTATATTAAAATTTATATGGCAGTAGGCTAAAGAGTAGTATACATCAAGAAGAGCACGGTTATTCAAAGTATTTCTTAACTGTAAAATGCCAAAATAAACACTGTTCAACCACTTGCACAACTTATCTATGTGTATTTCACCACTTAATGTACTATCCAAGAAAGTGCCCAAAAACTTAGTATTTTGTTCCAAGGATATATCACCTGGCAAAGAAAATGTATTGGGTAAAGGTTTTCTATTATAAAAATTTATGCCAACTGTTTTACTCTTATTGAGAATCAATTTGTTTTTAGAGCACCATAAACTAACTCATTAATAGTGGATATAATTAATCTAGCCAACTCATTCAGGTCCTTTGCATATAAAATTATGGTAGTATCATCAGCAAATACAATCAAGATACCATTCGTGATGAAAAAATTTAGATCATTAATAAATATTAAAATAACTAACGGTCCTAAAATTGAACCTTGTGGTACACCTATATCAACTTTATGAGGATCTGACTTGGAATTGCCAACAGAAACCATAAAAGACCTGTCCTTCATATGAGACCTTATCCAGCATAGCATATTTTCTGGTATGCCCATAAAACGCATTTTTTGAACTAGGAAATCGGGATCAACCGAATCGAAGGCCTTTGATAGGTCGAAAAGATCTACCAAATCCGAGTGTAGACCATCAAAAGAAGATATAACCATTGCCGAAAAAAAAGCAGAAGTCACCCTTCAATCACTTCTTCAACACACGACAGGAAGGATTATATATCTGCAGTCAGAAGTAATTCTTCATCACATGAACAAGAAAAACATTACACATCTCGATGCTGTTTTTATATATTCTTGGGGGTTCGATGGAAGCTTTGGTTCGGGTTATAATTATACAAGGACGAAGTGGAAAAAGAAAATATGCCACAAATTGATCAAAATCTCTTTGTAACCGCACTAATACCTTTGAGATTATTAAGCAATAATATCGTCTTGTGGAATAATAGAACATCGCAATCGCCGAAATCTTGCCGCCCTATAAAAATGGAATATATTAAAGAAACAGAGGTTGTACTGGAACAAAAAAGCAATATCGAGGAACAAATTAATAGATTTCAACTTCTAGAAATTAATTTAGATGACGATCATACTATTCGAACTTATAAAAGACAAGCCTAAACCAGGAGATTCTGGTAGTACAAACAATGGAAACACAGCGCGTAGAGCCTTTGAAAATCCAGAACTTTTTGCTGAGTATTTGGGTCTTTTTTTGGGTCACATTTCCATTGATGAGAAAAAATTTGAAGAATTATGCTATAATACTGCGAAAATGTATATTACAAAGTACCATTGGTACCCTGCGAGCCACATTACATAAGATTTTAATCCATGGAGCTGCTATTCTTAAAACAAGTATTTTGCCGGTTGGAATGCACACATGGGTGGACTACACATAAAAAAATAATCAGACAAATTCGTGACCCATGCCGTCAGCCCTACTGGAATCAGCACGGATATCATCACAATATTGTTATACAATGTTAGTGTATATCTTAAAAATCTATTAGCACGAAACGGGCATAAAATATGACATGCATACAATAGTTTTAACCGGTAATTCTCGTTTAAACGAGATTTTTTCCACGATTACTGCGAATAAAGTTCGAAAAAGTTGGTAAAATTCCATTTTTTGGCCATATTATGGGTTCTATAAAAGAAATAACAAAAAATTGCTATTTTTTTATTTGTTTTAATCAAAAGTACACATAAGTAGTTGATCCTAAAATTTTCAAAAAAAAATAAAAAATGGAGTTTTTAAGAGAAAAGCCCTCAAACTTTTTCGCCGCCATCTTGAAAAAACAATAAACTGTTAAAACTAATTTGATAGAATTTGATAGAATTAAAATATGACTTTTTTAATGCCGAAACGAGTTCTCTAGGTTAAATAGTATTTGAGTTATTGCACGCCCCTGTCACATTTTCGAGAAATTTAAAAAATTGAAAAAAAATAAAAAAATCATATTTTCCAAACGGGGCGTTTTTGAAAAAAAAATCCGTGGAGGTTTTTCTCTAACATGGGTGTGCTACACGTAAAAAAATAATCAGCCAAATCTGTGACCCAAGCCCTCCGCCCTGCCTGAATCGGCGTGGATATAGTTCATCAAAAAGCTAAAGCGAATTGACCGTTATTTCAGGAGTGTGCCCTGTTGCCGGATTTATTTTGTGTAAACATAACCTAACAACGTCAATTAAATATAGATAATAAAAATTGTTTTTGCATTTTAAATTAATGATTTAGAAAAAAATCGTATTTGAGTATAAATTTAGTGATAAAACACCCCCCAACCACACCTTAATTGGGAAAATCTACTGTCCAAATAGGAAAATTATCAGCTAGGATACCTTAAAAAGTAGGGTAAAAGTTGGGAAATTTGTATAGGTGTTGAGCTGTTTTTTCATCAAAAGAAGTAATAGAGTGTGGGAAATTGGTAGTATCTGTTGGAAAAATCAGAGACAAGTATCTTTTGATCTCTTTTTTTTAGTCGTAAAAAATTTCTGCCAGGGGCAAAGCTATTTTAGATTTGGGAAATTTGTCAATCTTTAGTTAATAAATGTTTGTCCTGCCCTCCCCCAAAAAAAAAAATGCCTCAGAGCACCCCTGATAACATCACATCATATACGGAATGTGAATTGATACCATACCTACATACTTTTCATGACAAAACTATGGACTCTTTTAGCCATGTATGCCGGCAGGGCCAGATGCAGGGGGGGAAATCCCCAGGGCTCAGCATCAGAGGCGAGGACCTTTTTTTATCAACATTTTCTGCCATGGGTAAGGTTTTTTTCCAAATGTGGGGCCAGGGAAAAAAGTTTTCCCGGGTCCCAGCTGGGTCGGTCCAGCCCTTTATGCCGGAATACATTTTAATTTTAGTGCCACACAACAAATAAAAATATATAAATTTTGAAAATGTTTATTAATTTTATTATTGAACATTTTAAAATGTTAATTAACATATTTAACAATTTGTAGAAAAGAAGAATTTTGGCAATAAGACAAAAAAAAAACTTAAATTCTGGTTTTAGTTTATCTCTCAACATTAAAACAAAATATATCTTGTAAATCTACAGTGCATGTCTGCCCCTCCTTTAACTTTTAAACGACTTAAGATATCAACTTGAAATTTGGAATACTTAAATAACATAACCCAAGTAATTTTTTGGTATATATTTTATGTTAGGGGCACAATAAAGGTAGGGGGCAAGGAGAAAAAAAATTAAATATTAAGAAGGGCCATATGATAGGTCATTTTAAATCTTATTAAATTCTGTTTTTGACCATATTATTTTTAACTTTATAATTTTTTTTGAAGGTGAAGTTTTTATTTTTTTTTTTGTTGAAAAATACGGGTTTCTTGTTTTTTTTTTAAATTTTCATTCATATCATTTAAAATTTATTTAAAAGTATAATTTAAGTTTTTGTATCATAAAATTAATCATTAAACTAATTTTTTTGATACTTTTTAAATTTTTAAATTTTAAATAAAATTTCCATTTTCAACACATTCTTAATCCCCTAAAAAAATATTAAAAAAGGTATATGGTCGAATGAAGAATTTTATGATGTACGAGCACACAAACCCCCTTTCCATAAAAAAATCCCCTTTTTGTGCCCCCAAACATATCTAATTAATACCAAAAACTATTTGGGTTATGTTATTAAGGTGTTCCAAATTTAAAGTTGATGTATTATCAAAAACTGTATTACTTATTATTTTTCTTCGTCTTTACTATCTGAGCAATATTCTCATGATCATATCCCACTTCCCTTTCCCAATATTTCTTTATGTGCTGCTCTGAGAGTCTTATGGAAATTTGCCAAATTTCAGGAGTCGCTTCTTTTGTCACTATTTTGCCACGAATGACCTAGAGTGCCATTTTGAAAAATTCATGTTTCATCAAGAAAGACAAATTGATAGAATTTTGTTTTTTGAATCTTTGTATACTCCCTTAAAAATTGTATACGTTTAAGGGCTATGTCGGGAAGTTCCATAAATCCTCTCCTAGGATTATCCTTGGACCATTTAAATCCAATATTTAATAAAACAAGCCTGGGAGCTTTCTTGAAAATTTCCAGCTTCTCGCAGTTTCGAATTTAGGAGGGACAATGTTAAATGCTCTTCTGTAAATAAAAAAATAGAATCATTGGTGTTTTAGAATGTGGGTAATAACAGGTGTTAATAGTTATTATCAATAAGAATTCCCGCCTGCAGCGAATTTTTATGCGTCAAAAGATTTTTAAAAATTATTTTTTATTTTGGTGAATAAGCCCAAAAATTTTCAATCTTGACTCAATTTTCTAATGCCCTAGTAACATTGATCTTGGACAATTTTCTTGACCAGAGCACTTGACAAAGTTCTTTGTAAAGAATTGGACAATTCTTGAGCAAGAGAATTAATCAAGATTCTGTATCCAGACTTGGGCAAGACTTTAGCAAGATTCTGGAAGCAGAGCGTTTAGCAATACTTTGTCAAGTCTGTTTGTCAAGTCTGTAGCAAGCAATTTGATAAGATTATTGTTTAAGAATATTGATCTACCCTTACAAGTACGATTTGATCATGATAGAGATCGCTTTTCGATTTCTTGTCAATTTTGCTTGCTACATTCTTGCTAAAGACTTGTCCAAGTATCTTGACGAAGTATCTGTAGCAATTCTTTGACAATTCTTGAACAAAAATCTGTAACGCGGCGAAACGTTTTGGAGACCCCCCACCTCCCCTCTAGCGCGTTACATAATACTTGAACACTCCCATACTTACTTCTTTCATATGCAGTGTATATCGTATTTTTGATGGCATTTTCAGTAAACCCATCAATACCAGTAACAGGCCTCTTAATGGTTTTGTTTTTGACTGGTGGTTCCATTGCTACACCACTGTTTTGAAATGCAGAAATTCTGTGTACAGAGCCATACTAACCCGCTAAAAATTAATTTTAAAGTTAATTTAATTATTTATATACAAAAATGTATTGCTTACCTCTCTCACATTGTTTAGACCATTATTGTCTCGTTCCTCCTCAAAAAAACGTATTAAAGAAGCCACTAACTCTTTGACCTCCACACTTAAATGTTTTGGCATTTTAAATATTGTAAAACACACAACAAAATTCAAAAACTTAAAACAAACTTTAAACAAATATAAAAACAACGGAAAAAACAAAGTTTTTTGCTTTGAAAAAAGCAGTTTTGGTCTCAAAAAACACAGATTTGTATTTAGTTATTAAAAAAATAACTCAAAAGCAAAACAGAAATATGTTTACAACAGAATATAAGTTTAAAACAGAAGAAAAAATAGAGAAACAATGTATAAAAACAAAGTTTTTGCTTTGAAAAAGGCAGTTTTGGTTTTGAAAAACTGGTTATTAATAGGTTATTAAAAAAATAACACAAAAAGCAAAAAAGAAATACGTTTAGAACTTAGGAAAATTATTAAAATAAACTTTAACCTCAAAATACTTGTCAAACGCCCAAAAGTTACCCGGCAACGTTGCACAGGGTACGTTGCCAAGCCTAATTTAGAATCGCAAACTTCCTGTATCTTTCATAGGTTAAATGTTAATATATTTCAACAAATATATTTTTTTAAATTAAAATACTGTTATTCCAAGTTATGTTTAATTATAAAAATTTAACAACATAATTAATTTTCGATTTTTATATCATATGAATAAAACTTTTATATAAAATGAATTCAATAAATATTTAATTTGGAAACAAGGCACACTTCTGAAAAAAACGGTCAATTCGCTTTAGCTTTTTGAATCACTATATCATCAACTATTAATTTTTTTATTTTTTTTTTAATTAATAAAAAATTTTAAATTTAATTTTGGAAATGTTTTACTTTTCTACAAAACGGTCCAAATGATGAGTAAAATGTGTATTATTATTTTAAGACCAATTATAATTATTTATCATTTTCATGTAAAATTTTCAACATTTATGCATAAAATATTGAAAATTTGAATAATTTTAAAGAAAAAAATCTGTAATAAAAATAATTATGAAAAACTAGTTGTGAAGCTAAACGGAGAATTCTAATCCCTTTAAAATAATGTATCACATAGCCTACGTTGTTTCTCACTGCCTTCTTATCGAATAAAAATTAAAAAATGTTGAAAATCATAGTTTTTGTTGTGTAATATAAACATCCCTTTGCAGTTTATATCTCATCTTGTTCAAAAGTTTCAGGGGGTGAACCATTTAAAAGAATAACCCTGTAGTATAGACTTTGGATCATCCTGTACCAATAGTACTTACCTTGCTATATGATATCGTGTCAAAAATAGCTTCGATTTCAGCTGGATCGTCTACTTTGACAGTTATAGGGTGGCTACTTGTTAATGCATCTAAGGCTAAAGCGGGCTGAGTCTTGTCAATTATAAATTGATCCATCATTTTCCATTCTGGATAAAGGCTATCGACACCCATATATTCTAAAAAGCTGGCAAATCCTTCGTTTAGCCATAGATCGTTCCACCATTTTATTGTGACAAGATTTCCAAACCACTAAAACAACATTTTTTTTAAGGTTATTTTTTTGAAAAAACGATAAAATACATATTTTTAAAAAATAGTTTTTATCCCCTTTGACCACCTTAACCCATCCCGATTTTTACCAAAACAATCCCAGATGAGAAATTTTGATAAAGAACCATGTTCCAACTTTGACGTCGTTCTTGTGGTTCCCGAACAGACCGTCAGACAGACTGACGCGGAAATCACGTTTTTGCATATAAAACGTCGAGTATCGTGAAAAAAGCAATAACATTTTTTCACTTTTTTTGACTTTTTTTCACTAATGCATGACATTCCTAGAGTTGAGAACGTAGTCCTGAACCACTTCTATGTTTGAAAAGATCCTTAACCAAAACCAATTGTAGATCCTGGTAAAAGAAGCCCTAGACATAATTACTCTTTGGATTTTACTTTTTAAGAAAACTGCAGATTACTTTTCGCATTTTAGAGTCTTGTATAAATATGACCAACCCACAAAAAGGGGTTTAATATTTAAGAATCTTCAGATTTATTCTTAATACATTTTAAGTAAGGATCCTTTTAAAGTAAAATTAGTAAAAACAAAATCATTTAATATATAAGTGGCGATTATTTTTCGAAAATTATTTTGTGTGATTTTGCTGTTGCTGGTTATGTATTGTCTAGACCATTTTATTCCAGAATTTTTTGTTGGTTTTGGCTGATACTTAAAAGAAGTTCAGGACCATCGTAGTTAAGTAATTAAAAACAAAATAGTGAAAAATTAATATTTTTGGAAAATTTTAAAAATAAACGAGAAATAATAAAATTATGATTTTATAATTATATGCGGAAAGTTTGATTATAGCCTAGAATGTAGATACATTTCTAGGTCCACTTTACACCCAAAACGTTATAAGGACATGCCTAATCTACATAAAAAAAATTTTTGGTCTGTCGAAAAAAAAAATAAAACTCTAAAAATCTATAGTGTAAGGTTTACCGCGGTGTCGTAAATTAGTTATGTCATACGAAAAAATAGATAGGAAAATTTTTTTTTGGAAATTTTGTCCTATTTATTTTATAGAACGTTTTTTTCTGTCCTAGGATGCACCGATCTTGAGATAAATTGAGAAAAAATGAGAGTTCCAAAATCCCAAAATAAACCCAAAATCAAAACTCCCTGAATTATATTCAGGTAAAGACTCTTTTATTTACTTTACGACTGAAATAATACCTGATGAGCTAATTCGTGGGCTATAACCGTTGCCACCCATTGGTGGGCTTCGATGGAAGTTTCATGAGGATCATACAAAATGGCAGTTTCACGATATGTGATCAGGCCCCAGTTTTCCATCGCTCCTGTTGAAAAGTCAGGAATTGCTACCAAATCTGAAAACAAATAATTTGGTTAAATCAGGCAGAAAAATATAATTTAAGGAATTAAGTCTCTATGGCAGATTTAATGGTATTTTTAAAATCATTTCTTCCCCCTGACAATATAGTGTCCAAAAGTCAAACAGTTTCTGATAAATGATGAAAAATGTAAATTACACTTTTAAACTGAATAAAAAAATTAATTTTTTTTAATTGCATTTTTTACAAAAAAAAAATTGAAAAATTAACCCCTTAATTAAAAAATATATGGTCGAATAGAGATTTTTATTTGCTTTAAAATGATATGTCACAGGACCACCTTTTCATTAATAAAAATTTCTTTCTTTGCACCCTTGATTTTAAAAGCAAAACTATCAAATATATGTCAAAAGGTAAGTGGAGTTGTCTTATTGACGTGTTTTAAATTTAGTCGATATCTCAACTGAACTTTAGAATATATACATACCTAGTTTTCCTAAAGGATACGATATTCCAAACAATCCTTCAAAATATTCCAAAATATGGGAAGCTGTTTCCAGTGCAAAGGTTGCCTGATTTATATAGGGCGGAGGAGTATAAACCGATATAGAGACCCCATTTTCTGATTGCTTGTTAATATGCTTATAATCACAGACAATAAATGCAACTAAATAAGTACTCATTTCAACAGTTTCTTGAAATTCGTCCTTTAAAAGTCCTGTTCCCATGTAAAATCCTAGATCTCCTGTATTCACAACGGGAGAATTAAAGAGAGCTATATGGAATCGATCCCGAAATATTATCATTTTAAATTTTGCTTTAAAATGTGGCTCGTCAAAACATGGAAATGCTGCTCTTGCATAGGTTGGCTCAAAATGCGTAGTTGCCAAATATCTAAAAACGAGATAGGTATTTGTTTAGGCCTATGCTCCTTACACCTTAACATGAACTAAGAAAATAAATTGCTTCCACGTGACGTGACGTCATAGCATCTAGCATTTACGAAAAATTGATGAAAGGCAAAATTCGAAAGAATTTAGGCTTAAAAATACATAAATACATGGATTTACATTGTTTTTTAGCTGTTTTTTTCGCCTGTTTTGTATTTTTGATGATAATGGGAGGGAGCATTTTACCCCCATTTAGACAAAAAATGTATATTTCTGACGAAAAACATTTTGTAAAAATTTGGTTCTTATTATACTATTCACAGCACGTAGCGTTAGAATAGTATTATAACTTTGGATTTTTTTGAGGCAAACTATGATTTTTGTACTTCGTTGCTGGGATTATTAATGAGGGGAAGTCGCCTCATTAATAGTCCCAGCAACGAAGTAGAAAAATCATAGTTTGCCTCAAAAAAAATCCAAAGTTTTCAAAATTGGTAAAAATGTAGTTTAGACCTTTCTGATGAACGTACCAAAAGTCCTCATCAATTGAAGTTGAGCTCGCAAAAAGAAAACTTATGAAATTCTCTACAAAGTACTTGTCCAATTTTTTTTCTAACTTGCTTATTTTTTGAGGAAACCAGAAAATGGTCAAAAGTTGTCCGATACCTTGATTTTAAGGTACACGTTTGGAGTTTTTGCAAATATCTTCTATATGGTCAACTAATTGAAAAAATAAGTTATTATAAAAAAGAGAGCTTATAAAATTCTCTAGAAAACACGTTGTAAAAACTTTTTTCTGTCTTACTTAGTTTTTAAGAAAATGGGAAAAATTGTGGAGATATTGTGATTTTAACTTTTGGATTTGGATTTAATTGTGTACCTGATACTCGAGAAATCACATAAAACGAAAATTCTACATCTAGTTTAAGCAAATATTGAAGCTTATATCATCTTTATCAAGTTAGCAAGGAAAAAGTACGTATTTTTGTATAGAATTTCATAAGCATTATTTTTTATCATAACTTATTTTTTAAAAATAAGAAGATATTTGCAAAAAAGTCCAAAAGTTTTCCTTAAAATCAAGATATTGGCACAAGTTTTGACCATATTCTCATTTTCTCAAAAATTAAGTTAGAAAAAAGTTTTAACCAACTATTTTGTAGAAAATTTTATAAGCTTTCTTTTTTCTAATAACTTATTTAAAAAAAATCGACCCTTTAGAAATTATTTGCGAAAAACTGCAAAATTGTACCTTAAAATCAAGATGGCGACGGGAGCTCAACTTCAATTTCTTTTAAAATTGTGTTACCGACAGCGAGTAAATAAATTACAGGTTATCCGTACCGAAAACATTTTTTACTGTCTTCCTTTAAGTTGTCCCAAAATTAACACAGAGAGCATTTGACAGCAAAAAGCTGTATGCCAATAACATTCTGTCTTTTTGGTGTGCTTTTTGAAAAAAGACACATCTAAGTTGAGTGTTTTGCGACTTAAAGTTAACTTTTTGGCTGCCAAAAAGTAAACTAAAAGAAAAATAAATTTCAAAGGTTGTTTCTCAGTCATTCATATAGGTACAGGGTGACCACAGGTTTTTCAAACTAAGATTCCTTTCATTCTCCCTGATCTTTCTGATAAAAATTTAAAAATTTTCCCTATTCTAGTGAACATAAAAAAGTTTTTAAAACCAATGTGCGCAAAAAATTTAAAGATGCTATTTCGTTTTTGAATTAATTTTTTTTATTTCTGTATAATGGGTCGATGGATTGGTAGAACTATATGAATGATATTAGTAATAATTTATGATTTGGACAAGAGTTTTTTCAATGTCCCCATTTTTTCCCTTAATTAAATTCCCTGTCTTTTCCTGATCTGTGGAGGGTGCCCATATGAAATAAAAATATTTTGTTATGATATGTCTTTAGAATAATATTTATTATTTCTCAGGGATACTAAATCTAGAAACAGAACAAAATATATTACCTTCTTTCTCCATCTTCATTTATATAACTAGAAATGTAAAATCCATCAAAATCCTTATTTAATTTATAGTTAAATATCATTTTTAATGTATAATTATGTCTTTTTCTAAATTTTTCTTTAATTTCTATGTACAGTTGTTGTGCGCCAGTATATTCAAGTGATCTAACAATAGTTAAATTATGTCCTCTTTTATCTTGAATTATTTTATCTAATATTGTTAAATTTTTACTATGTAATACTATAAATTGAGTTTCTTTGTCAGCTTGGAATTCTATCGAAACTTGCCCTAAAACAAAATTAGTAAAAACAGTAAATAACCGACAGAACCGGATTTCCTCATACGCCAACACCATGGCGAATGCCGCCTTCGGAAGGCGCAAGATTTTCAGAAGGTGCAAAAATGTTCATGTTTAATTTTTTTTAGTCTAGAAATATAGTTTTTTTTAATTAAATTATAAATAGGATTTTTTAAAATTTTTTTGAAAAGCGAAAAACACTAAAATTTTAAATAAGTAAAGGAATCAATAATTTGGGAAAGAAAATCGGGGAAGTGACTAGCGCAACACTATAGGAGAAAAAAAATACTTTTGTGAGACCAAATAAAAGCCGCAGCTTGTCAGTGGGCGGGTTTAAATCTCATGCGCATAGGTTTTCCGGGCTTTTGCGATATATAGTATCACCACTACCCACTTTTTTTAGTTACAATTTTAAATTTTGGTGAAGCCGCCAAAAGGGCAAAATCGTTTTTGGTGTAAGGCGCAAGAAGTGTAAATCCGGCTCTGATAACAGAATAATTTAAAAATTTCTAATCAAAGGTCTTTTTTGTTTACAACACGTTAAGTTCTGCTTTTCCATTTTTAAAATTTTCAAAATTTCGGGAAAGCCTTGTATTCGTGCAAAAATTTTCAATTTTGTTTGCGTATTTTTGAGTTTTATGACGTTTAATTTATTTTAACGAACACGTTAAGATCAATTTCGAGCAAAAAAAAATGGTTGGTCGGTCCGGGAAATCTTGTAAGCACGATAACTTAGAACGATTTAAGCTATTATCCGTGTCTGAAATAGACGGCATTTGCAAAAGTGTGCTAAAAATCGAGGATCATACCAATTCGGGTGTTGTAAGCTTAGCTCCGTCTGAGGGGAATCCCTTATACGAGAGCAGCATAATAGGTTTTAGTTATGAGTCACTGCAGTTTATTTCAGACACGGATAATAGAGACTTGAAATTTGGCATACAGGTATGTTACTAAAAGTTCTCGCTAGGGATTGTTTTTGGTAAACATTGGGGTGGGGCAAGTGCCCCCCTTGGTCAAAATACAATATTTTTTTACACTACAAAATTGCTATATAGGGGTTTTTGAGGTTGCTGAAATTGAATCTGATAATAAAAAAATTCTAAATACACCCCAAGGGTGTGAGGGTGTAAATATTTTTAAATGATTTCAATATTTTCTTCAAAATTGGTGTATATGGGTTTTTGGGGTCGACGAATCTGAATCTGATAATAATTTTTTCCTAATTTTACCCCCCGAGGGGCGGGGGATAGTCTTCGTGAAAATTGGCATATTGGGTTTTTTGAGGTTGCTGAAAGTGAATCTGATAATAAAAAAATTCTAACTCCACCCCCTGAGAGGCGGGGGTAGTTTTCGTGAAAATTGGTATATTGGGTTTTTTGAGGTTGCTGAAAGTGAATATGATACTAAAAAAAATCTAACTCCACCCCCTGGGGGGCGGGGGGTAGTTTTCGTAAAAATTGGGATAAGCATATTTTTGAGATTGCTGAAAGTGAATCTTATAATAAAAAAATCTAACTTCACCCCCTGAGGGGCCGAAAGGGTTTCTTGAAAATTGATATATTGGGGTTTATGAGGTCGATAAAACTGAATCTTAAAATATTTTTTTCCAAATCCACTCCCTGAGGGGCGGGGGGTAGTTTTAGTGAAAATTGGTATATTGGAGTTTTTGAGGTTGCTTAAAGTGAATCTAATAATAAAAAATCCATTTCACGCGCGGAGGTGAAAAATGGAAAGAAAAGAGCTTTTTTCATTTTTCACCTCCTTACTGGGCCACGGTCCGTTTTAATTGAAAAAAAAAATGTTGATAACACCCATTTCTACTTATTACGTGTTTTTTACGTGTTTTGATTGCACACATTAAAAGCTTGAAATAAAATAAAAATGAAAATGATCGTGGGGCCAGATTTTTTTTTGAATTGCGACTTTGTAAAATAGTGGTCAGTTTATAGGTTTTCTTCAAAGTTTAATTTTTGCTGTCCCCAAATGCAGTTTTTTGTTTTGATCTATGTGAAATTATTCACAATGAAGATCTTTCTGAATAAAATCCATTTTTGATTTAAGCGGAGATACCCTAATTTTTAACAAACAAAATATACTTTTTTATTAAATCCTTTGAGTAACATTTTTGCTAAAAATTTTATTGTGAAGAAAAATAATTTCAGTTCTGTTGTTATATAATTTTCAAGGGAAAATATAGGGGAAAATTTTAAGATAATAATATTTCACACTTTGATTATATATTTTCTGAGGGAATTTTAAAAAATGAGCTAAGGGTAAAATTAAGATTTTTTTATGATTATAATTATTCATTTAGCAAAAATTAAATAGACTAGCTAGCCAAAATTTTTACTAGCGGCATTTCGGTAAAAAATAACATCCCAAAGTAATAAAAATTATCTGGGGCTTAACAAAAAGGGTCAAAAATAAATAAAAAAATATATTATAATTTTATAATTTAAAAATGACTAAATTTAAGACTTTTATTAGAGTAGACGCCATATACAGCCTGTTCCAGAACTCGCGTACCGAAATTTAAGAGGTGATTCTACATCCAAAAATATGAAAAAAAGTTTCTATAAAGGTTGGTCCGGAAATGAGCCCTAAGGGAGCTACGGCCCTTCGAAGATGACGTATTGAATGGGGAACAAAAAAAAGCACCAATAAAATTTTAATGCTGCAGGGTGATTCTTCATTTAAAACTGAGCAAAAAAGTATTATACACCAAAACACCTAAATTTAATATTAAAGGAGTAATAGCCTTTTAAAAAGTAACGTTTTTGGTGGCACAAAATGTTACTTCCTCTAAATTGCATCTTTTTTTGATAACGGTTGCTCCTACAGTGTTACACTATATGATATTTTATATGTATTTTTACTCTAGAAATCTATATTTTTTACAACAAATCCAAAAAACATACACATAGAAAAGTTTGGGGCAAAAATGTTTTAAGCCTCATATATTTTGTCCATCTGGGCACGCCTCTGGATAAATTAAAAAAATAAATTAACATAAACTTATTGCCCTTATTAATACTAG
>OY294054.1:6255007-6287870 GCA_958510825.1 Brachypterus glaber
GTTCGAATGGTTTTATTTTTCTCCCCGTATAGCTTTTAACCTATAAATGAACGTCAAAACTTAGTACTGCCAACCCCAAATAAAAAGTATTTCCAAATAAATTTATTAAAATTAATAATTATCTTAAATAAATTATGTCTTCATTAAATAAAAGATTACTATTTACAAAATCTTTTGTGTTGGCATTAAGAATGAAAATAATTTGGTTTTGTGTGAATATTAACAAAAAATTAAATTTAATATTTTAAAATTGGCGCTATAAGTATTGCCAACTTATAATTATTATTTAGTATATTTTACTTTAATTTGTTATTATAATGAAATATTAATAATAGATTATTATTAAATATGGTTTATGGTTTATTTTGTGATTTTGGTTAAATTTCTAGTATGTTATATTTTTTAAACAAAAATTATGTACGTTGATCATAATGTACGATAATTAAGACTTGCGCAGTAGTGTCTCTTTAGTAGGTTAAGATTTTTGGCAGAAAAATTCTCATTTTACTGCAGAAATTTGAAGAGTGTCAACTTAAAAAAGTTGGTAAGTTTTTGCAACCTTTTTTTTCAACTGAGGTGTAACTCTCGTTTTTTTCTTAAATAATTAGACCGCACCCCTGGGTTTGAAACTCACCTGACATTTGATGAGCTAAAATAAGAAGCCATATCTATAAATTTTGGAATGATTTTATAATCCTTATTACACCTACAAGCTGGGTATGATTTTGGGGCCATTAGCTGTGTTCTGAGCTCCAGAGGTATCCCAAATCGCTGGCTGACTGGTTGTTGGTTCGACAGGAGATTGGCTTCCTTTTCATTTCAAATTTAAAGGTGATGTACCCCAATTTTTTTTGTATTTTTCTGCTGAGCCCAATTTTATATTTTTGCTAAATTTTACTTACAATCTTGCTATTTTGCACCAGGGAATATGCCCTAATTTTTTTTCATTTAGATTAAATTGTTATATTTATTGTTGTAATGCCAGTTTTTATATTACCTTTGTAAATCTTAAGTTAAATTTAATATATTTATATACGTTACATTTTAAAATCAGCTTTTTATTGAGTACACATTTCTCTTTCAGGTATTTTCATAATCAATTAATTCAAAACAGTGTTCTTTTGGTATTTTTTATATTTTACATTATTTATATTCAAGGAAATATTACACGACCCCGGTGATAAGTTTCGTATTCGTCTCCATGAGCCCAGTCGGTTGCGTGTAGGCTTTGCTGAACCCCTATTTTCTTGTATCAGAACATCGAACAAGAAACTAGGTCCCCTAATAACACCCAGGGCACTTTTTAGCCCACACGATTGGCGCCCAAAGGATTCAATTGAATTCGAACCCTATTTTTTTGTTTAGTTTAGTTTTTTCAGCTATTAATATTTTTTCAGATTATATTTTTGTATTTTATAATTTTAATAATTTTTACAATTTCAGCCTTGTTAATCTTAATTTCAGTGATATCCTTGAAACATACTTTTTTCATTAAGTTTTTTTTCTGGCAAATTGTTTTTGCTTGCTGTTGTTAAGTGGTTTTTTTTTAACCTTGGCAACTGTGAATACTTTTTGATATTGTGTGTTGAAATAAAATTGCTGATATTAATTTTAATAATTTTGTAAACTTTTGATATTTAAAGTTAAATTTTTTTAATTTTTTTCTTGAATATATGGCGCCCTCCCTACATCAATACTGATTGAATTATATTTTGGTTTTGAAAATGCTTTTGTGTACTCAATAATTTTTAATTACAGGGTGTAATTTTGTTTAACAATTGTTGTCGACAAGTTTGTTGCATTTTGTGGTGTTAATTAAAGTACAGTTTTTAGATTTTTGTTTAGTGTTGCAATTTCTTTTTGCAAATTTTTGTATTTTTGGAATTTTAGTACAGGGTGTCCGTGACTAAAGTTCATATATTTTAGATACCCTAAATTTTTTTGATATTTATGCATATTTTTTTGAATTTTATACGGGGTGTTCGTGAATTAAATTCATATTATTTGGATACCCCAAAATATAATTTTAGATTTTGGTATTTTTGATTGTAGTTATACTACATTTTTTTGATTTTTTTACGGTGCGTCCGTAAGAAATAATTTTAGATGTTGCTTGTTGCAAATACTATGTACTTTAATTAACTTTATTTATTTTTTTGTAATTTTCCGTGCTTTTCGTCAACAACAATTGAAAAAATTTCTGCAGTAAATTTTTTATAGTGTGTAAGTCTAGTGTTAGTTAAATTTTGTCGTATTCTCTGTCAAAGGATTTTTTTATGTTTTAGAATTTTTAATTCTTACTAATCCTTTGGAGAATTATTTATTTATTCTTATAGTATATTTATGGTCTCATTTAAATTAATTCTTAAATTCTTGTCCGTAAATCCAAGATTTGGGATAGTAATTTTTCAGAAGACCTACTCTTATTCTAGATATTCTAGAAATTGATTTTAATTATTATATTTCACTTTTATTTAAATTTTGGGATTGGATTGCAGTAGGGTTGCTTTTCTTTTGGACTATTTTGCACGTAAATCCGAAATAGTTTGGACAGTTTCCTTATATAATCCTTTTCATTTAAAAATTAAAAGTTTTATACATCCATTTAAAAATAATATTTAACATTTACAGATTAATAAAATTTTATAGCTATTTTTTGGGATTCCCTTAGAGTATTTTGTACGTAAATCCGAAATACTGATTTTATAAATTAGAAACATTTTGACTTACTATACTTGCATTCAATTACTTTAATTTTTTACATTTAAAAACATTTTACATTTATTTAGAGTTTTCTTTTTGAAGTGCTTTGTACGTAAATCCAAAATACTTTGGAAAATTAAACTTTATAAATTCATTTAACTTACAATTAAATTTTGATAGGTTTTTGTGCGTTGGATTTTTGGGTATTTTGTACGTAAATCCGAAATACTTTGAACGTTTGAAGTTTCACAAAAATTTATTTTTTCATTCAAATCTTAATATTTGCTTTCATCTATTGTGGTGATTAGTACTTAATTTTTTTAATTTTGGTGGTTTTTGTAGTTTCCTTTTGGAGTATTTTGACCGTAAATCCGAAGTACTTTTAACAAGAAAATTTTCAAATAACAACCTTTAATAAATTCATTCATTCATTTTTTAAATTCATTTTGCTTAATTATCTTCATACCTCGTTTCAGTAAGTGAATTTATTTGGAAGAATAAATTCTATTTTCTGGAATTTTTCTTAAATTTTTTGAATTAATTGCTGCCTATATTTTTTAGAAATGGACGCCAATTTCCTGCTTGTTGATGAAGTGAACTATGAACTTAGTATCCGCGGCGAACCTGCATTCGGAAATTTAACTTGGAAGCGAGCGATTTTGAGGGAACGTCTGAAGCAGGAACGAAGCCGGCCAACTAGCCACAAACTACCTCTGTTCACGGACATTGACGAGGAGTTGGACGTTTGTTCGGAGAAAATAGGTATCTTAACAGGCTCAATCAATAGTTTTAGAAATGTTTCAAACGAATTTAAAAGATTAGAAACACGTTTAGTACACTTGTCGGACCGTATTAAAAGGATTACTCCCATGACTGGCTTGCAAAATGCTAGGAGAGTAAATAGCTTCCTACAGTGTATGGAATTGGTTTCTAAACTTCTTTCTTATAATGTTCGCACATCAAATGATCTAATTAATCTTGGTGACGATCTTCTTGCGAATCAAAATGCAAACATGAGTGCCCCAGTTTGTAACTCTGATGATGTCGGATGTACAAATGACGCAGCTATTTTAACTACTCATTTCGAAAACATGCAGCTTGATTCTCATGATGTTGTCCGACAGACAATAGAAAGTGAACCGTTAGTTGCACCTCAAAATTCAAATATAAGTCAAAATTCAAATATAAACCAAAGTCAATTAAATCAAAATTCAAATATAAATCAAGATTCAAATATAAACCAAAGTCATATAAATCGAAATTCAAATATAAATCAAGATTCAAATATAAACCAAAGTCATATAAATCAAAATTCAAATACAAATCAAAGTCATATAAATCAAAATTCAGATATAAATCAAAGTAATAGAAATCAAAATTCAAATATAAGTCAAAATCCAGAAATAAACCAAAATTTAAGTCAAAATGAACCTATCATAAATTTAAATAATTCCCTCTCTCACTCACCAATAATTTTAAATAATACACAAAATTCACCACAAATTTTAGATCAGGTTATTGACCAAAATATTCACAATAATTGCCAGAATAACAATCAAAACTATATAAACTTGCATTCTACTAATTTACCCACTTTTAACCCTTCTACGTTAAATTATAGAGCTGATAATTTCGAAAACTTTCAATCTACAAATTTGCCAAATGCTAATTTTTCACACATAAATCATAGAACTACAAACCTCGATAACTGTCAATCTAATAATTTACCTAATAATAACTTACAAAATATAAATCATAGAGCTACCAATTTTAATAACTTTCAATCTACAAATTTTCAAAATACTACTTACCCAAATTTAAATTATAGATCTGTCAATTTTAGTGACCAATTAAATACAAATAGAAATATGCCTAATATGAATGCAAATTTAAGGAATAGTTGCAATTTAGTTAATCCTTATCCATCAGGTTTTCATGTTGATTCCAGCAATTTTAGCGATCGTTCTGGTTCTATTAGTTATCAGATTTCCAGGTGGAATGTTTCTTTTGATGGTAACTCGTCGAATCTTAACGTGTTTCTTGAAAGGATTGAGGAGTTATGTTTCAGTCGAAATGTTAACAAAAATATATTGTTTAGATCTGCCGTAGAGCTATTTAAGGGTAATGCCTTAATTTGGTCCCGCGCTGTCAGGCATAATTTAACTTCCTGGGAAGATCTAATCTTTAGACTGAAGCAGGATTTCTTACCCTGTGATCTTGACGCTAGATTGATGGAAGAATTACGCCAGAGAACTATGGGTAATGATGAAAGAGCTATTGTGTACATTTGCATAATGGAAGCATACTTTTCACGCTTAAATAATCAACCCCCTATGTCCGAAAAAATTAATATCATTCTGCAAAACTTACTGCCTTATTATCAAAACCAGTTAGCTCTCATTAATATCATTTCTATAGACCATTTAAAAGATTTAGTCCGTCAACTTGAACGAACTAGATTAAATACCAGTAAATTTAAGCATCCCATTCCATTTAATAGCACAATGATTGAAGGTGATCTGTCGTATAAAAAATCATTCATTAATAAAGTCAGAGTCAATGAAATAAATGTTGAATCCGCACCAAGTGAACTTAATCAAAATGAAAGTTGTAGTTTTTCACAATGTTCTGGAATCCCTAGTTTTAATATAAATACTTCTGATCTTCCAAATCCAATCTTTTGTCCTTCAGACAATAATAATACAAACGTAAATTTAAATAATGTTTGTAATCAAAATTTAAATTCTGTTCAAAATTGTTGTAGTAATCAAAACCCTTCAAATTTAATAGATTTGTCTGTAGATGAAGTAAGATCTCAAGCTACCTGTTGGAATTGCAAATCCTTAGGTCACGTTTTTACAAATTGTAAAAAACCTAGAACAGGAAAGTTTTGTTTTCATTGCGGTAAATCGGGAGTTGTAATGGCAACATGTTCGAATCCCAAATGCATCGCCTATGTTAAACAAAAGGCCAATCTTTGCAATTGCAGCGTTCACAATCCTTCAGATTCTGAAAATTCAAAAAACTGTTAAAGCGAGGACCAAATGACGGTCATTGGTTCACGAATCGCAAGTTAAAGACCGATATTAAAGACTGGTTCGAATGGCTTGGTGTTGTACAAACATTTTTTTCACAATTTAAATCTCCACAAGTTAATTCTAATAAAGCAAATTATCATTTAAATTCAAATCCTTTTCGAAATAACCTTGAACATAATGTAACTTCCGATAACTTAAATATAGCTCCTATGTTTACTCATATTGACAAAGACAACCGACCATTTATTTCCATTAAAATATTTGGACACCAGATTGATGCTCTTGTTGACTCTGGAGCCAATGCTTCTGTTATAGGTAACTCTTGCCTCACTAAATTTCCATTTTTAAAAGATATAATCATAGATAACTGTAATTTAAATGTAAGCACTGCAGACGGTAAATCTCAACCCGTATTAGGTACAATAGAAGTTCCTTTTGAACTAAACAAAAATTTTAAAAAATTAAAAGTTTTAGTAATACCCTCTGTAAAACATTCACTTATTTTGGGCATGGACTTTTGCAAACTTTTTAAATTATCATTAAACCTTGTAAATGACTCATTCACACACTCGTTAGATTCCGTTAATGTTGTCCAGGATGTAAACTCCTTATCTCGTATTCCCTCAGAACTGTGCTCTGTAGAAATTGACAGTAATGATAATTGGTATAAAGGCATGATCGAAAAAGTACAAAATAAACCTGATCAATATCCCTTATTTAAAGTAGAAAATAATAAATTATTTAAATTTGTAGAAAACAAAACCGAAATTAAATCTAATATCCCTGAGTGGAAACTTTTTGTCCCATTTGATAAGCGTTTAGAAATTCTTAAAGAAAATCATGACTCAGTTTTTTCAGGACATTTTGGATTTTTCAAAACATATCACAAAATTTTAGAAAGGTATTATTGGCCAAAACTCCGTCAAGCTATTAAAAAATACATAGCGAAATGTCAAGTTTGTGCTTCCTGTAAATCTTCCCAACAGAAACCTGCTGGATTTATGGGTAAACAGAAAAACGTGTCATTTCCATTTCAACTCATTAGTATCGATATTATTGGAAAATATCCCCGTTCTAAATCAGGACATTCCTATGCGTTGGTAGTCTGTGATTGGTTTACTAAAGCAGTTTTTGTATATCCCCTAAAAAAAGTCACTTCCCGCAGTATTATTAATTTTTTGGAACAGAATATATTCTTAATTTTTGGAGTCCCTCAGATTTTATTGACTGATAATGCTAAATATTTCACAAGCTCAATATTCAAAGAATTTATGGATTCATATAAGGTTAAGGTCTGGTATAATTCCCTTTATCACCCACAAGTAAATTTTGTTGAAAGGTATAATAAAGTAGTTATTACTGCAATTCGTTCCTATTTAAAAAATAATCACGAAATGTGGGACAACGAAATACATAAAATAGCTTATGCAATTCGTGCGTCTACTCATGAGATAACTGGACATAGTCCAAACTTTTTAACCTTTGGCAGAATTGTACCCAACAATGGTGAATTTTACGGAACCATTGAAAATCGTGATAAAATATTTGTATCAGAAACTTCTAATTTTATAAAAGATCTTTCAAATTTCCCCGAAATATTCAAAGGTGTAAAAACTCAGTTAGATAAAGCTTACAATAGATATAAATCTAGATATGACTTACGTAGACGACCAATGACTTTTAATGTAGGAGATACAGTTTATAAAGAAAATAAAATATTATCCGATTCCAATAAAAAATGTAATGCTAAATTTGCCCCAAAATATATTAAATGTATAGTTAAAAAAGTAATTTCCCCCTTAGTATATAATTTAGTTAATGAAAATAATAAAAATGTAGGAAATTGGCATGTAAAAAATCTAAAACACATTTCTGACATGACTGACGACGAAATATTAAACTGAAATGATAGAGACAAATAATAATTGTCGCTATGTTTCGCTCTTTTTTTTTCCTTTTTTTTGCACGTTGAGGTGGCGTGTGACGGGTGAACTGAACCGCCCCTGGTTTTTTTAAGTATCGACCTCATATCAATAACATTTAATTAGCAATTCATCCCTTTTTAAGCATACCTGTAACTGCAGTTTAAATATCCATTGTTCTACTCTGTATTCAGAAGTAGTATTTTACAATGCCATACATATTTATTAAAAAGTAATTACAGTTCCAACATATTTAGCTTTGCACCTGGTTGACATTAGTGATTACAGATTTCAGATTCACATAAGAAACTTTATAATACATTTTCCACTCTTTTTCTTCATAACTGCTAATTAATATCATTAAATATCCATATTTCAAGTAAGAAATAGTTAATTTTTGTTCGAATGGTTTTATTTTTCTCCCCGTATAGCTTTTAACCTATAAATGAACGTCAAAACTTAGTACTGCCAACCCCAAATAAAAAGTATTTCCAAATAAATTTATTAAAATTAATAATTATCTTAAATAAATTATGTCTTCATTAAATAAAAGATTACTATTTACAAAATCTTTTGTGTTGGCATTAAGAATGAAAATAATTTGGTTTTGTGTGAATATTAACAAAAAATTAAATTTAATATTTTAAAATTGGCGCTATAAGTATTGCCAACTTATAATTATTATTTAGTATATTTTACTTTAATTTGTTATTATAATGAAATATTAATAATAGATTATTATTAAATATGGTTTATGGTTTATTTTGTGATTTTGGTTAAATTTCTAGTATGTTATATTTTTTAAACAAAAATTATGTACGTTGATCATAATGTACGATAATTAAGACTTGCGCAGTAGTGTCTCTTTAGTAGGTTAAGATTTTTGGCAGAAAAATTCTCATTTTACTGCAGAAATTTGAAGAGTGTCAACTTAAAAAAGTTGGTAAGTTTTTGCAACCTTTTTTTTCAACTGAGGTGTAACTCTCGTTTTTTTCTTAAATAATTAGACCGCACCCCTGGGTTTGAAACTCACCTGACATTTGATGAGCTAAAATAAGAAGCCATATCTATAAATTTTGGAATGATTTTATAATCCTTATTACACCTACAAGCTGGGTATGATTTTGGGGCCATTAGCTGTGTTCTGAGCTCCAGAGGTATCCCAAATCGCTGGCTGACTGGTTGTTGGTTCGACAGGAGATTGGCTTCCTTTTCATTTCAAATTTAAAGGTGATGTACCCCAATTTTTTTTGTATTTTTCTGCTGAGCCCAATTTTATATTTTTGCTAAATTTTACTTACAATCTTGCTATTTTGCACCAGGGAATATGCCCTAATTTTTTTTCATTTAGATTAAATTGTTATATTTATTGTTGTAATGCCAGTTTTTATATTACCTTTGTAAATCTTAAGTTAAATTTAATATATTTATATACGTTACATTTTAAAATCAGCTTTTTATTGAGTACACATTTCTCTTTCAGGTATTTTCATAATCAATTAATTCAAAACAGTGTTCTTTTGGTATTTTTTATATTTTACATTATTTATATTCAAGGAAATATTACACGACCCCGGTGATAAGTTTCGTATTCGTCTCCATGAGCCCAGTCGGTTGCGTGTAGGCTTTGCTGAACCCCTATTTTCTTGTATCAGAACATCGAACAAGAAACTAGGTCCCCTAATAACACCCAGGGCACTTTTTAGCCCACACAGTTTGACCTTAATATGACCTTGAAACTGACGTAATAAAGCTTAAATGACCTTAGCATCAAAATCAGCTACCCTAAAAACTTAAGTATGATTTTTTTCAGATTTTTACAACCACATTTTCTAAGTTTGACCTTAATATGACCTTGAAACTGACGTGATAGAGCTTGAATGACCTTAGCACCGGAATCAGCGACCCTAAAAACTTATGTATGATTTTTTTCAGATTTTTACAACCACCTTTTCTCAGTTTGACCTTAATATGATCTTGAAACTGACGTGATAGAGCTTGATTGACCTTAGCATCAGAATCAGCGACCCTAAAAACTTACGTATGATTTTTTTCAGTTTTTTTCGACCACCTTTTCTCAGTTTGACCTTCAAATGACCTTGAAACTGACGTGATAGAGCTTGACTGATCTTAGCATCGGAATCAGCCACCCTAAAAACTCATTTATGATTTTTTTCAGATTTTTTCAACCAACTTTTCTCAGTTTAACCTTCATATGACCTTGAAACTGACGTGATAGAGCTTGACTGACCTTAGCATCAAAATCAGCGATCCTAAAAACATATTTATGATTTTTTTTTAGATTTTTTCAACCACATTTTCTTAGTTTGACCTTATAATTTAAGTTTCAAGTTTATGCGCCATATTGCGACAAACATTAATTTTCTAGATAACATTAGTGGCTTCTTTTATGCCTACGTATGCTCAAAATCAATAAATTTTATTTTTAAAATATGTTTTATTCTACCAATAAGACAGTTTAACTTAAGAACAGGAGAAAAAATAGTAATTGTTGATTTAAAAAAAAACTCTCAAAATCGCCCAGGTTTTTTTTGATATGCTTCTTTTTCCCAACACATGGTACTATCAAAATTTTTTTGAAAAAACTTCGTTTAAATATTTTGATATTATGAACTTATATAAATTTTTTTGACATATTCTCCTCACTAATTAACCTCGAAATTTCCTAGTAATGACCTTACAACGACCTTTGGATGCCTTTTAATGATAAGCAAACACCGGATTCGAACTCAGCGACCCTAAAAATTTATATATGATTTTTTTTAGATGTTTTCTCGGTTTGACCTTCAAATGACTTTGAAACTGACGTGATAGAGCTTGACCACCCATAGCATCGGAATCAGCGACCACAAAAACGTATTTATGGTTTTTTTCAGATTTTTTCGACCACCTTTTCTCAGTTTGACCTTCATATGACCTTGAAACTGACGTGATAGAGCTTGACTGACCTTAGCATCATAATCAGCGACCCTAAAAACTTATGTATGATTTTTTTCAGATTTTTTCAACCACCTTTTCTCGGTTTGAACTTCAAATGACCTTGAAACTGATGTGATGAGCTTGACCGACCTCGGCATCAAAATCAGTGACCCCAAAAACCCCTGGGTACCTGGGTCTGGTCCGGTGTTTTTTTCCATACTAAATGTTGACCTGTGTTATATATGGCTAAATGTGTGTTTTTTGGACTTTTTCTATTTACTTCATACTTTTAATGGCAATTTTTATAAACATTCGCTACATTTTTTAAGTTGTGTCATATCTTATATTATTTTAATTAATTTAATTATCTTGTCTTATTTTAATTTGTGTGTCTTAAACCACTTTATATTTGTTTGTTTGTTTATATTTTTTATATTATGTGTTTATTATATTTATTTTCAAGATTTAGATTTAAGATATGTCTATGTGTCACTTGTTCATTTGAAATGACCAAATAAATGAACTTGAACTTGGGTATCAAAAAAAGTATTTTTGGAACAGCCTAATCTACAAGTTGCGTTTACTCGATCCATAAAATTCCAAGACCGAGATTTTTATTTAAAATCTCAAAAACCTCGTGGGTGAAATTTTAATATTCTGATAAAAAACCCTCTCAAAACGCTTAAGAATAACAGTCAATAACAACATGTAAAACTATATTCACTTACCTCGTACGTCAAGGGTTGTTAAGTTAGGGTGTATAGTAAGATTGTATCGAGTTGGTCGTAAAGTGGTAGGAAGACGAATGTTGTTCCAGGGAAAAGTTTGGCCATTTGTTGCTCGTGGTATAAAAGTTTTTGTCATATTCCATTCATCATCAATGTAATTTGGCGGTTTTTCTCCAGCACACGTGCAGTCTGAAAAAGTGAGGTTCATTGACTATACAGGATGGTTTTTTTATTAATAGGTTAAATAAAGATATCACAGATAGTACAACTGAAACTAAACAACAACAAAAATAGAACTACAAAATTCAAACATTGGAAGACAATGGGCATACTTGCATCAATAAGAACTAGAGATAAACTAAAAAAGAGATTAGACCGTAATTTTTTACTTAAACTTTCTGAAGTATTAGGTACAGAGGTAAAATTTCAGGAAAATTTTATCATACAAGATCAAGAAGAAAACTACCCTAAAACTGACAAAGACAAAGCTAACATATTTAATGATTTTTTTATTAAACGACATGACAAAAAAATAAAAAGTAGCAGCCCTTAAAAATAATTAAAATTAAAATTTTTAGCACTAATAATAACGCCTTGTATTTAACCACTGTAAATAATAATGAAATTATACAAATTATACGCTACATTGCTAAACTAAAAAACAACTCTGCCTGATGGTATTTCTGTTAAAACATTAAAAAACATTCATGTACATATTCTTAAATCTCTTGAGTACATAATAAATCTATGCTTCATTAATAACAAAATTCCCTCATCTTGGAAAGTGTCAGTACTCACACCAAATCACAAAGCAGGAGATAGGAAAAGCATTATCAACTATCGACCAATCTTGGTTATAAATAAACTAACCAAAATATTTGAGCATGCTTTAAAATCAAGGGTAGTAACATACCTATAAAAATATAGTATATTGAGTGAAAATCAGTTTGGTTTTAGACAAAAAAAAGTACGCAACATGCAATTATGTAACTTTGTAAAGAAATCCTAAAAAAATCTCGATAATAATAGTAAATGTCTTTTCCTTGACCTTGCTAAGGCCTTTGAGACTTTAGACTATAATATTTTAATAAATTTGCTATAGGATGTGAATATAAGAGGGACAGCAAAAGAGTTAATCTTAGACTACCTATCAAACAGTACCCAACGAGTAAAAATCAAACATTCACTCAGTGAACCAACCGTCAATAGGTCAATTTTTAATTTTTAATCAATAAGCTATTACTATTTAAAACAACATTTGTTGATCTTTTTGAGAAGAGGGTTAAATTGATACTATTTTTTTAAACTCGTGACGTTTTGAGGGTAGTTTCCCTCGTCCTCAGATAAAAATTTAAACCCAGTTTTAATTGTCTGTCAGCTGATACGTTTTGTGTAATAATTGTAAAAGTATTGTGTAGTCCTTAATAATGTTTTATTTATTATATTGTGTATATATGTATGTGTCTAACTTGTATTCAAACTGGGTTTAAATATTTATCTGAGTTAAAAAAAATAGTTTGAGTATCAATTTAACCTTTCCAAAAACATCAACAAACATAAAAATAGGTGTAAAAAACACTAAGATACTATTAAAAAACATTAAAGCAAAAATAATCTCTTATGATGATGATGCTACAATAATATTTTCCGCAGAAAGTTGAGATGCTGTTTATAGGGAAGCTGAGATTGGACTTCAAATAATAAAACAGTGGTTAGATAATAGTCTTTTAAGCCTTAATGTAAACAAGTCTAATTTTATAACCTTTTCTATCTATCGTGAAGTTCAAAAACAACAGCAACATTAAAATACACAATCAACACTGTAATAATTTATTGTAACTGCGATAAAATTATGTAAGTGGAAACTGTAAAATATTTGGGAATTGTGGCCGATTAGCACAAATGGGGGTCATGTAAAATATATAACAAAAACACTGAAAATACTGTTTTATAATTTTTTAAATACGAAATATCCTCAGCAATAAAAACTTGATAATAGTATATAGGGCCCTATCAGACCCTAGTAGAAATTTAACGTTGGAATAAGTTTTTTATAATGTTAGAAAACTGTATAAAAGTACGTATAAAATATGTGCAAATGTCCCGCTTTTTAACGTTAGAATCAAACGTTAGTTACAAACGTTAATCTAAAGCTAGATTTTTAGGTGCGAAATAAGTTATAAGTACGTTTAATTTCTAAGGAGGGGGCGTGGCCAACTAGGAAATATCTACCTGCATCATAAAATGGCAGCTGGTGACAAATTTATTCATATAAATAAATCTTAATATATTTTAGCAATCATAATATTTTTAAACATAATTTCGTTACATTCTTTACAAATCTCCGGTGTATATCATGTGCAACAATTTCAATTGCTTAAGAAATGATATTGATATTAATTTTAGTGGTCTAGGTCAAATTCATTATAGTGAAAATCCTAATCCCGCATAATATTTTTTATTAATATTTTATTTGTATTTATTGATAGATATATTTCGTATTTTTGCAATGCAAAAATTTATTTATGTGTATATTTTGTATCATATATGTAGATGTTTATTTATACTTGTCTTGTCATTGGTGTATACTGTTGGTCAATAAAGATTATTATTATTATTATTACATTTATTTATAAAATAGCCTTCTTTTTTAGGTTTTAGGTATTATGGAATCAAAATATTTAAAGTTAGAATAAGATTAGAATTTGGTTAGGAAACTAACGTTAGATTTATGTATTTTATAACGTTTTTGTCAAACGTTAGTTTTTAAGGTTAGATTTATATATTTTATAAAGTTTTTGTATAACGTTTGAGACTTAACATAAAAATATTACTAATCTAATGTTATGTTAAGTTAGATTTATGTACTTTTCTACCAGGGGAGTCAATCACTGCATTTTGATTTGGGGTAGTTTACTCGATAATATGTTAGATTTATTACATGTTCTCCAGAGCACCTTAATAAAAATACTTTTTAAACGGGATTATTGCTACCCAACCGAGCAGCTTTGCTGTGTAAAACTATTTAAAGACATACGTACAGATTTTAATATTTACACTGAGAGAAATGTGGAAAATAATTTGGGCTTTGAAAATTATGCTGAAAAGTTGGAACATTAAACATACAATTATTTAATTTAGAAGTATTTGATGGCAAACTACGATATAATGGAAATATGAATTTATGAGCTTTGCATAGAAGTAGAAACTAGAATTAAGAATCGATCTTTCATGTTCTTGAAGAATTTAATCATATTTATTTAATATATTATTCTTAAGTTAAGAACCCATTGTTTTAATCTGTTTCCAAAGCACCATCTTACTAGAACTTACAGCTTCCTAATAAAGTGATCAAAGTGGTAACTTGAGGTTAAGTATATTTTCCGCTCTGGTATACTTTAACTATATGAAAGAAGATTGGATGGCCAACCTAACTAAGTTAACAAATAAAAGTTATAATCAACCGCTCGGCTATAACCGAATTTTCCACATTACAACACCAGTAACTCACCAACAGAACACAAGGTTACCAAAAATAAATTAATACAGGTTCCTTTTTTCATAAAAACCCATACGCAAAGATGCATCTCTTTCTTAGGCCCTAAACTAAATAATCTCCTCCCGCCTCATATAAAAAGTTTGAAAATGCCAAAGTTCAAAGTCGCAGCAAAAAAATATATAAACAGAATTAAAACCGCATTTGTAACGGTTCTAAAACGCACCTAGTTCCTGACAAACAGTGATATCTACAAAGTTTTAAAAAATAGTAATATAAAAAAAAGATATGAAATAAACAGTTAAAAAATATATACCTAGTAGTTAAAAAAAATGGACAAATAGATTTCCCTATCACGCCCTTATATTTATAATTTTAAATGTTTTAAAATAATATAAGTACAGGGTGATCCAGAATTCTGGATCTCTTCATTTTTCTCGAAAAAGGTAAGGGATATTTAAAAAAAAAATAGATTAGATTAGATTAGATTTATTCAGATCCATTGATGCAAAATCGGATGTTGTCAATGCAATATATAACCAGTATAAAAACATACAAAATATAATAAATAAGTACACACAAATATAAAAATTTAGTGAACATAAAAATCAGAGAAAGAATAAAAACAATTATCGCTTAGATAACTTTTCGTTCTGTATTTAAATTGGTTGAGGCTGCCAGAGTTTTTAATAAAATTAGGTAACTTGTTATACACGGTGTATTTGAAATAGCGTCGGAAATTTTAACAGATGATTCTACATGATAAAATATGACAAAAAGTTTTTATAAACATATGTCTAAAAATGCGTCATAAGGGAGCTACGCCCCTTTGAAAGTGGCTAAAAAAATCGGTTTTTATTTAATAACTCAGGAACCCTTTGAGATATATTAACGAAGTTTTGCACGTGAATTATTCCTAATAAGGCCCATCTTTGTATGTCGTTTTCACGTACTTATCTAAACCAGGGGTGTGCGAAACGGGGGGGCTTTTTCAGTTTTTTGTCCAAAACTTTTTTCTGTGTAACTTTTTTGCAATTTTATTTTTTAAGTATGATTCCTCAGGTCAAAATACATAAAAAAGGTACTCTTGTTGTAATACTGTAGGATTAACCGTTTACGAGAAAAATTCATTTGAAAGTGAAATTCCACGGTTCGAGGACAAAAAATTAAATACTAAAATGTAGAAGAAAATGACTTGTATACTGTGTTTAAATAATAAAAATCTGGGAAATTTTGTATTTCAGTATATATTTAGTTTTAAGATAGTTGCCTAACACGTTTTCGAAAATTGCTTTTTCATCATCAGGGCGATTGGCACTGAAAAATAAGGGCTAAATTAGGATCAACAAAATCAATAAGGGGGCTATTTTGAGGTTAATCCAAAAATATACACTTACTTGTCAGTACCACTTTTTAGTCACAATTATAGGAGGTGAAGATATTAGGATATTTAACATAATAATTTAAAATGAATGAAATGGTCAAATTAATAAAATAATACAATAAATAACAAATCAAAAACAAGACAATGAGATTAACAAATTAATAAAACAAAATATTCTAAAATTTTTCTCTTCGCTAAAATAATCCACACCCGTATGATATGTGGCTCTCTATTTACACATGTAAAAGAAAAGGACACAAAATACATTAAGGCGACGCGGTTAGCAAAAAGAAAAAGAACAACGAAATATAACATACCGTATAAGGGGGTAAAAGTAAACAGCAAGAGAATGGCGGGAAGTTTAAATCAAATTTTTAAAAATTGGTTTAAACTTTTGGTTGAGTTTAGTTTGGTTATTCAGACATAAAGGTTTTTGGTGTTTTAACGCAAGGGAAATTTCGAGGTCCTCAAGTAAACTTAGTTTTATATCGTGGGGGTAGGTTTGGAGATTATGTAGGATATTTGTATGTTCTGTAGGGTTAAAATTATGTTGGTTAAACTTCAAGTGGTGACCGAAGGCTGAGCTATTTGGTCTTTTTAAGTGCTCACTGCAGCGAATATTTACAGCCCTTGAAGTTTTACCAATGTAAAATTTATTGCACTCACAAAAAAGCTTATACACCCCACTTTTCTTAGTAGAAGGAATGGGGTCTTTGTTTTTTATAAGAAGGTGTCCTAAATTGGATGTGGATTTGAATGCTATGTGTTTATCGAAATGTTTAAAAATATTGGAAATTCTATAAGACAAAGGACCTAGGAAAGGAAGGGAGACAAATTTTTTCTCTAGTTTGGGGTAGGCCTGGTTAATCAATATTTTTTGTTCGTGTTTTTTTATAAGTTTATCAACTAGGGTGGGGGCAAAACCATTAGAGTTTTTAATAATTCTAAATTCATTAGTTCTGTTGGAAGGGGAAAGAGGAATCTTAATTGAACGATGTGACAGTTGAGGGCAGCAAGTTTATGGGAGTAAGCATGACAAGAATGTATAGGTATCATATGATTGGTTTGGGTTGGTTTTCTAAAAATATTATATTCAAAACAGTAATCTTTTTTTGTTATAGTGATGTCGAGGAAATTAAGGGATTCATTTTTTTCGAGTTCCAAAGTGAATTTAATATTAGGGTGTATTTGGTTAATAAAGTCTAGGATTTGATTGGCATCGTGTTTGTTACCTTTTAGTATGACATAAATGTCATCTACGTAACGTCTCCAGAGAATAATTTTGTTAATGAAAACGGGGTTATTAAGGATGTGATTTTTTCCAGATTGTCAAGGAAAAGATCGGAGAGGTAACCTGATGAAGTTGAATCTTTTCTTTCCGAAAATAACTTTGAAATTGTCCAAAACAACCCTCTCAATAGCTTAATTAACAAAACAAAATCATACATAAAAATGTGTGAATTCACTATTAACAAATATAAAGGTTTTAACCTACTACCCAATAACCCCTTCCTTCCTAGGTTGTACGGGCTTCCAAAAATTCATAAATTAAATACCCCCATTCGTCCGGTTGTTAGCTTCTGTAATACACATACAGGGGTGGATCCAGGATTTTTCTCTAATGGGGGGGCAATTTCTGTTAAATTTTACCTATCTGATATACTTAAACAACTAGTATACAATAAAAAACGCTATAGTTTTCCCAAGTTAATTTTTCTTAATTTTACTTCCCTCTAGAGAAAATCTTAGTACTAAAATATCTAAAAAAATTAAATGCAAAAAAAGTTGATTTTTTCAAAGAACAAATCAATCTGTCAGTCTCTCCATAAAAACTTGTGACTACCAAAAAAGTTAATCTGTGATTTCTTACTATCCAGAAAAAAAATATGACAGCTATTTCTTTTCTTCTTTAACACGTTCGCTGCCGCCCATATAAACAGACGCTCATCCCAGATGCTGGACTATTTTTGTGCAATGCCAGATGGGCTCTCGGCATTGAATATGTATAATGAAATATAATAAAAAATATTCTTGTTTTTTTTTATTTATATAACAGTTTAGTGTTGTTATTTTATTAAAATCTGTAATTTGTTTTTATTGTTTCATATTTAAATAACAGGTGTAGTGTAAATCAATGGTGGGCAGTTTTAGAGAAATCTGTAATTCGTTTTTTTGTTTTATACGAGGTTTTATATTAAGTTTCGTGGCAAACTGCTGAACAGCTAATATCTGTCTTATCTGTCACTTGTCTTACTTATGGTTTTACTTTTGCACAACCGCCATTTGAGGTTAGTATACTAATACCTACAAAAAGTTAAATTGTGGGCTTTTACAAAATCAATCAAAACTAATCACCTCAAAACATTGATAAGGAATAATTACAGCGACTTTTGTCAATTGAAACTAATCATAGCGATCAGTAGTGATTTGACAGCTTTCGATAAGAATTTGTTTCATTGAACGCTAGGAATGTCGAAGTGAGAGCCACTTGAGACGCATGCGCAGATTTAAGCATCGCACGATGTGGTTTAGGATCTTATATACCGTGCGATTATAAAGTGCCGTACACTTTTTAATGCAAAACTGGCATTAGCGATGAGTAAAATGCAAGAAAGCTGTGTGCGTTTTACTGGCCACCGAGCTGTTGTACATAGCAATCACATGCTTCAAACGAAGAGTATTTCCTTTTCAAACTGTTCGGCACTTTATAATGGCACTGTATGTTGTATGAGGAGCGCCTATGTGCAGCTCTTTATGCAACGTTTTGATAAACTGCGCATGCGCTGATTGTTTTTCAATATGTTATTTTAAATAATTTTTTTACAAAAAAAAAACACCAAACAGAAGCCAAACCAACGTTAACGAAAACCAAGGCCCCTTCATTAAAAAAAAAGACCAAACCAAGAAAAAACCAAAACAAACTCCTGCACAGAGAGCTGCATTTGGGTGCTTGTGTTGTTTGTAGTTCAGATCTAACCTAAAAAACGGTTTTAACGACGAAATTTGTTTTTAAGTTTATTTTGTGATTATAAAATGGAAGAAAGTGAAATTAAAGTTTTGTTAAATTCATTAAAAGACAAAATTGTTATACTGGAGCACGGCTTTTCCAAAAATGCCTTGAGTCATATTAACGAAGAAAAAATGGTGGAAATCGAAGATTTTGCTCGGAGAGACCCGAGACCGATTTAGAGAAATATTATGGACCATTTTATAAAAAAAAGCCCGAACTTTTCCGATTGCGGAGAAAAACACGAGGAAAAGAATAAGAAACCCAATGAAAACATATCTGACAAGTCTGACAGTTTCGAAAAAAACGAGAAAAAAAAACAGAAGAAAACCTAATTATGTCCAAAAATATGACTAAAGAAAATGGTACTATTAAGAAACTACTTAAAATAGGTATGTTTATATAAAATTTAGTTCGGGATCCAGTGCGGAAATAGTTATTTTCCTAACAAGTGCGGAAAAAAATTGGGGGTGGGGTATTTGAGAAAATTTGGGTTTTAGCTTTTGTTAAATATCTAAAAAAAAAAGACAATCGAATTTGAAAAATTGTTTTTTTTATGCAGAAAAAGGTGTTTTTTTAACTGGTCAAAACCTTTTTTAAATATCTCAAATCGTTTTTGAGTTATTAAACTTAAAATCAATTTTTGTGAAAACTTGCTAACTAACTAACTTGCTAACTTACAGTCAAACCCAAGACCATCTTGAGTCAGCATTGCCTGAATCTAGTTTTTTTAGTTTTCGAAAAATAAATTTGCCAAAAAAATATTTGATAAAAAAAATTGACCAAAGAAAATAGGACAAACAAACAAATTTAGTTGAATTTATAAAGGAGGGTTTATGCATAAGATCTATTTTTAGTTTAAACTAAAATGGCTTTGGTTATTGATGCCGCTAAAATTTTTTGTTTTGGAAAGGGGCAGAAACAAAAAAAATCCAACCAAAGATTGTGATTTTAACAACTCTTTACTCAAGATTCAGATTTTTACATGGCGGCGACAAGTTAACGCTCGCCACTCTTCCACGCCGCCGACGCCGTTGTGAAAAGATATTTGAAACTAAATTAAAATGTATTTGGTTTAACTAAATAAACAAAAAAAAAATATTTTGTCTTTTGTTTTGATTTGATCCCAGTGTCAGTTTCGGTTATTTCTAGCCAACTAAACATGATATGATGGGGGCGAGAAGCCAAGAAGAATAAGTGTAATTTTTAACGAAGATTAGTTAGGCATGAAAATAAGCTTAAAAAACCTATTTGCATGCCTAACTTAATTTCGTCAAACCATCATATGTCATCATCATCATAATTTTTTACACTTTAAGTTAATTTTCAGGAATTTAAACTGAAACGGTTTCGGACGATAAATGGATGCCTTGACTCCTTAAACAAAATCATACCCAGCCAGCAATTGTCACGCGGCAATCTGACGACCGTAAGTCCGCATGTGTCCCGTTATTATTCTAGTTATCGCATATTTTCACTGGCAAACGAGCTATATGAGAATGAGGCCGGCAGTATTTATAAATTAAAAAAAAACAGTTTCTTTCTAATTATTTCTTCAAAAAATTATAAAAAAATAAAGAATGAAAAGAATGAAGGAAAAAGTCCGACATTTAATTTTTTAAATTTTGACCAAAAATTCGTAATCGTAACCGAAAACACCCTGATCCCGATTTCGGTTCGAATCGGCCAGAAACGACACAAGTCGTCCGCCATATTGACGCCATTATTTTCAATTTTTTAATTTTTGAAAGCATAACTTCAAAATCTATATTTTAACGCTAATATACGTTTTTTTTCGACCACACACATAATAAAAGCTTATAAAAATATTATGCAACTTTATGCGGCAAAATTTAGTATGGTTTTATAGAGTTGTAAATAACATATCCGAGAGCTAAAATTTTATTACCGGAATCAGCAGGAATCAAAATGTAGATCAAGCAATATAAAATATGTTGATAAATTTGTCAAGTAAAATAAAAGTTTATATCAAAGGTAAAATAATAACGCAAACAAAATAAAGCCGCGCTGGCTTTATTGTTCTCTCGCTGCAGCGAGTACATACCTTGATCTTAATAATTTATAGAGAACAAAACCTAATATAATTTTTAAACATCCTTACTGTACCACTCAATGCAGGCAACAGATTATTTTTTACTTGTTCAACATATACCAACTTTTTAAAGTTAAGCTTAAAAACTCTATAAAAATATAAACTCACTGGCGCCGATTGCCTTTTTCAGTTAATTAATAATTGAAATTTAGCGAAGGCGTACTCCCTAGATATATTGGTTCGAAAGTCAATTAAAGCCGGTGGTTCCCTCTACTACTAGCCCACACAAGTCCTAGACTTAGGGGATGCTTAATTAAGTAGAATATTACGAGGTTAAAAACAAACATAAAAATATCCAAGGGCTTTTCAGTCATTTTATTAAACTTTAAACAGTTTATTTTCAGGTAATAATATTTTAATTCCTTTATTTAAAAGTTGGTTTTGCTATTTTTGTCTTGCTAAATTTGAAAAATTACCCACCGTGCGACCGATAAATATTTTTTTCTCGGAAATATTTTTTTTTACTTACACATGACTTTTCCTAGGAAAAGTAAAAGAATTAAAAACGCCTTTGTTTTATGTATTTCTTTTTATTACTTTTATTGGCGGATAAATTACCTAGGAATAACACTGAATTTGTATCGGAATTTATTTCCTTATCTAAAAATCAATAAAAAAAGTCATTTACGTGTGTAAACCGATACAGTTTTTGCTTTGGTCAGCTATATTTTAAAATAGGATTTTTAATTTTACAGAAAAACTCAATTTTATATAATTTAATGAAATAATTTATCAATGTAAAATTTACATTGTTCTTACTTATTTACATTGTAAATAAATAAGAAAATTAGGTATTATTTCATATAGAACATTATTTATTAAAAAGTAATGTATGGTAGTAAAGTATTTTAAAGATGCAGTTTTTTTTGTCACACATCCCTACTTTTGGATTTTTTTTTACAAAAAGTAACAATTTTTACCTATGAAAAAATGTTATACTAAAATAAAACAAAACAATGACCCACATGATCTGTCCACAGTTATACTTTTTATTAAATAATTACGTTTTAATTAATACATGTTAGTTTTTCTTAGTGCGGGTCTGTTATAGCATCCAAGTTCCTATCACTGTATATAATAGACAAAATTTTACAGTAGATAGGTATTGAATATTTTTGGTCCAGCCTAACATTTGCTCTGCAATAGACACATGCAGATTGTTACACTTTTTGCTATTTTAAGATCATCATTCTAGTAGATAGCTATTTTTAAATATTCTAAAATATTTTCAATACTTTTAATAAAAAACCCAATAAATAATTAATGGCCTTTCGATAAAAAATGCGATTTATGAAGCAGTTGCATAATATTTAACCGAACAATTTTAACTAGGCATCTGTTATTCAGGGTTACCCAAATGTTGCATTTGTATAACATTTATGCTATAAATATTTGAATAAAATAAAACAATTTATTCCAATAATAATAAATATTACATTTTAAGGAGAATAATTGTTAGTTGCGTATCGGACAAACAGAAATTTGGTTTTACATAGAAAAGTTTTTGGATTCGAACCAGAATTACAGGCTGTCACAGAAAGACAGATGGACGGCAAAACTTGATTTAATTTTTAGATGCAATTTTCTAAAAATGTTATTTAAAAAAATGTCAGGAATACTGCTCGTGTAACCTGTAGGGTGATCATACATTTGGAAATTAAAATTTCGGACCCTATTTCAAATACACCGTGTATATGGGGGTTGTAACCCTCGCTCCTAAGCACTAGCTATCCTAACAATAAAATCTTAAATAACAATACCCATCTTGTGATAGGTCATTTTAAAGAGCTTAAAATTATATTCTGGTTAAAAAAATAAATAATTACATCAACCCTTAACTGAAGGGCGAATGATTTTATTTCAAAATATATGGAAAAAACTTTACATTTCTTTTTTAATATTTAAAAATAAATAGTTTTAGTTTTATTCATTGGGTTATAACTGCTACCCCTTAGCTATCAGCTATCCCAACTCTTTTATTTTTAATTAAAGTCCAATTCTTCCGGTACAATGTTTTTCGAATGGCCTAATATTTTAATTATTTTTACTATAGGTCTATTTAAAATAAAATTTGGAACAAGGTGTCAACATATTTAGCAAATGCTTAGAATTAAATTATTTTGATAAAATTTTGCGATTTTTTGTTAAAGTGTTGATATTAATGGGGCTTAGACCCCATACTCGTTGCCTAGATTATCTTAATATTTTGAGATAATCAAAGTAGGTTTATATTGAAAAAATTGTGCCTTATAAACTTTATTATTTGATATTTAAAATTGGTCAGTTGCAAAATTTAGGGCCTTGTTCGAACGGGTTAGAAACTTTTGATCAGGCTGAGATTTTGCAGGTTTATTCTTATACTTAAAAAGAAAAAAATATAGATATCAATTTTATAAAATTACAAACACTAGGGCTGGTTTTATAAGAATTTTATCGATATTTGGTTAATTTAATGGTTGTTAGGGCCCAAAAGTATCCCTTATGGTTTTGTATATAAATTTTTACTCTACCCTATTGAAAATGACGGGTCTGCGAGGGTATAAATGTTGCATAGACCGGACTTGAGCGGGTGAATTTCATCCGCTCAAGTCCGGTTTATGCACCATTTATACCCGCCCAGACCCGTCATTTTCATCAGGGTAAGGACGTTCTAACTAAGACAAATAAAACATATTTAATAAATAAAAAAATGGTGGACCATCCTAATAAGCATTATAATAGTTAAATTCGTAATAGTATTAAAATGAGCCATTATAATGATAAAATTGTCCATTTAGAGGAAAATCCTCTACGCAAAGTTAATCCAGTCCGCTCCTAACTAGGCAGATAGAAAAGAAGGAATGAAATATGAGCGCAAATTCCGTAAAAAGTATCTAGGTATATGAGCCTTTTTAATTCTTTACCCTTGAGCCTTTTTAATTCTTTACTGTCAGCAGCACTTTAAATATGAAGTATGTCAAGTGTATACCTCAGAAATGTATGTTACTCGTACTTATTCAACTCACCTGTTTTAAAAAAGATGTTAATTACAGAAATAACACAGTCTATCACACTTTTTGCGAAGTCCTTGCCGATTTTATACATTTTTCTGGTCAGCAATAATTACTACTACTGATAAATTGACGAGTTAAATAATTACTAAAACTAATTTATTATAATCATAATTATTAATAAATAAAACTGTAAAAAGTAAACTGAATATTCAAATGGATAGAAAATCATAAGTTATTATCCTATACAATTGTACTTTAATTTTTGGTAAAAACACGCAACATTTTATGTCCGTCCTTAAATATTAAAGTAGGTGACTTTAGAACTATAGTGTTTTTAACAAAAATTAAAGTACGTTTGTATAATATCATATCGTCGGCTTACAAGTAAAAGGCACTAAGTCACTTTTTTGCAAAAATGGGATTTTAATGGCACTGTAATTAATTTTTGATGATCTATGTATAGGTAAACCGAACTAAGTTCTAGGTGGACTGCCAAGGGAGTTACCCACTATACAAAACGCACCAATTTGATTCAAATTTTATCTGGCAATAGGCACTAAGTCACTTAGTGCACTTAGTGTGTTTTACTTGTAGATTATTTCAAATGTTTCTGCACTAAGCGACTTTCTAAAAAGAGTTAAATTATAAAAATATGATTGCTTGAATCATTTATATGATACAATATCGCGTTATTTATTGTACTGACAAACGCATTCAAATTTTGCTCTGTTAAAGTTGATGGAATAGAGACAGAACAGAAATAAGAAGAATAAAAAAAAACTAAAGTTCGCGGCAAGTTCGGAAAACAGCCCTTAGAAATGCACCGTGAAGTGTTTTATAATTAATAATGATTCATTATAATTATTGACTTTAGGAGATACTTCTTTGCCGGCACAGCCGATGGCCTCTGAAAACTGTCTTAGTTCTGGCATAGTAAGCAGTTTCATATAATTAATACTAATTAATTATTATTATTAATTTTGGAAACCTTCTTTAAACAATCAAAAAGTCCAAACCCTTATTTTAAAACCTAGTTTTTGAAAATTTATGTAAATATCTTGTTTTCTACTTTATAGTTATATATTACGTTTAATTAATAGAAGGGTTTTAATTTTAAATAGTTGTTTTTTATATTATTTTATCGACTTAGTGCTCTTTACTTGTAAGCCGACGTCGTGGGCCTACAAGTACAAGGCACTAAGTCCATGTCTTTTTTCAAATTTAATTGAATTAAACTACTTCAATTTTTCTTTATTAAACTGCAAATGGGACATTATTATGACCAAACATGTCATTACGATCTGCGGTAGTTTTTTTCCAAAAACAATTATTACAAAAATTAAAAAACAACAATGAAAGTTAAATTTGTCAATATCTCAAAACCATGTTTTTGGACTTAGTGCTCTTTACTTGTAAGCCGACGATATCTTCCTATCCATTTGTAACTGAATATTTAGCTGGGGGAGGGGGGGGGGGGCGTTGGCTGTGAAATTCACAGTGTAAATCAATTAAAAGTAATCATTGTAAATAATAATACATATTATTAAAAAGTTTTCAACCGATTTTTTCCTACAATATTGGAAAATAATTATGGAGATCTTCTTAATTATATACAAGGACTGGCTATGCACCTGATATACTGCAGATGATACATTTACATAAAGATTTAAATAAAATAAGAAGAAATGTCCTGGAAAAATGTCAAATGGATTTATAATTATATCATTTAAAATTTTTGTAACATGAAACAGTGTTAGGTATAAACTACCTTCAATTGAAGGTCCCTGTATCACTATAAAATAAATAAATAAATAAATAAATAAATAAATAAATAAATAAATAAATAAATAAATAAATAAATAAATAAATAAATAAATAAACAAATAAATAAATAAATAAATAAATAAATAAATATCAAGATTGTTTTCTCTAACACTATTCACAAATTACGGCTGCCATTATCTAGCACCTATATGGCAAAATGTCTAAAAAACCGCTTGATTCCACAATCTCATTATCAGTAAAACGCCCCCCAAATCCTCCAGATATATAATTTATTAAATTATAAGGCCTGGAGCAAATTAAAAATTTTATTTTATTTTTTTTTTCTCGTAATCAGACTAGGTCATAGACGCCTCAAAACAATCTATAATTCCCTGAACATTTGAATAACCGTCCCAAAAGCTAAAAGTTAAAAAGTTTTAATGACCTTTTTTTGGGCCAAAATATTAAATATTGCAGCTTTGTTTGCCAATTTTAGAAAATTTGAGAAACATTTAACCATGGTGTTATTTAGACGTTTTTGTTTTAAGTAATTATTATGTCTTTTTACGAAACTAACAGTTATTTACCAAAACTTTTACTAAGACATGCCATCTCAATTTGATTTCAAAAACATGTATGTTTTAAAAAAACTATGTTTTTTATATAACTAGAAGGGGAAGTATTTTTTTGTTGGCAGCAATATTTTAGTTTAGTTTAGTGTGGATTGTTAATGTTTTGTGTGAAATTCGGTATGTTGTATAAAATTCCGCTTCGAACAAAATTTTGTTATTTTACCGAATTATATGTTAAACATTTATAAAAGAAAAAATTTTTACGGGTACCAGGACATCAATGTATAGATGGCAATGAGAAGGCAGACCTTGCAAGAAAGGGAAGTGAAGCTGTACTTACAGGACCAGAACCGTGCTGTGGGTCCGAGGTCAGGAAAATGTTGCGGGATAAACACAATCAACACTGCATAGATGCACCTAATATAAGGGACTCTAAACCCTTTTTACTCAGAGCAACAACAGGCATAAATTATGCATAAATTATGTCGCATAATAACTGGACACTGCTTACTAAACAAGCACCGACAATAAATGGGACAGATTACAAGCCCCGTGTGCAGGAGATGTGGGGAAGGGACGAAAAACCACACCACCTCATATGTGAATGTGCATCCCTGAGAAGCCTAAGATGGAAGTTCTTCGGGAACGACTCGCTGGAACCCAACGAGATCATGAACACTCCCCTGAAACCGTACCTGGACTTTATAAAAAAATAGGGATGATATGAGGAGATCTGTGCGGTTAACACAATGGTCTCTAGGGACCAGGTGTTATGGGCTATGAACCCCGCATTGAAAGGAAATTTGAGAATTCCTAAAAAATGCCTTTATACCAAATTTTAGAAAAATAAATTGGACCACGTCGCTGATTTTTTTTATAGTTTTTTAAAATTATATTAAAAATCAGCATTGTCAAAAATTTCCGTATGCAAAAATTTAGATTTTTGTGATTTTTTATTCCTGGATCCCTAGGTCACAATCTTATCTTAAACATCTCTCTGAATGAATTTTTGAAGCGATGAAAAAAATCTTGGATTAAAAAGTTATTAGCTTACAAGGAGTTGTTCGAAACAAGTATAAACAGTATATAGGTTCCTATATAGGTGTTTTATTTTTTTTTTAATTTGAAAATCCAATAGGGGGGGAAAAGATGCGTCTTTCAAAGAGAAAAAAAGGTATATTTTATTTTATTTATTTTTTCAATTTTTGTGCCCTCTACAAAGGTGTACATTTTGTAACTTTTAGGAAAAATGTTAAAAAAAATAAAAACAAGAAAACTTAATAAGCAAAATGCAAAAACTGTTTTATTGCAAAAACAAATAAGTTTTACAACCGAAAATAACATTTACAAACATCATAGGCCATATTTTAAGCTACTCTATATTCTGATTTGTGATGGAAGTGAGTCATAATTTCAAGTGATTTAATTCTTACGCGCATAACCCCAAAAAGTCCAAACCAAAAAAATAAAAAATATGTGGGCAAATAGAGAATTTTATAAGCTTTAAAATGATGTATCACACGATCCCCCTTTCTGTTTAAAAAGATTTCCTCCCTTTTCCCCTGTCTCCATCGTGCCCCCTAAGCATACGAAATATACACCAAAAAAATATATGGGTTATGTTATTTATGTTCCAAATTTCAATTTGATATCTTAAGCCTTTCAAAAGTTAAAGGGGGGGAGGCGGACACGCTGTGTATACATTACAAATGTGAAGAAATACGATATTTTCATATTAAAGGCTTTGTAGAGGGCTCAAGATGACCTTTAATTTGATTCTGCTTTTTCACACACATTAGGCATATAAGAAGGCATATTTTTTCGGGTATTGCGTTTTTAAATTCCAGATTTCAATTTTTCGGCTCACCCTAATAAACAGGGAGGCACGTTTCTTATGGAAACGGATTTCATCTTTCTGATCAAAAGCTTCCATTGACCCAACTTGATCTCACTGCTGGTTTTTGAGTTACAGGTCAAAAAGTCAAAAACAGTAAAATTTTAATTTTGTTTTTTAAATAAACTGAAATAAAAGCTTTAAGTCAGGTTCTGTTCTTATTATATTATTATATAAAATATGGGTAAAAATTTAAAAAATCTTTGGAAATATTTCGAAGGCGACTACAATATGAAAAAAGAGAAATAGGGGCCTATAAAAACTAACTTTCAAAATAATGTTATTTTTTTTGAAAAAAAAAATAACTAAATAAAATAATATGTATTTTTTAAAAACTATATGTAGTTTTTTAAAAATTATATGTAGTTTTTTAAATTTTATGCTATATTTTTATGCGTCATTTTAATGTAAATTCTTTCATTTTACATATTATTAAGAAAATAGGACTGTTATTTCTGTTTTTTTTTCATATTGAGGTGGGGCCTTCGCCATATTTAGAAAGATTTTTTTAATTTTTACCTTTATTTTAAAAGAAAAATATATATAATTTTAGTTTTTTATTACGAGTATATATAATAAGAACAAAACCTCATGTAAAGTTTTTTATTTCAGTTTATTTAAAAAATAAAATTAAAATTTTACTGTTTTTGACTTTTTGACCTATAACCAGTGATCGGACTTTGGATTTTTTAATAGGTCCGCATTAAGGAAAACGTGATTTATAGTATTTACTAACAACATTACTTGCATTATATCAACACTCCCATGCAACAAGGATGTAACTTAGACCTATTTTGAGTTATACTCATAGGTAAACGCCTTGAAAAAAGACACACATGGTGGTACTACTCAGATTTCTCCACAGTCCATTTTAACCAAAATGTTACCTAAAAACACTAAAGTAAGAAATTCTAATTTTGAGTATTATCAGAAACAAACAATAAATAAACAATAAATACCTATACAGTTAAATAGAAAATATTATAAGCTTTCAAATGATGTATCACATGGCTTTCTTTTCCACTTCAGTCATTTCCCCACCCTTAAATAAGAAAAAAAATATTTTAGAAATTTAGCTGTGAAAAATGACAATATATGAGTTACGGCTTTGTTGCTTGGGGGTATCGATATAGAGATATTATGTTTGGTATTACTGTAGTAAATAAAAGCGTTAAGTAAGAAATTATTCTACTATTTTAATTTAAAAGTAAATAATTTAATTTTTTTCTATTTTGTTTTTGGAACTAACGCATTTCTTTTTGTATTAAAAATCCATTTATGGAAAGAAAATAACCTTTCCATGTCTACCGATGTAAGAGGTGCAAAGAAGCAATTTATTTATTAGTGTATTTTCAACCCAAGTGGCTTCTTCTCTTGTTAAATTTTCTTATAAATATTATTGATTATTTGCAATCCATAATTTCTCTCTAAAATTTTGTTTAGTTTACATCGAATTTTGTCCCTATTGTTCCAGTATTGCATTCAATGTCTACATTATCCAGTTGTAATATATTTTTTGCTTGTTTTATTGAGAGAGCATCTTCTTTTAAAATAAATATAACTCTAACAAGGACCGTTAGTAAACGATTAATGATTTTTAGTTATACAAAATAACAAAAAAAAACTGTTGTGATTAAAAGAAACTGCTGCCGACAAAAGAATTTGCTAGAGCGTGACAAAAGGCGTAGATTATATCAATTCGGGTGCGATTTCGGCAACTTCGGTCTAATTCGTATATGCGAGCCTAACATAAAGTTAAAAGCCTGTGTACAAGACACATGACGGCACATCAAGCCAATCACGGCACCGTATGTTATGTATTATGCTAGTTATGGGAACCTCTGGGTGGCGCTTTATATGTTAGTCACTGCATGTTTTATTGGTTCACTAAAACAAAATATACTGTTTTTTAAAATTTGTGTTTCTAAGGATTTATTTATTTAAAAAACGAAAAAAATTGAAAAAAAAAGATTAATAGTTTTACCCCATTTCACCCGATCCCGTTTTTTATCAAAAATAATCTTAGTCTAAAACTTTGCACGGTTCGCAAAAAAGGTCAAATAAAATAAAAAATTGCCCAAGAACTTTGAAAATAAAATTTGATTCCTGGCCCTTTCCTTAAATAGGAAAAGCAAAAACTAAAAAATTTCAACGATTTTTTTTATCGCACTTTTTTGTTTTGAGTATTATAAAATAGATACACGCTGATTTATAATTTTCCCAATTCACTTATATTTGCTACAGTTAACTTTTTTCTGCTTAAACTTTTTACCTGTAACTCAAAAATTAAATTTTAAATAATATCTAACAAATAGGACCCCCTTGGGGGGCCTTAAAGAGACGAAAGCCTAAATTTTTAAATTTTCCTTGGTTTATCTTGTATGCTCTATTTATATACCAATATAAGCTATTCTAGTATTATATTAAATATTTTTTTTAAATAGGGGGATTTGGGGGGACTTGACCCAATTTTCAGATTTTTTTTTTTTAATTTTAATATACAAAAAATATTATAATATTATAAATATTTTCTAATATTATATATTATTATTAATATTATATATTACTATAAAAAAGATATATAATAATATTATTATGTACGCGTACGTGCCAAATTTGGTTTATATTTCTCCTGAAAGTTGTTAAAGAAGTCTCTTATAAGAGACTTACTATATCTAATAATTATACATACATAATTATGTACATAATATTTCTATAATACATTATGCCTAAAACTTTAAAATCTCTACTTTCGGCTTAAAGAAGAGATATCAGACGATCGGAAGAAAAAGAAAAAACATTTTAAAACTTACTTTACAAATAAATTTTTTTGAAAGGTTTGAAGGGATTTTTTAATTCCAGAGGAAAGGCAATAAATTAAAAGCAAATAAATTAATGAGTGGAAATTATATTTTGTATTAAACAAAATTGAAATATAAAAGTACAGAAAAAATAAAAGCAAAAATATTTTTTTTCTAAAGCTGGGTAAATAAACATAATAAAAATTTAACGCAAACTATATGATAAACTATAACATCAAAAAATTAATAATTAATATTTAATACTAATTATATATGAGAGTTGTTATAAAATATTATTGAATTTTTAAATTTTTTACCAAATTCCGGATGGTTTTCAGATACTTTATATCTCTTATAAGAGACTTCTTTAACAACTTACATAATAATATTATTATATATCTTTTTTATATTAATATATAATAATAATAATAATAATATATAATATTATACATATATATATATATATAATAATTAACCCCCAAACCGACATTTTAAACACTCTTTTACAATATCTAGAAAATATTTATAATATTATAATATTTTTTGTACATTAAAATTCTAAAAAAAATCTGAAAATTGGCTCGAGACCCCTCAAACCCCCCTATTAAAAATATTTAATATACTACTAGAATAGCTTATATTTGTATATAAATAGAGCACACAAAATAAACCCAGGAAAATTTAAAAATTTAGGCTTTCGCTTTCTTTAAGGGGGTTAGATATTATTTAAAATTTAATTTTTCTGGTACAGGTAAAAAGTTTAAGCAGAAAAAAGTAAAATGTAGCAAATATTGGTGAATTGGGAAAATTATAAATCAGCGTGTATCTATTTTATAATACTTAAAACAAAAAAGTGCGATAAAAAAAAATTGTCGTTGAAATTTTTTAATTTTTGCTTTTCCTATTTAAGGAAAGGGCCAGGAATCAAATTTTATTTTCAAAGTTCTTGGGCAATTTTTTATTTTATTTGACCTTTTTGCGTGTTTGGAACCGATGGTCCTTATCTCAAAGCGTTCTCAAGTTATCATAGTCACAATATTGCCGTTCAGAGAGATAAACCGACAGACAGATTTTTTTAAGGAAATCATTTTTTTTCTATATAATAGGTAGTAATATTGAAAAAAAAGTTAGTTAAAAATTGGTTACATTTTAATAAGTGGATTAATTTTTATTTTATATTTAACAACCTAGGAACAACACCGAATATTGGAATTTGTTCGCTTATCTTAAAAAAAGGAAAAAACATATTTATGTGCACACTGTTTTTGTTTTACTTTTTATTTTATTTGGGTGTAGGTTTTTTAAATTAGTTTGATTGTACAGGAATATTTAAAATAACACAAATAAACAAAATTAAATGAATTGTCTTACTTTAAAATAAAACAAAACAAGAATTCCATAACAATAATAATGTATTTTTGTTACTTTAAATACAATTTAAATGATTTTGAGTTTTATGAAATTATTTTCTTTTCCTTAATGCGGACCTGTTAAAAAATCCAAAGTCC
>OY294054.1:6288070-6327672 GCA_958510825.1 Brachypterus glaber
AACACCCTGTATCTTTAAAATAAAGCACTTTAAGACACATATTTATATAACTTTTATTCATAGAATAAGCCAAGAAATTACCTCCTTCAATAGTGACACGATATTTAGGAATACCTTGTAGAGAGAGAGACTTACCACTTTGTGGACCGGTGAATGCAATGATGACAGCAACCACGAACAGCAATGCGAAGACAACAGTGGCAATGCATAAGGCCCTGTTATGCGAACAGGCGGCAACTCCATTATTCTCGTACAAACTCTTTTTGGTTGTTGTTTGGCTGTTCCGATGTCCATGTCCCGATGGACTCTCCGTTCCTACAACACCACCGCCTGAGTCACAGGGGTTGTTTTGAATGAATGAAGATTGGTAAAATGATTGTGAAAATTGTGTGGAAACACTTTTTTTTGTACCTGTAAGAAACGCAACGTCGTCAACATCTTGCTCACTCATCACTCTCTGATCACGTCGCCACAATACAGCTTCTATGTTTTTTATCTCCTTGCACCAGCGATACTTTGACGAAGCCGTCTCTTTTTCTACCCTCCACTATCGGACCTTATCTCTAAACACCTAATTTTTAATCACTACTCCTTTTTCTATTTGAATTTTTCTGTTATTTTATTCTACGGCAGTTGGAATGATATGTACACGGAAGGGTAGCTACTAGGCGCGAGAGCAGTTTGCCGGCTTGATGGTCCTGCTAAAGGTTGGGATCCTGCGATGAGCAGGACCTCTTGCGCGCTTTCACATCGATCGTTTGAGCGCAAGCTTGGGAAACTTTGGCGCGAAGGGTGGATCATAAAGACAGTGTCCACGTCAAATCGCCCACTTTGGCCTACACAAATTTTGATTTTTCACAGGTGCATTGAATCAAAAAGAAGTTTTTTTTTCTGGCGCCAAAAACTTTTTTTGCAGATTGAAAGAGGGTTGTCTGGAGAATAAAAACTGTTAATATTAAATTCCCTTTTCGAGAAAATGGGGGTTAAAGAGTCTTAAATGGGCCTAAATTTAGTTTTCTAGGGATTTAATAAACACGGTTACCTCTACGAAAAAAACTCATCTATTATAAAAGACAAAAAACTATTTTTTAATGAACTCGCTAGCTCAGACCCTTACCGTTTTATAGCTCCAACAACGTATTATTAAGCTAGCTTATTGCCAATCCTTTTTTAAACATGCATATTTTGGGTTTTTGTAAAAAAACTCCAAAAGCAAAATTGTAACAAAAAAATAGTTACTGTATAAAAGGTTCTTAGTTAACATAAAGTAACATTTTGTTTATCTTAATAGCTCCAATACATCAGGAGATATAAATATAATGTTATCGTTTTAAATTTCATGTTATAATTTTTCCCTTTATATGCAATAAATTAGTCTTTTTTAAATATCTTAAAACCGAGTAAGCAATATGAAAAATATCTGAAACGTGATTCTTAGAATAACCAACACGGGATGAGATCCGACTTCTTTAATTGTTTTCATATTTTGCATACTTGTTACCCAGGAAACCAAAAGACTTATTTTTGACGTCAATTATTGGGCACTAACTGACCTACATGACGTCATATTATGACGTCTTTAGGTCCCAGTGACGTGTATAAGTCACAGCCCAGGGACCTTACATTAATGAAGTTATAATCAGGCCTATTCACATGTACCATTGATATTGAGATTTGTGGCAATATTGACGAAAATTGCAAGGTCATTTTAGTCAACTGTATTAAAACTGCATGGGATTGTAATTTTTGTCAATATTGAATAGATTTCAATGGTACATGTGAATAGGCCTAAATGACGTCAGAAATATGACGTTAGAATAACGTGTTCTACATTATATATCAAATAATAGTTATTTATGGTATGAAAGAGGAAACTAGGATTTTGCCCATGAGAAAATTAACCCACAAGGCTGGAGGCGGAGTGGATTAAGTTTAGAGAGGTAAATATTATGTAAGATTCTATGACAGGATTTCATAGAAAATTCCTTGTCATTACTCCCTCCACACATCTGCTCTTGTCCAGAGGAATTTCCCAGGTATAGAAAATCCATCCATACTAATCCGATCATGTACATCAAATTAACAGGCTAACTATAGTTGCTAGAGTGACTGAACAGTACTGTTCAGTTTACGTTATTCCCGAAAAAGACTTTATAAGGTATATATATACCTTTAATCAATATATAGCATTTAAAACTTTTTTTATTGGTATTAAATTGACCCTAACGTACAATTTTAATGACCTCAAGATTTTACCAAAAACTGAAGTCTTGTCGACCTTTGATATGCATCGTATGTATGACAAATATTACCTAAAAATGACGTCGATAGTACGTCGGGGACGTCATCTGGTTTCCTGGGTAAGACCATAACTAGTAATTCCCAAATTTTTTTATATGTCTTTAACTTCCCTTTTGGAAATGTCCGGTTCCAAAATATCGAAAACACGGTAAAATCTCTTTTCAGCGCAATCTTCTTTTGGGATTATATAAGCTAGAAATCTGATTCAGTGTTCATTTTAAAGCTATTTTACTGCTCTTTTAAATTATGCTACTTTGGGACAAAAACGTTTCATGACATATTATAAAGTAATATTAATGAAAGAACGACAGTTTTTATTTTTTTCAAAATTTTTGTGAATATTCGTATACCTTTTAACAATATGTGTACCGGTTTTCAAGACGGTAAATTAAAGGGTTCACCTAAAAAAATAAAAGGTGAGCACGTGCGGGACAAGGTTCGAAGTGGTGGTTGCGCACTCGTTGGTTTCTATTTTTTCGTGGGAGTTGATTTCATTATTTGGGTAAAAGAAAATGTTTCTTATAGAAAATTTTCTACAGAATCTGAATAATCTATTTAATTTTTAAAAATATTTTTCAAACATGGGGTAATAAGCTTAAATATATGCAATTTATTAAAGATTTTAATTTTTATTTTTTAGCCTTATATTTAGTAATTTACTCATAACATTAACATAAACATTAAACAGATAGACAAACAGACAGACAGAGAGACAGGCTTGCCGAGAGATGTGTAGACAAACAACCATATGCATATGGTTTGTTTGTACATGTACATAAAAATAACAAAATTATACAAAATTTATTATTTCTATTAATTTATTAACAAAACAACTGTTTTTCCAAACAAAATAAAATGTTTATACAATAACATCAATACTAATAATTATATATATATATGAATAAATAAATATACAGGATGTCCAGTAAATGATGTCATTAATTGTAAGGGGTTTTATGAAAAAAAGTTCGTATAAACATATGTCTTAAAATGCTTCGTAAGGGAGCTAAGCCCCTTTGAAAGTGGCTATAAAATTCTGTTTTTATTTAATAACTCAGGAACGCTTTGAGATTAGGCGACGAGGTGAACGTGAACGTGAACTAATATTAATAAGGCCCATCTTGGTATGTTATTTTCATGTACTTATTTTAACCAGGGGTGCGAAAACGGGGGGGCCTTATTAGTTTTTTGTCCTAAACTTTTTTATGTGTAACTTTTTTGTAATTTTATTTTTAGAGTACGATTTCTCAGGTCAAAATACATAAAAAGGTACTTTTGTTCTAATACTATAGGATTAACCGTTTACGATAAAAATTCAATTGAAGGTTAAATTTCACGGATCGAGGACGAAAAATTAAGTACTAATATGTTTAAAACCAAAATTTCAACGATGCAGGGTTATTCTATATCAGTCCTATAAATGCAAAACTCGCTCTTTGCAAAAAAGTAAAAAAAATAGATACACATCATCTTGTAGAGAATTTACGACCTAACCTATTATTAACAGTAAATTGTCCCAAAAAAATTAAAACATGTTAAAAAAATAGATTAAAAATCAATGTTATATGCAAAACTCACTTCAGGTACAAAAAGCTAAAAATTTTAAAAATAATCTAGTTTTCGCTGACAAATAAATGTCATCAACAATTAAATTTTAATGTCAGTGTGTTGGCATTTGGATTTTTTTATGTTTGATTGTAATTGTAAACAAAATGAAACGAAATCTTGTACTTTGCCCTCCGGGTATAGAAAGAAAAAAGTTAAAACAAAAATCAAAAAGAAGAAGGCAAAAAGAACAGAACAACAGGAAATGCCAAAGGAGTTTGTAAACGGGGAAAAAAGATGTCTCTATTAAAGCCCATACCAGTTCCATATAGGCGAACTTTAAAAGGGGACAAAGCCTCGATTAACAAATTATTAGTAGCACATTATGGCGAAAACTGCCGGGATAATGTTAACCTTAAAATCTACGACAATTTTTTTAGAAAAAATGATGAAATGGAAGCCGAGGAAGAGAAGAGATTTAGAATAAATTTCAATTTTTTTTATTTTTTTATGTTAGATAGTTATTAATAAAGTATTTTTCATTAGTTATGATTTATAAATGTTTTTGTTTATCTATTTTCTCGATACTTATCAACTAAATCATTGGCTTGTAAGCTATAGTTTTCTATCATTAGAAAACCGTTATTCTAACGTTAAATTTCTACCTTTAGTATCCAAACGTTTTTATAAGTGTTTAATAGATCAATTTTTTTTATAGCCATATTGCTTAGTCTCTATGGCCATACAAGTTGCAACGTACAACGTGCAGAAAAAGTAAGAAAATGTAAAAAAAATGTGTAATACACATTGTGCATTTTAAAACTTTTAAATTTAAAATATAAAATATCTGAAACGCAAAAGCGTTTGAAAACTTTTATATTTTAGACGAACAGAATAGTGGAAATGGTCTACACACTTTTTGTCACACTTCCTTTGCCTTTCCTCACCTCTAGCAACTCCAGAACACTTCTGTGCATTCGTATGTATTATTAAACACTTTTGCGCATAGATATGTTTTACCAATCCCTACTGCGCATGATATATTTGTATATCTTTGGCAAAACACTTTTAGGTATTCGTATGTATTATTAAACACGTTTGCGCATAAATATGTTCCACCCATCTTTACTGCGCATGATATATTTGTATATCTTTGCCAGAACACTTTTGCGTATTCGTATGTATTATTAAACACTTTTGCGCATAGATATGTTCCACCAATCTTTTCTGCGCATGATATATTTGTATATCTTTGCCAGAACACTTTTGCGTATTCGCCTGTATTATTAAACACTTTTGCGCATAGATATGTTTTACCAATCCCTGCTGTGCATGATATATTTGTATATCTTTGGGAAAACACTTTTACGTATTCGTATGTATTATTAAACACGTTTGCGCATAAATATGTTCCACCAATCTGTACTGCGCATGATATATTTGTATATCTTTGTCAGAACACTTTTGCGTATTCGTATGTATTATTAAACACTTTTGGGCATGGATATGTTTTACCAATCCATACTGCCCATGATATATTTGTATATCTTTGGAAAAACACTTTTACGTATTCGTATGTATTATTAAACACTTTTGCGCATAAATATGTTCCACCAATCCTTACTGCGCATGACATATTTGTATATGTTTGCCAGAACACTTTTAAGCATTCGTATATATTAACAAACTCTTCTGGGCATACTTACGTTTGTCTAAGCAGTACTGCGCATCGTAACTGGTGACCGACAATTTTTTTTGCTTTTGGACATAAATTATTATTAAAATTTGCAAAATACAAGGCTTTGCCTATAAACTAATAAAAAGACTTCACAGTGGCGTGTATTTTGTTATTTTGGTAATATCTCCAGAAGTATTGGTCCAAACGAAAAAAATGGTTTTTACCTTTTTTATGGTAAATTTTATTACCTTTCTATACATGCCAAAATTATAATTGAAAGATAAAATTTTTTAAAAAAATACCAAAAATTAACTTTTTTGGCCCCTTTGATCCCCTTCTCCCCTACCCACATACCCCAATTTCAATCCCCGCTGAGATATTCACTACGCAAATATACCCTCCAAATTTCAAATCGCTACGATTTGTCTTTCCCGAGTTATCGTGTTCACAGACCGACAGACACAGACAGACAGACAGACATTTTTTTAACATGGTCTCAAAAGTCTTAAAAACTTCGAAAACGTCTAGAAATGTGAAAAAATCGAAAAAAAAAATTGAAAAAAAAAATGTGTATTTCAATACTTTTAATTTTAGAATTCTAAAATATAAAAATAAAAAAAAACTAAAAATGCTATTTGTATAATTTTTGTTTTTTGCAAAGAATAGTGGAAATATATATTCTGGTTGTTTGGTTTGTCAGAGAAGCTCAAACCAGAAACATAAATGTCAAATTAAAAAGTAAGTTTTGCATATTATGAGCATATTCAATGCAAAGCTTTCTCTTTAACAGCAGTAGCTTACAAAACTTACTCTTTGCATTTTTAAAATTAAAATTTACTCTTTTTCCCTAAACTATGATTTTTAAAATTTAATTTACTAAAACTGTGTTCAAAAATGTTACTTGTTAAATAAAAAAATCGTTTCAAATACATTTGTAACAGTTTAAAATGGTTTTTTCTAAATATCTCGGAGCGTGTTCTTTGTCGAAGAAAGTTTTGCTTTTAGAGGACTGATATATAAGAAAAAAAGTTTCTATACATGTAGGTCGAAAAATCGCTTTTAAAGCTACTATGGCCCTTTAAAAATGGTGCATTTTAGGAGCCCATAGCGTTCTTAGGATTAATTTTTGGAAGTACCTGTATAGGAGATTTTTTTCTTAGTTTTTGATGTACATTCACTTTGCATCATTGAAATTTTGGTTTTCAACATTTTAGTACTTAATTTTTCGTCCTCGAACCGTGTAATTTCACCTTCAAATTATTTTTTCTCGAAAACGGTTAATCCTACAGTATTAGAACAAAAGCATCTTTTTTATGTATTTTGACCTAAGGAATTATATTCCAAAAATAAACTTACGAAAAAGTTACACCGAAACAAGTTTGGTACAAACAACTAATAAGACCCCCAGCTTCGCACACCCCTGTTTAAAATAACTACATGAAGATAGCATACGAAGATGGGCCTTACTAGGGTTAGTTTACATTCAAAACCTCGTTGCTGTAACTCAAAGCGTTCCTGAGTTATTAAATAAAAACCAAAATTTTCAGCCACTTTCAAAGGGGCTTGGCTCCCTTACGACGCATTTTTAGATATATGTTTATAGGAACTTTTTGTCATATTTTCCTATGTAGAATCACCCCTTAAAATTAATGACATCATTTACTGGACATCCTGTATTCAGGGTGCTCAGGCTTATACTCCCCGGAAATTGTAAAAATTAAAAAAAAAATCAACATGTTTTTATGATTTGACGAAAGGAAGAACATAAAAATATGACCGACCAGCCGAAATCAGTAAAAAAAATTTTTGCGTCTGTCTGTCTGTTGCCTGTCTGTCTGTCCGTCCGTCCGTCCGTCCGTCCGTCCGTCCGTCCGTCCGTCCGTCCGTCCGCCCGTCCGTCCGTCCGTCCGTCCGTCCGTCCGTCCGTCCGTCTGTCTGTCTGTCTGTCTGTCTGTCTGTCTGTCTGTCTGTCTGTCTGTCTGTCTGTCTGTCTGTCTGTCTGTCTGTCTGTCTGTCTGTCTGTCTGTCTGTCTGTCTGTCTGTCTGTATGTCCAAACGATTGGGAGTAAGGGGGTAAAAATAGGGTAAAACTCCTATTTTTAGCGTTTTTTGTTTATAATTAAGGCAATTATTATTGTATTTGGTTAATTTAGCACTTTTTATATTAAAGATAATTTTAAATTGGTCAAAAAATGTTATAAAAAACTTTTTCCTGAAACGCATAGCTTTCGAGATATTGGCGTTTACAGCAGTAAAAGGTTATTTTAGTATATCTCACATATTTATAACCCGAATTAAAAAAATTATATTTTAAATAAAAGCTCTTTTTAAGCCCTATAAAAAATTTTATATACAGTTTTTTGCTAGAATATAATGTTTTAAAGATACAGAATTTAAAATCAAACAAATACCTAGTTTAAAATTTGCAAACTAGATGGCTCTAGTGTACAAATTTTAAGCTTCCATTCATTTGTTTTTAAAATCAATCAAAAATTGTAATTAATAAGTTCAACTCGCATCCAAGTAAAAACATATTTTTATTATTAATTTTAATTACACAGGTAAACATTTAGTATGGAAAAAAGCACCGGACCAGACCCAGGTACCCAGGGGTTTTTGGGGTCACTGATTTCGATGCCCAGGTCAGTCAAGCTCTATCACATCAGTTTCAAGGTCATTTGAAGGTCAAACCGAGAAAAAGTGGTTGAAAAAATCATACATAAGTTTTTAGGGTCGCTAATTCCGATGCTAAGGTCAGTCAAGCTGTATCACGTCAGTTTCAAGGTCATATGAAGGTCAAACTGAGAAAAGGTGGTTGAAAAAATCTGAAAAAAATCATAAATAAGTTTTTGAGCTATCTAAAGGTCGTTGCAAGGTCATTACTAGGAAATTTCGAGGTTAATTAGTAAGGAGAATATGTCAAAAAAATTTATATAAGTTCAAAATATCAAAATATTTAAACCCATTTTTTTCAAAAACGTGCCATTGCTGGCTAACTTTTTTTTCATATTTTGATAGTACCATGTGTTGGGAAAAAAAGCATATAAAAAAAACCTGGGCGCTTTTGAGAGTTTTTTTTTAAATCGACAATTACTATTTTTTTTCCTGTTCTTAAGTTAAACTGTCTTATTGGTAGAATAAAACATATTTAAAAAATAAAATTTATTGATTTTGAGCATACATAGGGATAAAACAATCCACTAATGTTATCTAGAAAATTAGTGTTTGTCGCAATATGGCGCATAACCTTGAAACAGATAATAAGGTCAAACTGAGAAAAGGTGGTTGAAAAAAATCTGAAAAAAATCATATTTAAGTTTTTAGGGTCGCTGATTTCGATGCTAAGTTCACTCAAGCTCTAGCACGTCAGTTTCAAGGTCATATAAAGGTCAAACTGAGAAAATGTGGTTTAAAAAATCTGAAAAAAATCATAAATATGTTTATAGGGTCGCTGATTCCGATGCTAAGGTCAGTCAAGCTCTATCACCTCAGTTTCAAGGTAATTTGAAGATCAAACTGAGAAAAAATGGTTGAAAAAATCTGAAAAAAATCATAAATAAGTTTTTGATGTCGCTGATTCCGATGCTAGGGGCGGTCAAGCTCTATCTGATTTTTTTCAGATTTTTTCAATCACCTTTTCTCAGTTTGACCTTAATATGACCTTGAACTGACTTAATAGAGCTCAAATGACCTTAGCATCACAATCAGCGACCCTAAAAACTTACGTATGATTTTTTCATATTTTTTCAACCACGTTTTCTCAGTTTGACCTTAATATGACCTTGAAACTAACGTGATGGAGCTTGAATGACCTTAGCACCGAAATCAGCGACCCTAAAAACTTACGTATGATTTTTTTGAGATTTTTTCAACCACCTTTTCTCAGTTTGACCTTCAAATGACCTTGAAACTGACGTGATAGAGCTTGACTGACCTCAGCATCGGAATCAGCGACCTTATAAACTTATTTATGATTTTTTTCAACCACCTTTTCTTAGTTTAACCTTATAATTTAAGTTTCAAGGTTATGCGCCATATTGCGACAAACACTAATTTTCTAGATAACATTATTGGCTTGTTTTATGCCTACGTATGCTCAAAATCAATAAATTTTATTTTTAAATATGTTTTATTCTACCAATAAGACAGTTTAACTTAAGAACAGGAGAAAAAATAGTAATTGTCGATTTAAAAAAAAACTCTCAAAATCGCCCAGGTTTTTTTTGATATGCTTTTTTTCCCAACACATGGTACTATCAAAATATGAAAAAAAAAGTTAGCTTGAAATGGCACGTTTTTGAAAAACCTTGGTTTAAATATTTTGATATTTTGAACTTATATAAATTTTTTTGACATATTCTCCTCACTAATTAACCTCGAAATTTCCTAGTAATGACCTTGCAACGACCTTTGGATGCCTTTTAAGGGTAAGCAAACACCGGATTCGATTTCAGCGACCCCAAAAACTTATATATGATTTTTTTCAGATGTTTTCTCAGTTTGACCTTCAAATGACTTTGAAACTGACGTGATAGAGCTTGACCACCCTTAGCATCGGAATCAGCGACCTCAAAAACTTATTTATGATTTTTTTCAGATTTTTTCAACCACCTTTTCTCAGTTTGACCTTCATATGACCTTGAAACTGAAGTGATAGAGCTTGACTGACAGCATCGGAATCAGCGACCCTAAAAACTTATGTATGATTTTCTTCAGATTTTTTCAACCACCTTTTCTTGGTTTGACCTTCAAATGACCTTGAAACTGATGTGATAGAGCTTGACCGACTTCGGCATCGAAATCAGTGACCCCAAAAACCCCTGAGTACCTGGGTCTGGTCCGGTGTTTTTTTCCATACTATATGTTAACCTGTGTTATATATTAAGTGTACAAGAAAAGCTAAAGTTTAATATAAATATTATACAAGTTAGTTTGTGGAGTGAGGAGTAGTAGTAAACTTATAAAGAACTTTCACTTTCGGGTTTAGACCGTGTTAATGGATTTTCACTTTCCGACGTTTCGTCTCTTACTACTAGAGACATCTTCAGGGATTAATCTGAAAACAGTTTCAGATTAATCCCTGAAGATGTCTCTAGTAGTAAGAGACGAAACGTCGGAAAGTGAAAATCCATTAACACGGTCTAAACCCGAAAGTGAAAGTTCTTTATATCTTAATGGCCGTGAAAGCTTAAAATCTAAAAGTAGTAAACTTGTAATTATGTTATGCTACCCTGTTCTAATAGCATGTTATTAGTTTTCCCAATAGTGCCGATGTTTTGACAGGGTGCTTGCAACGTTTTATCTAGTTATATATTGAAAATATAAACGTAAAAATCATATAACTGAAAAAATAACAAAGGAAATTATCTAGAAAACGCTGTTTTATTTGTTTATTTAGCTATTGGTTTGCAAAGTATAGCGCGTGAGTTAAGGAAATATTGTAATAATTTTATAAATATATAATTTTTTATAATATTAATATGTAGCAAAATGTTAATTATTAACGTTGTTTATAATAAAAATTTTATGGAAAACCCTGGGACCTGTTATTCAAAAAGCAACCAACCCACAATATTTCACAAAAAAAAAACTTCTTTTTGATTCAAGCACCTGTGTTTTCTGAAATTTTGGTAAAACACTAAGAATAATCCATGGTGGAGGTTTTATAAAATTTTAAACTGATTTAATGGTCGGAGAAAAGTTTCCAAAAGTAAAAGTCCTTTTAACCGATTTCTGAAAAGATGAGGTTATGTTCAAGCATAACTTTTGAACGTGTGAACCGATTTGAGTGAAACTTTCTTTGTTCTATAGAGAATATTTCCGAGGTTGTCCCATTTTAGAATCTGCATCCGGACCTTTTTAGATAATGCGGATATTGCGGATAATCCGGAGTAAAAAAATGGCAAAATGAGCTAAATTATTAGTTGCAGACGACTATCAATGTTATTCGAAACACGTTTTAATCATTGACCATTCAATATGACATCAGGCAAAAAAATATTTCAGCTAAGCAGCTAAGTTTGATAATATCAATGGAAAATTAAAATAAATGTAAATATGTCGTAAGGGGCCATTTGTTATTACGTAACCCTTATTATTTCTTGATTTTTAGAGACTGATATCCATTTTATTTTTATATAAAAAAGTTTAATTTTGCTTAAAAGCGTTAAACTTCTAAGAGCGTAAGAGATATTAATCAAAAGCTAGAAGTTAAAGTAAATTCCGTCTAACACGATAGTGGATATTGGATATTGGATTTATTACGAGGGCTGAAAAAAAATGCACAGTGCGATAAAAAAAAACAGTGCAAAAAACTCCATCCCTTATTGTAACTAAAGTTAAAATATATAAAAAGAATTATATTTTCTTCGTAATCTCAAAGAAAAACTCATCAAAATATAACAAAATTCGTTACAATCGGTTCAAAACTTATTGGACATAGAAATGTCAATTTTATAGGAAGGGGTGAGAAGCCAAGGAGTACAAGTGACTTTTTTTATGGATAGTTAATACATATGAAATGTTAGTGGCAATAGGAATAGAAGAAAAAAATTGGCTCATTGGCAGTACTCTGACCGCTGCAGCTGCGACATTCTCCCTACTTTTCCCGTTTCGTTGTCTTGTTGGTGGCTATTGTCCTGTAAAGTGAACTCATGCTCAAACTTTTTCACAGTGCTGGCTATAGCCTGCGCAGTAGGGTGATGCAAAAAAATCAAAATGATATTTTTAGGAGGGCCCAAAGCTCAAATTATTCTATTTGGTGTAAAATTTAGAGGTCGCTCAAAAAGCTTGAAGTTTAGAAGGTTCCGTGTCCTTACAGTTAGTGCATTATAACTATAAACCTGTAACCGATCTGCTTCAAATTTATATCATAGTTAGTACTACTCTATAGTACCACATTACCTTATTTTAATTTAAAAATTTTCTCAACTGAATCAACTTTTTCCAACCCTCTGGTTGCACCAAATTGCACACCGCTAGCTTATTTTCAACATGGTGTAACTCAGTTATTTTTAAAGCAATTTTATTTATTAAAAAAGTTTTATAACATAAAATTTATTCTTTTTATTCCACTTAAAATTTTTTTAAAATAAAAAAATTTGACTGACTGTCTAAAATACTATTTAAATGAACCAAACATCAAAATTTTTATTTTCATTTTTTTCTGTTTTGGATATTAGTTTTAAAATTTCTTTATTTGTTTAGTTTATAATACAGATCCATAAATAATAATAATACTTCATTATAATACACGGTGTATTTGAAATAGCATCGGAAATATTAACAGATGATTCTACATCATAAAATATGACAAAAAGTTCCTATAAACATATGTCTAAAAATGCGTCATAAGGGAGCTACGCCCCTTTGAAAGTGGCTAAAAAAATCGGTTTTTATTTAATAACTCAGGAACCCTTTGAGATATATCAACCAGGTTTTGCACGTCAACTAATCCTACCAAGGCCCGTTTTTATGTGTTATTTTCATGTACTTATTTCAACCAGGGGTGTGCGAAACGGGGGGGGGGGGGGGGCTTATCAGTTTTTTGTCCCAAACTTTTTTCTGTGTAATTTTTTTGCAATTTTATTTTTGAAATATGATTCCTCAGGTCAAAATACATAAAAAAGGTACTCTTGTTGTAATACTGTAGGATTAACCGTTTTCGAGAAAAATTCATTTGAAGGTGAAATTCCACGGTTCGAGGACGAAAAATTAAATACTAAAATGTTGAAAACCAAAATTTTAATGATGCATACATTAAAAACTAAGAAAAAAACCTCATATACAGGTACTTCCAAAAATCAATCCTAATGGAGCTATGGTCTCCTAAATATGCATCATGTATGGAAACTTTTTTCCTTAGTTTTTGATGTAGAATAACATTGCATCATTAAAATTTTGGTTTTCGACATTTTAGTATTTAATTTTTCGTCCTCGAACCGCGAAATTTCACCTTCAAATGAACTTTTCTCGAAAACGGTTAATCCTACAGTATTACAACAAGAGTACCTTTTTTATGTATTTTGACCTGAGGAATCATATTTCAAAAATAAAATTACAAAGAAGTTACACAGAAAAAAGTTTGGGACAAAAAACTGATAAGCCCCCCCCCCCCGTTTCGCACACCCCTGGTTTAAATAAGTACGTGAAAATGACATACAAAGATGGGCCTTATTAGGATTAATTCACGTGCAAAACCTCGTTAACATGTCTCAAAGGGTTCCTGAGTTAATTAATAAAAACCGATTTTTTTAGCCAATTTGAAAGGGGCGTAGCTCCCTTATGACGCATTTTTAGACATATGTTTATAGGAACTTTTTGTCATATTTTATCATGTAGAATCACCTGTTAAAATTTCCTACGCTATTTCAAATACACCCTGTATATATTTCTTATGAAAAAAAATAGGCTGAAATCCTTGAAAAATAGAGAAAACCAACTAAAATTAGTATTTTTATTACGGGTTTTTGTCCCAGTAGCTTAAGGTTGTAAAGGTTTGATACTATAATTAATTAGCCTTAGGTACATCTGCTAAAAATAGAAAAAATAATTTGTCTAATATAAAAAATCACCGAATTTTGGAAGCTTTAACTTTAGCAACTACTGAAATTTAGGCTTTAAAATAAAGTTTTCGGGAAAATTCCCGAAAACTTTCAATATAAATTAATATAATGAACCTAAGTGATAAATTATTTTTTAGGTCAGTTAGCAATACTGGTTTTAGCCTTCTGACCAGTTAAAATCACAATAAAAACAGTTTATCTGAGAGCTTTGCTCATATTCCAAATTTTAAATCTCAACACTTCTTTGAGATATGTTTTTCACACGATTTGCCAGTAATACATACCAACATAGAGACCAAAAGACAGTTTTTTTTTGCAAATGTCTGCTTCTTGCATTTAAAAATCATAAAAATAAAAAAATAAATAAATAACATTTATTTTTTTTGCCTAACCAAAGCTTTGGAAACGTTCAAGTATTACGTAACGGAAAATGTACCAAAATTCATACACTTCATACATCGGTTCTCGCGTTATTCAAGGCTGTAGAGATTTCATATTTTGGCTAACCCCTAACACACCCCCTATTAGGGGGGTAGCCAAAATATGAAATAATCTATATTAACGCGAGAACCGGGGTATGAAGTGTATGAATTTTGGTACAATTTGCGTTACGTAATACTTCAACGTTCCCTTTCCTGGATGTCACCAATACGGGGAAAGCGTTATTATTTTTATTATCAATAAATATATTGCATATTTTTACTATAAATTCATACAAACTATAATAATATCCATTTTTCTGCATATAATTGTCAACCTATTCCAGAAATTGTTTTTTTAATTATATTCGACCACTTTTAGTCGCTTTGTGCCACCACTAAATGTTGAAATTTTTGTATAACATTTTACTTAGTTACTTTTTACACTAAATAGAATAATTTTAGCTTTGGGCTCCCAAAAAAATAGAAAAACATAAAAAACTTGCCACCCAATTCTCTGAATTATTATTATAGTTTATAGAAAAACAATATTACCTTATAATATAAGGTTTTTTATGTAAATATAGACTGTTTGTAATAGCCATAGCTAAATAAAGGTATTATTTATTATTTATTATTATTATTGAACAAACGTTGAGCTCCCACAACAGAGCTTGAAGTTTGCTTATATTTCTTAATAGTTTATAAATGGCCAGGAAGCCTGAAAAGCTGCATGATAAAACTGCAAACTAAACTGAATATTTTGACAGGTGGGAGCAAAAAAAAATATGTATCAGGAACCGAGAAATCTCTATTTAAAAACCTATCACTCCTATTGAAAGACCCGTTATAATACCAAAATTTAACACAAATAGCAAAAGGTGGGCCTGAAAGTAAGCGATTTAAGGTGGACGCCGTCTAAACAACGATACACTGCACCGCTTTATGACGCACACACAGCAAGAAGGGTCAATGACATTAGGCTGGGCCGAAACATTTTGTTTTGGTAAAATCCAGGATGGCTAGTAAAACAAAGTTGTAGTATGTTTAGAGCAACTCACCTGCAAAATTTGAGATTTTTAAAAGAAAATTGAGCTGGGCCCCTTTGGCCTTTAAGTTTTTATTTTTCCATTTTCAAATTTTTATTTTTTAATTACACCATAACCTTAATAATGGAAATTTTTATAATGGAAAAGTAATTTAGGATAATAAAGGAACATTCATAATTTTTTCTATGCCTATACAAAATATAGGGATTTTTGTAGGGGCTGAAAATATCAAAAAAATACTCTTTATGCTAATATCGGTCAAAAAAACTGGTACCTAGAACCTATACCGATAGGCCAAAAATATTTTTTAGAATTCCTTAATAAACCTATTTTAAAGGTCCATAGTTATTTTAGTTAAATATTATACTGTGTGTAAAAAAAATAGTTTCAAAATATAGACCTTCAAATTCCCCTTTTTTTAATTTTTAAATATTTGATGTGACTATTCTGAAAAAAAGTCACTCTTTTAAAAAAAATTATAAAATAATAATATAAAATTATATAAAAAATATACTAAAAAATATTTAAAGAGTCTCAGGCCACATGCCCTAAAGACCCTACTGACCTGCTAAGCACATATTTTATGTGATTATATTACTAAAACTTTTAAACTTTTAACTCATAAACTAAAATAATACTATTATTTAAAAATATTTAATTATATATAGGCCCTAGGGCCTTAGAGCCACACAAAGGGACTGTTTTTGAAAGTTTTTATATTTAGTTTTTTATAAACTAACCACAAAAACCTAATATTATACTAACAATTATTTAAAAAGTCCTAGGGCCTAGGCCCTATAGGGCTTATATATATTTTTAATTTTTGTGGTGCTATTCTGGAAATATTTTAAGAAAAAATAAGTATATTGTATGGTAATATTAAATATTCAAAATTTTAAAAACTGGTCATTGGGGCCCATTAGGCTCTAGGGCACGGTTCTTAATAAATATTTTTCAGATAACATATTAGTTTTTGCCAGATTTTAAAACAGTGACTCTTTTAGAACAGTCATATAAAATATTTAAAAGTTCAAAAATTTGGCCTTCGCATGTCAATATTTTTTTTAGAAGCCCTGTGCAAACAAGAAACAAAAATAACTATGAAACACTTATTAAGGAATTCTAAAAAATATTGTTGACCTAGTGGTATAGGTCCTAGGTAACAGTTTTTTCGACCTATATTATCTCGAGGGGTATTTTTTAACATTTTCATACCCTAGAAAAATCCCTATATTTTGTAGGGGTGAAAAAATTTACCAACATTCCTTTATAATATTTTATTAATTTCCCATTCTTAAAATGTCCCACATTAGTGTTTTTATATACTTAAAAAAATTAAATTTGAAAATAAAAAAATAGAAACTTAAAATCCAAATAGGCCCGGCTTAATTTTTTTTAATCTCAGTTTTTGCATGTGAGTTGCTAAACATACTACAACTTTTTTTACTAGCCAACCTGGATTTTCCAAAAAAAAAAAATCGTCCCAGCCTGAGGGTCATTCTTACAGAAGTGTTTATTTTGATAACGAGATAATATCTTATTTTACTTTACACTATCTCAGTAAAGTTTGAAAAGCCTCGAACTTTAAAAATATTTTTAATTATGGTAAATTACATTTTCTGTTTTTAATAAACGATTAACTTTTTAGTAAAAAACCGTAATTTTTTAGTATTTTACTATATTTTTTTAATAAATTACTCTAATTTTGCCTTGAAAAGGAAAGCGTAAAATATTTTTTATTATGGTAAATAACATTTTCTGTGAGTTTTTAATAAACGATTAACTTTTTAGTAAACAACTGTAAAAAAATAGTATTTTACTGTACTTTTTTTTAATAAATTATTTTATTATTATTAATTTTGCCTTAAAAAGGGAAGCTTAAATAGTTATTATTATAGCATTCTTCAGTACTATAATGATTGTAAATTAAAAATTACCGCAGTTTTTGTATTCCATTACTTTTTGCAGTAAAACATGTGTAATAAAGTTATATTAATTTGCTACATAAAACTACAGAAATCAACAAAAAAACTTTTTAGTTAACAACACAATTAAAATTATAGTAAATATAAACAATTGTAAATTATTTACAGTTTTTTAAGGGTTACCCAACAATACATTCCAGTACATTCACTTTATACAGGGTGGAATTTTCAAAATGAGTAAATTCGGTAGTTTCAAAAGATTTTTTTTTTGAAAATGCAGTTTCCGCCAGAATCCCTGAATCCAAAATTTTCCTGAATACGTTATCTCAAGAAATAGAGCTAAAGAACTGCTTCTTTATAAGACAGAGCGACCCCAAGTTAGGTACACTGAATATTTAAAGAGTCTCAGGCCACATTACCTGCTAAGCACATATTTTATGTGATTATATTACTAAAACTTTTAAACTTTTAACTCATAAACTAAAATAATATTAATATTTAAAAATATTTAATTATATATAGGCCCTAGGGCCTTAGAGCCACACAAAGGGACTGTTTTTGAAAGTTTTTATATTTAGTTTTTTATAAACTAACCACAAAAACCTAATATTATACTAACAATTATTTAAAGAGTCCTAGGGCCTAGGCTCTATAGGGCTTATATATATTTTTAATTTTTGTGGTGCTATTCTGGAAATATTTTAAGAAAAAAATAAGTATATTGTATGGTAATATTAAATATTCAAAATTTTAAAAACTGGTCATTGGGGCCCATTAGGCTCTAGGGCACGGTTCTTAATAAATATTTTTCAGATAACATATTAAGTTTTGCTAGATTTTAAAACCGTGACTCTTTTAGAACAGTCATATAAAATATTTAAAAGTTCAAAAATTTGGCCTTCGCATGTCAATATTTTTTTTGGAAGCCCTGTGCAAACAACAAACAAAAATAACTATGAAACACTTATTAAGGAATTTAAAAAAATATTTTTGACCTATATTATCTCGAGGGGTATTTTTTAACATTTTCAGACCCTAGAAAAATCCCTATATTTTGTAGGGGTGAAAAAATTTGCCAACATTCCTTTATTATATTTTATTAATTTCCCATTCTGAAAATGTCCCACATTAGTGTTTTTATATACTTAAAAAAATAAAATTTGAAAATAAAAAAATAGAAACTTAAAATCCAAATAGGCCCGGCTTAATTTTTTTAATCTCAGTTTTTGCAGGTGAGTTGCTTTAAACATACTACAACTTTTTTTACTAGCCAACCTGGATTTTCAAAAAAAAAAAAAATTCGGCCCAGCCTGAGGGTCATTCTTACAGAAGTGTTTATTTTGATAACGAGATAATATCTTATTTTACTTTACACTATCTCTTTAAAGTTGGAAAAGCCTCGCACTTTAAAAATATTCTTTATTATGGTAAATTACATTTTCTGTGAGTTTTTAATAAACGATTAACTTTTTAGTAAACAACCGTAATTTTTTAGTATTTTACTATATTTTTTTAATAAATTACTCTAATTTTGCCTTGAAAAGGGAAGCGTAAAATATGTTTTATTATGGTAAATAACATTTTCTGTGAGTTTTTAATAAACGATTAACTTTTTAGTAAACAACTGTAAAAAATTAGTATTTTACTGTATTTTTTTTTTAATAAATTATTTTATTATTATTAATTTTACCTTAAAAAGGGAAGCTTAAATAGTTATTATTATAGCATTCTTCAGTACTATAATGGTTGTAAATTAAAAATTACCGCAGTTTTTGTATTCCATTACTTTTCGCAGTAAAACATGTGTAATAAAGTTATATTAATTTACTACATAAAACTACAGAAATCAACAACAAAACTTTTTAGTTAACAACACAATTAAAATTATAGTAAATATAAACAATTGTAAATTATTTACAGTTTTTTAAGGGTTACCCAACAATACATTCCAGTACATTCACTTTTTACAGGGTGGAATTTTCAAAATGAGTAAATTCGGTAGTTTCAAAAGATTTTTTTTTGAAAATGCAGTTTCCGCCAGAATCCCTGAATCCAAAATTTTCCTGAATACGTTATCTCAAGAAATAGAGCCAAAGAACTGCTTCTTTATAAGACAGAGCGACCCCAAGTTAGGTACCCTGAATCTGTTGAAATACCTTTTAAAATCCATTTTTTTTTGTAATATTATTACTAAGAGAATAAACTGTATAATGTCTTCTAAATTTTAGTTTAATAAATGCTTTAAACTAAAAAATGTAAAACGGGTACCTTTTCTAGGCAGGTGGAAAAATGAGGAACTTTATAAAACAAGATATCAAATTGACTCGAGTAAGGGTCATCAAAAACAAAAATATTTTTATTTTAAATTTATCATTATCGTGTATTAATTTTTATATTTCAGCTACCACGTTTCTTTTTAATTAAAGTTTAGCTTTTTTTATTGTGATTAAAAATTTATAAAAAAATGTATTGAAATTTGTTGATCACTAAAATAAATAAAATAAAATATTTAACAGGGGGCACAGTGAGTCACTTACTTTGCCAGAGCGCATATTTTTAAAAGTTTTGACAATACATATTGCTACATTTCTAGAGGATTTCATATTGTAAAGAGGCATTAAGTTTCGACATTGTTTACGACCTTGTTTTCGTCTAGAAGCTAATTATAGGTATTTTTTAAAACGTATGAAAAATGTGCGAAAAAATATAACTTGCACCTGTAGGTACAAAGATATATCCTAAATAAGTGCAATTATTTTGTAATATTATTACTAAGAGAGTGAACTGTATAATGTCTTCTAAAGGCCATAGCAGGATAAGTATGCGAAAAGTGGCCCAACCCTATTGACCTGAAATTTTGCAGTTACATTGTCCTCGGTATGAAAACATACCATACCAAATTTTAACCCAAAATTCCCAGTGGCGTAGGAGTAATAATTCCAAAAGATAAACTTTTTTTAATTTAATTTAATTTATTTATTTAGTTAGCAAATGCTAATAAAGTTTACAATTGGTTTACATTGTATCACAGTAATTATCACAAATTGTTTTTAACATACATAAAAAGAAGTTTCTTAAAATTATTAAAATTATCACATGATTTTAATTCCTGAGTTAGATTGTTAAATTTAATAAGACCATTAATAAACAAAGATTGGTTTATGTGACTACGGACAGAAGTGTTAACAAAAAAGTCGTTTCTGCTTCTTGTATTGAAATTGTGTACATCACTAACAAAAACAAGTCTCTCTGAGAGGTATGCTGGAAGGATGTTATTTTTCATTTTAACAATAAATTCAAACGTTTTAAATGCAATTTTTTGTTTTACTGATAACATTTCTAAAAGACCTAACATATACAGTATTGGTGTAAATCTACTACATTTCATAATAATAACTGGAGTTTTATAAACAATGAGACCCCCTTAAATAATAAATTTGATTTTTTTACTAGTTTTATCAGAAAACTTAAATGCGGCTTTCCCGCCTATTAAACCAAAAACCAAAATAAAAAATGGCATGCTTCCTTGGTTTAACAAAAGTTTAAAGAATAAAAGGGACCATATCCATTTACTAAATGAACTTTTTAAAAATTTTAGATTTCCTGAACTGTCTGATATTTTAAGGCACCATAGATCTGCCTACAGGAAAAAAATAAGTTTAGCAAAACAAGCAGCAAATTACATCAGTGGAGCCAGTAACTGTGCGAGGGCAGCTTGGAATGTTGTTAACCAACAAAGGCGCAAAAATACTAGCAAGGAGGAAGTGAAAATCCCAGCCAATGAGCTCAACAAATTTTTTGTAACAATAGCAGATGACTTGGTTTGTAAACTTGAAAAACCCAAAAAACACTCAGGTATTTATTTAGATAAATTAAACAAAAAGAGAGAAAATTGCTTTAGTTTCAGGGAGTTTTCCCCCAATGATGTTAGTAAAGCTATAGACTCTTTAAAGAACAGTAGAGATATTTATAACATAAATGTAGATATCATAAAAACAATTAAGGATACTCTTATAGAACCTTTAACACTATTATTTAATATGTGTATAAGGGAAGGACAATATCCAGACTGTTTTAAGATTGCAAAGGTCATACCGATCTATAAAAAAGGGGATAAAAACGATCCAAACAACCATAGACCAATCTCGTTACTGCCAGTGGTGTCCAAGGTTTTTGAGCATTTATTGAAAACTCAAATTTACGAGTATTTTGAGCAAAACAATCTGTTTACAAAAAGCCAATTTGGCTTTCGAAAAAATAAATCCACCACTCTAGCAATATGCAACTTGCTAGAAAGAATCATATTGGGTTATGAAAACAAAGATTACACAGCAGCAATATTATGTCATCTCACTAAAGCTTTTGACTGCGTGGATCATCCAACGCTGCTCAAAAAGTTGAGATATTATGGCTTTAGCGGGATTGCTCTGGAGTTGATAGAAAGTTACCTTACTGGAAGGCAACAACTAACATTGGTGGGGGATAAGCTCTCTGAAAGTGAGGTCATTAAACATGGAATTCCACAGGGGTCCCTTCTAGAGATATTTTTGTTCCTTATCTACATAAACGATATTAACATGGCTGTTGATGAGGTTAAGTTTGTTTTGTTTGCTGATGACACCACATTCCTCCAATCTGACAGCAACTATGAGTCACTGATCGCAGACATGGACTCCAAACTAAAGCATGTAGAGGACTGGTTCACAGCGAACAAACTGACTCTCAATGCCTCAAAAACAGACCACATTACTTTCTCATTAAGACAGTTGGCAGTAGATGAGAAGCAAAAATATATGAAATTCCTTGGAATCCACTTGGACACATGCTTAACCTTTGAGAAGCATGTATATATAATATCTAAAAAAATTACTAGAGCAATTTTCCTCTTAAGAAATCTAAAAAAAGTGGTTGATCAGGGTACTGCCAATATGGTTTACCATGCTCTTGTACAAAGCTCACTTACATATGGGCTCTTGGCATGGGGGCACTGTCCAAACGCTGACAGAGTTTTCGGGTTACAACGGAGAGCTGTCGGAGTACTGTCAGGATTAGGGTACAGAGCTGATGTAAAATACAAGTTTAAGGAGTTAAACATACTTACCTTACCTAGTAGGTATATCTATGAGTGCCTAATCTATGTAAAAACAAACAGAAATAGTTTCAATAATTATACTCACCAATATGAAACTAGAAATAGGAGTAATATCTGTATAGACTTTCAGAGATTAGAAAAATCTAAAGTAGGTACTTTATATTATGGCCCTAAAATGTGGAATAAACTACCAAATGAATTAAAGGAAATGGACATGACCCCTTTTAAGGTAAAAATCAAAAAATTGTTAATCCAACATGCGTTTTATTCAGTTGAAGAATTTTTAAATGTGAATTTTGTACTTTAAATGTGATCCTAAATGTGATTTTAAATAGTTATGTACTTATTTATTATTATTTATTTATAGATATATATTTTTTTTATGACATGTGCAAAAAATTTGTAATTTTAAAGCATGAATATACATTGAATCTTGAATCTTAATACGCATAGCTTTATTTTGCAATAGTTGTAACTTATTTATTTTAGTTTGATTTAAATTAAAAAGTATGCTAGCACAAAACTCAAAGTGCGGTGCTATAATTGCATTATACAGTGCGTGCATTAAGTCTGGAATCACCCGAATAACTTTTTAGTTACAAGTAAAATACAAAAATCCTCAGACAGGTCGATTTATATTTTTAATTCTGCAAATTTTGGTCTAAAAAAAGTTATCAAAATTGGCACCCCTTGCACCCTCACCCCCCAACTTTTTTTTCAAATAGCAACCTACCCCTTGTGATACATCATTGGAAAGGTAATTTAATAAGCTTTCCAGCAGTGTATGATAAAGCCTAATTTGTTAAAGGGTCTATGAAAAAACGCATGTTTTATTTAAACATTGTTTGTGTGAAATATTACGCATAATATGGTAATTGTTTCCCTATTTCCTACTTGGCACCTTCCTGAGAATCTAAATAAGGTTGTTTTAAACTTATTGTAATATTTTATACCCTGTTGAAAAATGCAATTTTTTTTCTTTTTATTGACCAATTTTATGTTTACTATTTAATCGATTTTAATCCCGTTTTTTTACTGTCCACTGTCAAAGAGCTGAAGGACATCAATTTGAACATTTATAGTGAACTAAAGTTATACTTTACATGTCTTTATAATAAACTAAATTGTGCATTTTATCATTAGCCCTTTACCAAATTAGGCTTTATTATACACCGTTGGAAAGCTTATTAAATTACCTGGTAGAAAATATGGCATTTTTCCACATTGGAAAATGAATTGAATACCGCGCATGCGCTTAGGCAATGCGCAGGATTTGAGAAATGTAAGTAGTATCGTCTCGAAAAGTACGTTAGAAAATGTCGGTATTTTAAAACCGTTTGTAGTTATGATTATAATTTAATTAATATTAGAAACAATTATTATACATTGAAAACTGTGTCAGTGTTTTTTTGTCGAGTATTTCCTATCGAAGTGAATCAGAGGGTTTGGAACGAAATCACCAGACATGCATGTCCAGAAGAAAATGAAGCACACATGTGGTAAGTGAAAAACCTCTTTGATTCTGTTTCTAATGGATAAATCATCCATTTGATGGTCCTTCAAGCCGCATAAGCTATATTGCATTATTTTCATTGACACAGTTTTTCAAATTTTCGAAAAATTCGCAAAATAATCATTTTTGTCGTAGAAAATTGTAGTCTCATATTCGTTGGGACTACAACCTATAAAAATCATTTACATATTTGTTGTAGATGTAAAAATTACAATTCATATTCGTTGATTTGTGGAAAAAATTATATTATTTAAATAAATTAATCATATTTCAATAGCAGGGAGTCGTAAAGTAAAAAACGTATGTTTGGTTTTTTATATTAATTGTATTTATCGCACTCTTCGCAATCCTGGAAGAGTATTTTTCAATTTATTTCGGTTTGGAAGTAAGTGTCTTAAATCTGCCATTTTATAACTTAGTTTATTAACAATTTAATTCCGATTTCTAGTAGGGCCTTAGAAATCTATTTTGGGATTACTGGGGCTATTCAAAATTTAAAAATATTTTTATTTTATTTTTCATTGGTTTTTGGACATAACTGTCGTGAAAAAAAAATGGATACGTATAATACCGTAACTAATCAAAGAGCCTTTGTAGTCGATCGAATTAAAAAGATATATACGTCAGCTGACACAGCCAAAAAAGATCCAAATAAAATTCAAATATTTAAATCGCGATATCTATCATTAGAAGAAAACTATAAATCGTTCGAAAAATTTAGTGATGAGGTCGTGGAAATTTTGTCGCAAGAATCGTATGTTTTAACTATAGATAGGAAAGCGGAATTGAAAAAAGAGAAAAAACTTAGGGATGAAATGGATGATTATTATTGGTATACAAAAAATATTTATTTTTCTTTATTTGGGGAAACAAATGCTGTTTCTGGTAATTCAAGTAATGGTAACGTTAGATTACCAAAATTATCGGTGCCAATATTCGATGGCCAAATAAATAATTGGTCAAATTGGTATGAACTTTACAAAACCTTAATTCATGAAAATTGCTCACTAAGCCAAACTGAAAAATATCAGTACCTAATTAGCAGTCTAAAAGGGGAAAGTCTGACAATTGTCAAAAATTTACCTATTATAGAAACAAATTACCCAATCGCTTTAAAAGAATTAACAGATCGTTATCAGTCTCGTCGTCGTTTAGCATTTGGTTACTGGAACCAAATTTGTAACTTACCCTCGTATATACCTGATAATGCTAACTCAGTTCGCAATATGCTGAATGTTTTGAACGAAAATCTGTCGGCCCTAGCAACATTAGAATTGCCCACTAACGAGTGGAGCTTCCTATTATTTGATTTAATTTATAAAAAATTAGATAGGAAATTATGTGCAAAATTTGAAGAGATATCTATGTATAAAGATGATATACCAAAGTTCGATGAGCTAAAACGTTTTCTTACAGATCATTGTGTAGCCCTAGAAAATATGGAGTCATCTCAAGCTAGATTAGAAAATATATACATAAATAAAACTCAAAATAAAAGTCAGTCTTCAAATAATTTTAGTGCACAAAATAAAAATAAATTAAATGCTCTAGTAGCTGGTGTAGAAAATAAAAATTGTATTTGTTGTAACTTAACTCATAAACTTTACTTGTGTCCTCAATTTATTAAAAAGAGCCCATATGACAGATTTTTGTATGCTAAGCAAAACAATTTATGTTTAAATTGCTTAAGCAATAAACATTCAGTACAATTTTGTAATTCTTCGTATACTTGTCACTGTGGAAAGAAACACAGTCATTTATTACATTTTCCGAAAAATAAAACCATTTCCAGTGGGGAAAATAACGGTGAAATTTCTAGAAATGTAGAAAGTACTAACCTAAATTTGCCAGGTTCTAGTGCAAATAATTTTGAAATTTCTGTGGCCGGTTTAGATACGGAAAATAATAAAACAAATTTATTTTTGAATAGTGATAATTATACAGTGTTGCTTTCAACACTTCGATTAAATATTTTAGATTCCACTGGAAATCCAGTGGAGGCTCGTTGTATTTTAGATTCGGGTTCGCAAATAAATTGCGTAACGGATTCATTTTTGAAAAAATTGAAATTAAAACGTATTCGCTTGTCAAACAATATTCAGGGTTTGAGTAATGTAAATTTAAAATCAAGTGGGGTCGGTAATTTTACAATTATTAATCGTGATAGCGAGCTTGAAAATATAAACTTTCAAGCAGTAATTTTACCTAAAATTTGTAGTGAAATGCCACAGGTTAAACTACCCACAAAACAGTGGAATCATATTAAAAATTTAAAAATGGCTGATCCACAGTATGATGTACCGGGGGAAGTCGATGTTTTGCTTGGAAATCATATATTTTCTTCTATTTTACTAGACGGTAAAATAGCGGGGGGAAAGGGACAACCTGTTGCATTTAACACAATATTTGGTTACGTACTCATGGGTAGTATACCAATAGTCGAAAATAACACACTCACACAAAATGCATTTTTTGCTATTTCGGAAAATTCGTTAGACAATATTTTGAAGAAGTTTTGGCAAACAGAAGAATTGCCTAAACATAAATCGATTTCTGAAGAAGAAATTAATGCTGAAAAATTATTTGAAAATTCCTATTCGAGAAATAAAATTGGTCGTTTTTCATTAGCTTTGCCGTTTAAGGGTTCGGATCCCACATTTGTAAATAGTCGTTTATTTGCATTGCGTCGTTTTAATTTTTTAGAAAATCGTTTGGAAAAAGATATGGGTTTAAGAACCGCATATAATAAATTTATGTTGGATTATTTAAAATCGGGGCATATGTCACTGATGGAAAATCCAACGGAGATTCCAAAAAGTTACTACATTCCGCATTTTGCAGTTTTAAAGGATTCAGTTAGTACGCGCTTGCGCACGGTATTTGATGCCAGTCAAAAAGATTGTAAAGGCATTTCTTTAAATGAAACCTTGTTAGTGGGTCCAAAACTACAAAAAGAAATTCCTGATATAATGTTAACTTTTCGTTTGCACCCGGTAGTTTTTGTCGCAGATTTGAGGCAAATGTATCGTAATATAGAAATACACCCTAATCATCGCGATTATCAAAGAATATTGTTTCGATTTTCAAAGAACGATCCAATTCAAGTTTATAAATTAAATACCGTAGGGTATGGACTTTCTAGTAGTCCTTATCAAGCATTAAAAGTTATTAAAAAACTAGTGGAGGAAGATGGAAAAGATTTTCCGCTTGCTGCTAAAATTTTAGAACGGGATACATTCATGGACGATGTGGTTAGTGGTGCCAAAAATTTAGAAGTAGCCCTTAAAATTCAAAAAGAATTAATCGGTTTATTAGATAGGGGCGGTTTTAAACTTCATAAGTGGGTGTCAAATGAACCTTTGTTGTTAAAAAATGTTTCTGAGGCAGCTCATCCTGTCACACTTACATTTGACAAGGATTCTTTTGTAAAAATACTAGGGGTTGGTTGGGAACCTAGTAATGATAAATTTTCGTATAAAATTATTGTGGAAAAAAAGCCTCCTACAAAAAGGAACGTCCTGTCGGAAATCGCAAAAATATACGATCCGCTAGGATGGCTATCGCCAGTCGTATTATATGCTAAACATTTTATGCAACTTTTGTGGACACGGGGTTTAACATGGGATCAACCTCTTCCGGAAGAGTTAGCAAGTTATTGGAATAAATTTATTGCAGAATTACCATTATTATCTTCAATATCATTTGATAGATATTTATTAGTTAAAAATTATAAAAATATTGAATTGCATGGCTTTTCGGACGCTAGCCTTAGGGCATGCGCAGCCACTGTATATTTTAGAATCTTGGATTCAGAAAATAAATATACTTCTCGGTTAGTTATGGCAAAATCAAAGGTAAATTCGTTAAAAATTACATCGATACCTCGGTCAGAACTACAAGCGTGTGTTTTGTTGTCGGAATTAATTGATTATGTTTTAAACATTTGTAAACCATTCTTTAAAATAAATAAAATTTATGCGTGGAGTGATTCTGCTGTAGCGCTTTGTTGGATAAAAAGTCCCGCTTACAAGTGGCAAACATTCGTTGCTAACCGCGTCGCGCATATTCAGGAACTTGTATCTCCTGAACTATGGTACCACGTTAGGTCGGCTTCAAACCCTTCGAATCTCAATTCAAAAGGGTTGCTGCCATCGCAATTATTAAACCATCCATTATGGTTCACGGGACCTTCGTTTTTAGTTGAAAATAATTTGGTTTTTTCTTCGCCGGCACAAGTCCCACCTGACTCCCCTGAATATAAAAAGGAAGAGAGGAAAGTAGTTTTGACTAACATAATCGATAATAATATTTTTGAAAAATTATTAAGTAGACATTCATCGTTATTTAAAATAAAAAGGATTTTGGCGTATGTAAAAAGATTTATTGATCGTTTGAAAAATAAGAATAAAAATTATTTACCACTTTCAAATATTGAATTAAATTCTGCCTTATTAGATTTGGTTAAATTTGTACAATCGTCATCGTTTGAAAGTGATATTATTAAAATTAAACAAAATAAAGTTTGTTCAAAACCCTTGCGTAGACTATGTCCGTTCATTGATGACCGGGGTCTCTGCAGGGTGGGTGGTAGATTAATTAACGCAAAATTAATGTATGAGCAAAAATTTCCATTGCTTTTGCCTGGCAGACATAGGTTTTCAGAACTTCTAATAGAACAAGTACATGTCAATAATTTGCACGTTGGTTTACAAACTTGTCAATATTTAATATTACAAAACTTCTGGATCTTGTCCGCTAGGCAAGCAATTCGAAAAATCATAAATAGATGTCATAGATGTTTTAGGGTTAATCCAGTATCCTTAACACCCTTAATGGGTAACTTACCTGGCTCTAGAATAAATGAAATCAAACCGTTTAGTCAAGTTGGGGTTGACTTTGCCGGTGCATTTTTTGTAAAAATGAGCAAGCTTAGAGGCTCAAAATCTCAAAAAGCGTATCTTTGTTTATTCGTGTGTTTTGCTACAAAAGCCTTACACTTAGAATTGGCTTCGGATTTGTCGGCTGACTGTTTTTTGGCTGCGTTACGAAGATTTATATCGCGTCGCGGACGGGTAGATTGTATTCATTCGGATCGTGGTACGAATTTTCGCGGTACCTACAAACAGTTGGTACAGTTAATGCAGGATGCTGCACAAAAGGAGACTATTTCGTGGAGATTTAACCCACCAGCCGCGCCTAACCAGGGTGGTCTATGGGAAAATTCAATTAAAAGTGTAAAAACACACTTGTTGCGTATCGTTGGTGATCAGATTTTAACATATGAAGAGTTCTATACTGTTTTAACTCAAATAGAAGCAGTATTGAATTCTCGGCCATTGTGTCCGGTAAGTTCGGACCCAATGGATCTTTCGGTTTTGACACCTGGTCATTTTTTGACTTTGGCTCCCCCTTCTGCGTTGCCAGAAGAAAATTTAGATAATATAAAAATAAATCGTTTGTCGCGCTGGCAGTTATTGCAGCAAATGCACAAGAATTTTTGGATTAGGTATAGGCAAGAATATTTGCATACGCTTATGCAACGCAACAAGTGGGACAAAAACTCAAGAAGTTTATCAATTGGTGATATGGTTCTAATTAAGGACGAAAATAGCCCTCCATTGGCGTGGCGCATTGGTCGTGTCCAAGACTTATTTCCGGGCACGGACGGTATTGTTAGGGTAGTAAATGTACGCACTACACAGGGTGTTTTAAAAAGAGCCCATATGACAGATTTTTGTATGCTAAGCAAAACAATTTATGTTTAAATTGCTTAAGCAATAAACATTCAGTACAATTTTGTAATTCTTCGTATACTTGTCACTGTGGAAAGAAACACAGTCATTTATTACATTTTCCGAAAAATAAAACCATTTCCAGTGGGGAAAATAACGGTGAAATTTCTAGAAATGTAGAAAGTACTAACCTAAATTTGCCAGGTTCTAGTGCAAATAATTTTGAAATTTCTGTGGCCGGTTTAGATACGGAAAATAATAAAACAAATTTATTTTTGAATAGTGATAATTATACAGTGTTGCTTTCAACACTTCGATTAAATATTTTAGATTCCACTGGAAATCCAGTGGAGGCTCGTTGTATTTTAGATTCGGGTTCGCAAATAAATTGCGTAACGGATTCATTTTTGAAAAAATTGAAATTAAAACGTATTCGCTTGTCAAACAATATTCAGGGTTTGAGTAATGTAAATTTAAAATCAAGTGGGGTCGGTAATTTTACAATTATTAATCGTGATAGCGAGCTTGAAAATATAAACTTTCAAGCAGTAATTTTACCTAAAATTTGTAGTGAAATGCCACAGGTTAAACTACCCACAAAACAGTGGAATCATATTAAAAATTTAAAAATGGCTGATCCACAGTATGATGTACCGGGGGAAGTCGATGTTTTGCTTGGAAATCATATATTTTCTTCTATTTTACTAGACGGTAAAATAGCGGGGGGAAAGGGACAACCTGTTGCATTTAACACAATATTTGGTTACGTACTCATGGGTAGTATACCAATAGTCGAAAATAACACACTCACACAAAATGCATTTTTTGCTATTTCGGAAAATTCGTTAGACAATATTTTGAAGAAGTTTTGGCAAACAGAAGAATTGCCTAAACATAAATCGATTTCTGAAGAAGAAATTAATGCTGAAAAATTATTTGAAAATTCCTATTCGAGAAATAAAATTGGTCGTTTTTCATTAGCTTTGCCGTTTAAGGGTTCGGATCCCACATTTGTAAATAGTCGTTTATTTGCATTGCGTCGTTTTAATTTTTTAGAAAATCGTTTGGAAAAAGATATGGGTTTAAGAACCGCATATAATAAATTTATGTTGGATTATTTAAAATCGGGGCATATGTCACTGATGGAAAATCCAACGGAGATTCCAAAAAGTTACTACATTCCGCATTTTGCAGTTTTAAAGGATTCAGTTAGTACGCGCTTGCGCACGGTATTTGATGCCAGTCAAAAAGATTGTAAAGGCATTTCTTTAAATGAAACCTTGTTAGTGGGTCCAAAACTACAAAAAGAAATTCCTGATATAATGTTAACTTTTCGTTTGCACCCGGTAGTTTTTGTCGCAGATTTGAGGCAAATGTATCGTAATATAGAAATACACCCTAATCATCGCGATTATCAAAGAATATTGTTTCGATTTTCAAAGAACGATCCAATTCAAGTTTATAAATTAAATACCGTAGGGTATGGACTTTCTAGTAGTCCTTATCAAGCATTAAAAGTTATTAAAAAACTAGTGGAGGAAGATGGAAAAGATTTTCCGCTTGCTGCTAAAATTTTAGAACGGGATACATTCATGGACGATGTGGTTAGTGGTGCCAAAAATTTAGAAGTAGCCCTTAAAATTCAAAAAGAATTAATCGGTTTATTAGATAGGGGCGGTTTTAAACTTCATAAGTGGGTGTCAAATGAACCTTTGTTGTTAAAAAATGTTTCTGAGGCAGCTCATCCTGTCACACTTACATTTGACAAGGATTCTTTTGTAAAAATACTAGGGGTTGGTTGGGAACCTAGTAATGATAAATTTTCGTATAAAATTATTGTGGAAAAAAAGCCTCCTACAAAAAGGAACGTCCTGTCGGAAATCGCAAAAATATACGATCCGCTAGGATGGCTATCGCCAGTCGTATTATATGCTAAACATTTTATGCAACTTTTGTGGACACGGGGTTTAACATGGGATCAACCTCTTCCGGAAGAGTTAGCAAGTTATTGGAATAAATTTATTGCAGAATTACCATTATTATCTTCAATATCATTTGATAGATATTTATTAGTTAAAAATTATAAAAATATTGAATTGCATGGCTTTTCGGACGCTAGCCTTAGGGCATGCGCAGCCACTGTATATTTTAGAATCTTGGATTCAGAAAATAAATATACTTCTCGGTTAGTTATGGCAAAATCAAAGGTAAATTCGTTAAAAATTACATCGATACCTCGGTCAGAACTACAAGCGTGTGTTTTGTTGTCGGAATTAATTGATTATGTTTTAAACATTTGTAAACCATTCTTTAAAATAAATAAAATTTATGCGTGGAGTGATTCTGCTGTAGCGCTTTGTTGGATAAAAAGTCCCGCTTACAAGTGGCAAACATTCGTTGCTAACCGCGTCGCGCATATTCAGGAACTTGTATCTCCTGAACTATGGTACCACGTTAGGTCGGCTTCAAACCCTTCGAATCTCAATTCAAAAGGGTTGCTGCCATCGCAATTATTAAACCATCCATTATGGTTCACGGGACCTTCGTTTTTAGTTGAAAATAATTTGGTTTTTTCTTCGCCGGCACAAGTCCCACCTGACTCCCCTGAATATAAAAAGGAAGAGAGGAAAGTAGTTTTGACTAACATAATCGATAATAATATTTTTGAAAAATTATTAAGTAGACATTCATCGTTATTTAAAATAAAAAGGATTTTGGCGTATGTAAAAAGATTTATTGATCGTTTGAAAAATAAGAATAAAAATTATTTACCACTTTCAAATATTGAATTAAATTCTGCCTTATTAGATTTGGTTAAATTTGTACAATCGTCATCGTTTGAAAGTGATATTATTAAAATTAAACAAAATAAAGTTTGTTCAAAACCCTTGCGTAGACTATGTCCGTTCATTGATGACCGGGGTCTCTGCAGGGTGGGTGGTAGATTAATTAACGCAAAATTAATGTATGAGCAAAAATTTCCATTGCTTTTGCCTGGCAGACATAGGTTTTCAGAACTTCTAATAGAACAAGTACATGTCAATAATTTGCACGTTGGTTTACAAACTTGTCAATATTTAATATTACAAAACTTCTGGATCTTGTCCGCTAGGCAAGCAATTCGAAAAATCATAAATAGATGTCATAGATGTTTTAGGGTTAATCCAGTATCCTTAACACCCTTAATGGGTAACTTACCTGGCTCTAGAATAAATGAAATCAAACCGTTTAGTCAAGTTGGGGTTGACTTTGCCGGTGCATTTTTTGTAAAAATGAGCAAGCTTAGAGGCTCAAAATCTCAAAAAGCGTATCTTTGTTTATTCGTGTGTTTTGCTACAAAAGCCTTACACTTAGAATTGGCTTCGGATTTGTCGGCTGACTGTTTTTTGGCTGCGTTACGAAGATTTATATCGCGTCGCGGACGGGTAGATTGTATTCATTCGGATCGTGGTACGAATTTTCGCGGTACCTACAAACAGTTGGTACAGTTAATGCAGGATGCTGCACAAAAGGAGACTATTTCGTGGAGATTTAACCCACCAGCCGCGCCTAACCAGGGTGGTCTATGGGAAAATTCAATTAAAAGTGTAAAAACACACTTGTTGCGTATCGTTGGTGATCAGATTTTAACATATGAAGAGTTCTATACTGTTTTAACTCAAATAGAAGCAGTATTGAATTCTCGGCCATTGTGTCCGGTAAGTTCGGACCCAATGGATCTTTCGGTTTTGACACCTGGTCATTTTTTGACTTTGGCTCCCCCTTCTGCGTTGCCAGAAGAAAATTTAGATAATATAAAAATAAATCGTTTGTCGCGCTGGCAGTTATTGCAGCAAATGCACAAGAATTTTTGGATTAGGTATAGGCAAGAATATTTGCATACGCTTATGCAACGCAACAAGTGGGACAAAAACTCAAGAAGTTTATCAATTGGTGATATGGTTCTAATTAAGGACGAAAATAGCCCTCCATTGGCGTGGCGCATTGGTCGTGTCCAAGACTTATTTCCGGGCACGGACGGTATTGTTAGGGTAGTAAATGTACGCACTACACAGGGTGTTTTAAAACGACCCTTAGTTAAGTTGTGTCCATTACCAATGGAAAATTAGATTAAAATTAAATAATTACAAATAATTATTTAATTAGTATTAAGTCGGGAAACATAAGTTTTTAGTTTTTTTTTATTTTTGATTTATGTTGGGTTTGTAAAACTTTAAAAAAAGGTCAATAAAATACTAATTTTTTGGGGTTTTACTTGAAACATTATTTTAGTTATTTGGGAATGTATTAATACAATTTAATACATTCGGTGGGTGGAAATGGTAGAAAATATGGCATTTTTCCACATTGGAAAATGAATTGAATACCGCGCATGCGCTTAGGCAATGCGCAGGATTTGAGAAATGTAAGTAGTATCGTCTCGAAAAGTACGTTAGAAAATGTCGGTATTTTAAAACCGTTTGTAGTTATGATTATAATTTAATTAATATTAGAAACAATTATTATACATTGAAAACTGTGTCAGTGTTTTTTTTGTCGAGTATTTCCTATCGAAGTGAATCAGAGGGTTTGGAACGAAATCACCAGACATGCATGTCCAGAAGAAAATGAAGCACACATGTGGTAAGTGAAAAACCTCTTTGATTCTGTTTCTAATGGATAAATCATCCATTACCTTTCCAACGAAGTGTCACAAGGGGTAGGTTGCTATGTGAAAAAAAAAAGTTGGGTGGTGAGGATGCAAGGGAGTGCAAATTTTAATAACTTTTATTACACCATAATTTGCAAAATTAAAAATAAAAATCGACCTATCCGAGGGTTTTTGTGTTTTACTTGTAACTAAAAAGTTAATCGGGTGATTCCAGACTTAATGCACGCACTGTATAGTATTTTTTTGTGTCCAAACTTAAATTTTTACCTATTCTACCAAGTAGAAAAACTTTTTTAGATATTTTATTACATAAATAGTAACAATACTGAGAAAATTTTAAAGTATTATCTAAAATCACGCCCAGATACTTAAACTCATTTACCCTTTCAATCACTACATTGTTAATTTTTAAATCTAAGTTTTCAAAATTAAGTTTTCCTAAATTATACTTGCTATCAATGACCATGTACTTTCATTTATTTATGTTAACACTTAGTTTGTTGTCACACAACCACTCAAAAATATATTTTAAGTCCTCATTCATTAGTTTAAACAATAAATCTATATCAGAACCACTAATGTATAATTTTGAATCATCAGCAATCAACTTAATTTTACAGTTTTTTAAACATTTTATAATGTCATTAATGTACAATAAAAACAGAATAGGCCCTAGCACTGTCCCCTGTGGGACCCCATGCAGGACGTTAAATAGTTTAGATAAAACATCCACCCACCTAACTTTTTGATACCTATTAAAAAGGTATGAAATAAACCAATTATTCACAGTTTTATTAAATCCCATTTTTTTAGCTTTTTTATTAATAAAGTTTTGTTTACCGTTTCAAAGGCTCTTTTAAAATCCAAAAAGACTACTAAAATAATCTTACCAATATCAATATCCTTTAACCATTAATCCACTACACATTGTATGACAGATTCACAAGAGTGACCTACACGAAAACTTATCACAAAATTCCAACAATTTTTTTTTACAACCAGTTCTAATACTTTTTCATATTTAGCAATAATGTTAATTGGTCACACTTTGACGTTTTCTCAACTTTACTACAATAGTAGTACATTCCAGGACTCTGGAAATATACCATCAGTTAGAGAGCAATTTATGATATCCAATAATTTTTTACCAACTACAGACTGTCTTTTAAAATTTTTGTAGAGATTCCATCTAAGCCAGATTTGTTAGGTAGAGTAAGAATGATTTTTTCAAGGTCATCCATTGTAATTATTTTAAATTCTGAAAATTCCCCATAAATTTGACATTACCAAGAATAAAATCGTCAGAATGTTTAGGTATAATACCATTTACAATTGTGTTAATACTATTTGAGTAATATAAATTAATAATATTATCAACTATATTTTCTAGTGGTTTAATTAATTGGTTCTCGAGTATATTAACATCATTACTGTTTATCCAATCTAAATTTCTCAATTTTTCATGCAGTTTATTAGTATTATAATTAGTCCATTTTCGTTTTTTTATTGTAATATAACTATCTTCAGTATAATCTTCTATATTAATACTTAATATACAATGGTCACTTATTTTTGGGATTTTGTGAACTTGTCCTATTATTAGTAATATTAAAATCAATAATTGTTCTGCTTGTGCTCGTAATTCTTGTATATTGGTCTACATGTTGTTTTAATCCATAATTATAAATAATATTTTGACACGTTCTAGCATAAAATCCTAAAGCTACCATATCCAAGTTAAAATCACCAACTACTATAAATTCCTTTTCATAATCCATAAAGTTTTCAATAAATTCTTCAAAATAGTCTAAAAACTGAGCATCGTTAATCTGTGGTGGATGATAGAGTGTGGTTAAAATATAACTTCTACCATTTAAACTAATTTCTATACTTAACAGCCACAAATAACTGCCTAAACTTACATTTTGTACCAGTTTATAATTTATGTTCTTCTTTACAAATACTAAAACACCCCCAGTACGTCTGTTATGGGTTGTACAAACTTCTAAATTATACCCTTTTATGTTCAGTTCATGCATTGTAACTTGTTTGTCAACGTGAGTTTCTGTTAGGGTAAGTATCGTTGGTTTCCAATCTTCTATGAGCAATAAAATTTCATCCTTATTGTGCAAAAATCCTTCACAATTAAGATTTACAATAAGTTTAGACTTTATATTTTTCTTCGTTAGCTATAACTCTTTAACAGTTTTATTTATTATTCCCTCAACTATCCTTGTGTAGCAAGGGCAATTTTTATCATAAGCACTATGATTTACATCAATTTTAATGTTTAGTTTATTTACTATCCTATATTATCTTTTTTTAAATCCATAATTTTGTTATATATTTTGGCATCCAACTGGATAATTAAATTTGCTGAATTTTTCCTTTTGGGGTTTATATACTTTCTCTTTACTTCCATCGACATAGTAAGATCCTGACTAAATATGTTAAGATTGTTTTGTTCGATTAACATTGATTTAATTTCTTCATCATCCTTTTTAATAATATTTTCTTCCACTCCTTTAACTATTATATTTGATAACTTAAATTTAGCATCTGATACTGTATACTTTCCTGCTAATTCTTTTTCAACATTGTTTTTAATTATGTCCTTTGAAACTGAATTGTTACAGCTTATTACTACACCGCCTTTCTTTATACTTTTTATGTTTTCAATCCCAACTTTAAGTCTTCAAGGGTCAATGATTGTTGTTAAATCTTCCATTGTTTGTTTACTATTTTGATCCGCAAAAGGTTTTACCATAAAAACTTCGGCATGTTTTCTGTGTTGTTGCACATTATTGTTAGGTATAGTTAATTGGGATATTTGTTCGCTATTTTTTTCTATTTGCGCATTTTGTTCTTCCATCATTGTCAAGAAAGTATTTAATTTAGCATTCACTTCCATGATATTTTTAGACAAAGTTTTATTACACAAACATTGATCACAGAGGAATTCAATGTTGTGGTTACTGTTTATAAGCTATAAAGAACTTTCACTTTCGGGTTTAGACCGTGTTAATGGATTTTCACTTTCCGACGTTTCGTCTCTTACTACTAGAGACATCTTCAGGGATTAATCTGAAACTAAGTTTCGAATCAACTTGTGTCACTATTTATGACGAGTTGTGGTTATTCACCCGTGACGAGGTTTTTCCTATCAAAGACTTCCATATTGCAGGTAAGTGGTAACCAGTATCCCGATTGATATTGTTAGGATGCTTGATGATTTCTATCGATTCCCGTATCTTCCTTGGCATTTTCTGTTTTCTGTTAATATTTGTTTTGTTTCAGACAAATTGATTTTATGACCTGTTTCATGTACATGTTCGGCTACTGCCGATAAGGAAATTTGTTTCTTTCTTATATTGCGCTCATGCTCTTGAAGTCTTGTAGAAATTTTTCTCTTAGTTTCACCTATGTAAACCGTACCACAGGAGCAGGGTATTTTATATACGCCTTCTGAACTCAGGGGTATTTTGTCTTTTGTTGAAGTCAAACATTGACCTAATTTTTGTTTGGACCGAAATATAGGCTTAATATTTGACTTCTTCAAAAGTTTACCTATTTTATCCGTGATACCGCTTACATAGGGAAGTATAACTTGTGTCTGTCTGTCATTGTCACTATTGTCCTGTTGTTTGGGTCTGGGATTTCTGTATTTGTATATGGTCTTATTAATGTCTTTTTTGGTATAACCGTTTATGGTCAAGGCTTTGGTTAGTTTAAGGAGTTCTGTGTCTAGGGAATTCTTGTCTGAAATCATGAAAGCCCTATGAACAAGTGAATTAACTACCGAGCGTTTTTGAGAGGGATGGTGATGTAAAAATGCGTTTAGGTATCTGTCAGTGTGGGTTTTCTTCCTGTATACCGAGTGTCCTATTGAGCCATTTTCCGTTTTGTAAACCAAAACGTCCAAAAAGGGAAGTGATCCGTTGTTCTCAATTTCCATCGTAAACCGTATAGATTTATGTTGGGAATTGAGGTGATTTAGAAAACCTTGAAGGCTTTCCATGCCATGGGGCCAAATAGCATAGGCATCGTCTACGTATCTGCGCCAAATTTTAGGTTTTAATGGAAATGACTCAATAGCTTTTTTCTCGAAGTATTCCATGAAAGCATTGGCCGCAGGGGGTGATAATGGGGATCCCATTGCGGCGCCTGACACTTGTTCGTAGAACTCTCCCTGTATCAGAAAATATGTAGATGTCAGACAAGCTTCAAATAATTTACATAACTTAGGGTCAAGATTTCCAGTTGTAAGTAGGTCTCGTATAATATTTATTGTATCGGGAACGGGAACGTTAGTAAATAGAGATTCTACGTCGAAACTAACCATTATGTCCGAGGGGTCCAGGGTCACTGTCGATAAGGTTTGTACAAAGTGTGTGGAATTTTTTACATAAGACCTCGTTTTTCCAACTAACTGATTTAAGATTTGGGCAAGGTGTTTGGCAAGTTTATACGTAGGGGAACCTATTGTGCTGACAATTGGTCTAAGAGGGGCACCGTCCTTGTGAATTTTAGGTAAACCATATAATTTTGGTACGCGGGAGTCTCGGGGGGTTAGATTATAAATTTCAAGAGGTGTAAGGGAGGATTGTTTAAGTAATTGTGTGATTTTTCGTTCAAATTTTCCAGTAGGATCGGTCTCGAGTTTTTCGTATGTGTCATTGTCTATGAGTTCCGTTATTTTGTTAAAATAGTCAAGTTTGTCCATCACCACAGTGGAATTACCCTTATCAGCAGGCACAACAATAATATCGTCATTACGATTAAGATTCTTTAAAGCTAAATATTCCTCCCTTGTCAGGTTAGACTTAGGTGGTTTTGACTTTTCAGAATCTTAGCCGTTTCATAACGTACTATCTCTGCATCTACCGGGGGTAATGAAGACAAGGAAGACTCCACTATAGAAATTATTTCGTCTGTTGGTACTGTCCTAGGTGTAATGGCAAAGTTATGTCCTTTGGACAGCAAAGAGATCTCACATTCTGTTAAGTATGTCTTTGACAAATTAACAACAGTGTTTGAATTTACTGGAGGTTTCTCTTTACTATCCAAAGAAGAAAACTTTTTCTTTTGGATTTCTGAGACTTTAACACCAATAGCATGAGCGTGTTCATGAGG
>OY294054.1:6327872-6435395 GCA_958510825.1 Brachypterus glaber
ATTACAAGCTCATCTAAAAAACATGTAAATTTAAAAATTTTTGATTTTAGACCCTTTCCTCGTCCTTGCTCAATGTTATTTGGACCTCTTCCCTAAGCGAGTGATGTTTTTTATGGATGCTATAATAATAATTTAAAAACTTCTTTAGTCAAAAAATTAAAAAAAATGTGCAAAAATATTGTTTACCCCCTTTTCCCCAATTTTTATCAAAAAAAATCCCAGCCCACAACTTTATTGTCGAAATGTAATGTCTTTAACTCGAAGCGTTCTTGAGTTATCGTGGTCAGAAATTTCGTCAGACCGACAGATAGACCGTCAGATTTTTTTTTAAGGAAATCATCTTTTTTGGATATAAAAGCCGAGAAACATAAAAAAACTATAAAAAAGTTAAATAAAAATTAACAATAATTATAGTTTACAAAAATTATAATTTATTATAAATTTAGTGCGGCCCTGTTCTGCTGTTTGAGTTCTACTCTAAAAAACTGTTGCTAACACGCAGGCGCAGCTAGCCTTCATCGATTCGTTGTTTCTTCTCTTAGAATTTAAGCTCTTCACATGTATGCATTTATAAATTTTGATAAGTGACTTAGACTTCCTAAATTATCTGTATATGATTATTTTACCTTCTGGAAATGCCCAGTGATGTTTTTCTTAAATGAAGTAAATTTTAAAATAATTTTGATTTTTTTTTTAATTTACCGTTTTTAGGAGTTGAGAGAGGATTTAATTTTCTAGGGATTGCATGTGATAGTTAATGAAAAAGTAGCAGTTGCGCATTAAAGAGGGGAGATTCTCAAGCTTAAAACCCAACCGCATTAAAATCGGTTAAACATTGAGCGACATATATTTATTTATTTATTTATTTATTTAGAATTATAAATTTTACTATTCTTGTTCTATTAAATTATATGTAGGTATATTTTCTTGCTTTTTAGAACACGTAATAAAAAATACTTTTATTCCAACGTTTCGGCGTTTATTGTACAGCCATTTTCAAGGATGAATTAAAAAATAAATGTATAAATAAAATAAAGTAAAAATATTTGGACTTTTAAAAGTCAACTTGACAAATATATAAAATTAATTAAGGTGTACATGTATAAGTGTTAATGAGTTAGTGAAAAGATTTATCTTAATATGTTTAGATATAAAGTGCTTAAGTTTTGAGTATCCTTTCTAAAGTTTATAGTATTATTTGAATTTAATTTAATGTGAACCATTTCTAAAAATTTTCGTTTAAATTTATTTTTCTCCCTATCTAAAATTTTAACATTATCGAAGTCGAAAAAATGACCTTCATTGAAATAGTGAGTGCTGAGGGCTGTTTTATCCTTATAACAGATATTTTTACAACTGGATTTATGCTGTGATAGCCTAGATTTGAGAATATTTTCTGTTTCACCTAAATAAAACTTCGTACAACTTTTGCAGTCTATTTTATAAATAAGTCCTGATTTTAAATTATCTGGGGTTTTGTCTTTTAATTTATTATAAAGTTGATTTATTGTAAAATCATTGTGGTTTGATATTACTATGTTTTCCTTTTTTAAAATGTTTGTAATTTTTAAACTTAAATTAGGTATTAAAGGTAATTTAAAATATTTTATATCGTTTGGATTTAATCGAGGATTATTATTTTGATTATTTTGTGTATTTTGATTTTGAAAAAGAATTGTATTAAGTAAGTTTAAAGGGTAACCATTTTCCAAAAGTATGTTTTTAATTTTATTTAAATTTTTATTGTGAAATTGCTGATCACTTAATTTTAGAATTCTATTTTTCAAAATTTTAACTGTATTAAATTTATATTTTTTATTTTGGAAGGAATCAAAATGTAAATATCGATTTGAACTGTAAGGTTTTTGGTACCAATCTGTTAATATAGAACCATTTTCCTGTCTTATTAACGTAATGTCTAAATAGTTTAGTTTTTTATTGTTTTCTTTTTCGAGAGTGAATTGAATTTTTTATTACGTGTTCTAAAAAGCAAGAAAATATACCTACATATTTATTTAGATCTCAAAGTGGCTTCCGTACTTTTGGCTGACAAATTGGCATCCGGGAGTATATTCAGAGTATATTTTATCAACAAAGAGGCCAAAGTGGCATCCGATACATTTATAGGCTAAGTGGCATCCGCGAGTATACATTTATACTTATTTTGGTAAATTAAACTCCGTATAATTACTTTTTCTGGAAAATTGGCATCCAAACAGCGTTGCCAATACTATATCATAATTAGATTCGCTTTAAAAACTTCTTTAGGCGCGTTGAGCGATTTTTGGTAGGGGAAAATCTTATGGGTTCATACCGTAATGTTGTTTTGTTTCTTTAATAACTTTTTACCAAATTGACGTAGAGACTTAAAATTTGAAATATAAGCCTATGGTAACTATTCAAACATGACACATACATAAAAATTCCAAAAAATACTAGCCGTGAAGTCCAAAACAGGCACATCACGATTTTCTTTTGTTTCTTTAATAACTTTTCATCGTATTGACTTAAAATTTGAAATATAAGCTTATGGTGACATGACACATACAAAACTACCAAAAAATACTAGCCGTGAAGACCTAAACAGGCACATCATGATTTTCTTTTGCTTTTTAATAACTTTAGATAGGATTGACTTAGAGATTTGAAATTTGAAATATAAGCTTAGGGTGACTAATATTATTATAATAAAACAAGATACATTACATTACATGTTTGTTTAACCTCGTACTATTCTACTTAATCAAGCATCCCCTAAGTACAGGTGTTATGATCCGAATATTTTATATGTAGTTAAAATTTTAAAATAATATTTCTTTAATTTTGCGCTATGATACAATCTGGCTTCACGAGATTCGGCTTCGGTAAAGTCCGGTTTGACCTACATTACATCGGACCCCTCCTCGGTAATTCTTGTCGGTATAACTTAAAAGTTGTCTAGTAATCTAAATTGTTTATAAAAATTTAATTTACGGTCAAAATGATCGTTTCAGATGTCAGAAATAGCAATTAGCTTGCAAATTGATGAGACTGAAACTCTTTTGTCGGGGTAATTAAATATGCGCGGTATCTTTGTAGATATTTTGCGCTAATAGCATTGTCAAATAAATTTAACTAGTGACCTTCTTATTGGGTATATAAACTCATGAAAAGATTCATAATTATTCAGTTTTATTTAGGGTGTCACTATGACAAATTCAAAAGTGAAAATGTAGTTTCTGTGAGAATTAATTTTGAGATTTATTCTTGAATTTAAAATAGTTTTTAAACTTAGAAAAATTTTGAGACTCGTTTTATTATACATAAAAATAATTTTGGACACTTATAAATATTGATAGTATGAACACTGATAGAAATTTTGACGAATATTAATTAACTTTGAAAAATATTTTGTAAAATAATTTAAATGACTTATACGAACCAGCTTTAATATACACTAAGAAAAATGTGGAAAATAAATTGGAATTTGAAAATGATTGCGAATAGTTGGGATTTCAAACATAGAATGTTTTAAGTTAGTAGTATTTAATGGAAAACTAATATATAATGGAAATTAGAATTTAAGGGCTTTGCATAGAAATAGGACTTAGAAGTAAGAATTGATCTTTTCGTGTTATTGAGGAATTTATTCACATTTATTTAATATATTATTCATAAGTTAAGAAGAAATCGTTTTATCTGTTTCCTAAGCGCCGTCTCCTAGAATACCCGCTCCCGAATAAAGTGATAAGTGGTTAAGTATATTCTCCGCTCGGGTATACTTTAAATACGATGGAAGATTGTATGGCCAACCTAACTGAGTAAGTTATAATAAAAGTTATAATTAACTGCTCGGCTATAACCGAATTATATACTATCACAACATTAATAGTGAAATATTTATTAGTGATAAAAAACAACTTCACTACATTGGTGCTCATGTGATACGGGACTTTAAAATCGATTTTAAAGCAGAAATTTTTGTGCAGAAGTAATTAAAAAAAAAAATCGAAAAGAAACGAAATTTGGACAAAAGAGTCTGTAAGATAAATGATTTTTTTTATGAAAAACGAATTTTAAAAATCGGTTTTTATGTGAGATTGGATTATTTTTGCTTAAAATCAAAAATATGCTAAGGGAAACAGTAACTTCAGAAACTTAAGTAATGTCGGAAAAGGCAGCAGATTTTTGGAAAAGACGATCAACATCAAAAATTGGCCGCATGAAGATGGAAGAAGAGTGATATTTTGCAAAAAATTGCAGAATTTTATGGGCTATAGAAAAATGTCAGTTGAAGGGAAGATTGTTTTTTTTTTGTTTTTCAAAAATGTTGGTATGTTTTTTCTCGAGTTATTCGTTGTAGATTTGTAAGGTATGAAATCGTATTTAAATTTTTTGGAAATTATAAGTGTTTTTTGTTCAGTTTTTGGTTTTTTAGTTTCAATTATATTACAATGGTAGAATTTTTTGTCTTTAAAATAAAGTATAAAAATACGATTTGATACTTGGGAAATATTTTTTTCAATAGTATTTTTTCTTTGTCAGGTTAGGTTTAGAGTATTTGATAATTTTAATTTGAACTGGACGGAAAGAAAATATATATTTAGTTTTATTCATTAGCGTGTACCTTATTTTATTTAATGGAATAATTTTTCAGGATATTTTTATTTTTTCGATATTTTTTTAGCGTACTTAAAAAAAACGTAATTAATTTTTTTTTTAGGTTTGTATTTTATTAATTTTTTTTTTAAATTATTATTATTAATTATTCTCAGATTTTTTTTTTTTTACTTTTTTGGAACTTATAGTACGATTTTTTTTTCTCATTAAATAGTACAGAATTTTTTTAAGTTATATTAAAAAAAAAATATATATATATTTTTTTATTTTATTATTTTTTTTTGGGAAATTTAAATTTGATTTTTTATTATTAACGTATATCTACAGTATAATGTTTTATCTTTTATTCTAAGGGTTATATTTGATTAAATTTTTCTTGAAAACTAAATTTTGAATTTTATTTTATAGAAATATATTTTTTTTTATTAAAGTGTACCTAGATATAATTTTTTTTAACGGTTAACATTTATTTTTTTTAACTGAAATTTGATTGTTATTTTAATGGAGACAGACATATTTAATTTTTTTTTATTGTAATTCAGTGTGAAAATTTAAACAAAATGTTTAAAAATTACCAAAAAATATCGGGGTTTTATATGTAAGGAATGCCTACTTGGGGGTAGTTTAAATATCTTGAAAAATGTTTAGTTGATTTCTGATTTTTTTTTTTATTACAAAAAAAAAATATTTATTATTTATTATAATTTTGTAATGTTGCTTTCAGTGTATAGGATATACGTAAGTCTCTCTTCACCCACAGGTGCACGCTGGGTCTTTGAAAGTGTTTATGTAATAAAAATTAATAATGTTTACGATTTGAAAATTTAATGGTTTATTTTGTGACTTCATTTTTTATCTTAGTATATTTATAAAACAATTTTATCTATCTTATTGAAGATGTGAATAATCAGTTTATAAAAAAAAGTATTTATTCGTATGGGATTAGCTACCCCAAACGTGATGAGTATTTTTTGTTATTTTCTCAGATTTTTTTTGTTCTTTCGAAATAATATTTTGTTTTTGTTCTTAATTTCAGTCTATAGTTTTTTAAAAATAATTTTAAGTCAAAGCGAATTTGTTTAGTATAATCTGAGAAAACCTACAGTTTTATGGAAAAATACTGTTTGTTCAGTACTGGCCAAACTGAACGTAACTATATTTTTCTCCGTGTATTTAATTATTTTATTTTTTTTATGGAATTTACAGTTTTATCGTTGGTTTATATAACTTTATTTTGTTTAGGCAAGATATTTATTGCACAAAGAGATAGACAGTCACATATTGTCACAGATGGTCGCATATTTTGCTTTCCCATTTAAATGTTTGTAAAAATAGGGAAAGCCAGTTTTATTTTATGAAAATTATAACAAAAATAGTTTTCTGTGGACAAAGGTTAAAAAGTTGTATTGGTTTTAAAATGTATTTGAGTAACAGTTTTTTTTTTGTGAAAAAACTAAGGTTAAAGGTTATCAAAGGTTTTAAAAGTCCAGTTCAAAAATAAATTAAGGCAGCAAGTTATATATTATTAAATTTATTTTGGTTGGGTATATTGAAATACTAGTAATGTTTTGTAATGAAAGATACAATTTTTGGTGTAATGGGTGAAACATATGCATGAACAAAATTAAGTTCAATAATGAGTTATGTTTTTGTTTTTTAGTATTTTTTTTGTTGAATTCGAAATATCGTATAAAAGGTGTGCGTATATCGCATATATGTAACTAATAAATATATTTATTAAGCTTTTACTTTCAGAAGGCTAACGTAGTCTTTCTGCCTATAGTATTATAGAGTGTAAATAAAATAAAATATCGAAAAGGTCTCAGAGAAGTTATTACAATAACTAGAGAACGCCTACAATGTAGGATGATTTTTTATTATAATTTATGTAAAAGTTTGGAATATATGAGGGTTATGTTTGTAAAAACAAAAATTAACCAGTTGGTAAAAAAAATCGTAATATATCGTTAAACAGCTTAACGTAGTTTAAAATAAATCAAATAAACTTATTCTGTCTCAAAGCATTTATATGATAACTTGAGAATGCCTGCAATTCATTGCAATGTAGGTTTATTTTTATTGGGATTTATCTTGGAATTTACGTAGAAAGTTAGGATATTGGAGGGATACGTTACGTAAAGTTAAATATCGAGTTGGGAGTATAATATATTGACGTATTATATTAAAGGTCCGAGAAATTGGTGTTATAGTAAGTAACACTTGGTTGTTACATGAAAAGTTTGAAAAAGGACATAGTCCTTTATGTTTTTAAATTTGCTACTTAAGCAAAAGTGGAAGTTATAAAATGGTGCAGATTTGGAGTTTTGGGTTTTTGAAAAATTGTAAGAAATTTACGAAAATGTGCGCAAAATTTCGCAAATAGTATTACGATAGTACGATTATTAAAATCTGGAAATAGTAAGAAATTTGACAAAAAGTATTACAATTAAGTAAAGACTCAAACTTTAAATCAGGGGGTTATGTAGTGTTTTTAACACAGAACCAAAGAGTCTTGGTTAATTCGCAATAATTTGCAGTTACCAAAGAAAATTGCCATGGAACCTGGTGACAGGAGCCGTGATGTTACCCAAGTGGAGGAATGAATTTTTGTTTCAAAACTAAAAAAAAAAGGGGTAGTATTTTATGAAGTATGAAATAGGCACCGATAATAGTCGACAAATAGTGAGTGGGGTTGGTCGCAATAAATTTTGCGAATACTATAGTATATTTTTTTGAAATAAATGAATTTATTTTTAAAATGAGTTAGAGATTCTCGGAGAAGTAGTAGAAGTTGTATCAATACGAGGGATATTTCGAATATAGTAAGTAACGAATGATTCTAACTAGTCCAATAAGTGGCTATATGAATATTGAACTTTATTTTTGTTGAAATATGTAAGGGGTTATTCTTTAATGGTATATATTTTTTTTTTTTAAGTGTGCGAAGTTGCAGTTATTAAAATTGTATAATATTGCATATTATTAACTATATAACTTAGCAAGTTTGTCAATACGTAGTAAAGATTTTTTTTATTGAAGTTTATGGTATAATGAATAAAATAGAGAAGCCTATTGTAAAGTTTATGTAAGTAATAATGTAAATTATTAACTGTAAAACGTATAAGGAAGATATAACTTGTTGTTCTTAAAAGTAATGTTTTAGTTGTTCTTATGATTTAGATATAGGTTTTTGGTCTTTGTAATGTGTTTTGAAATTCCAACTTAAGCAAGAACCGAACAGGAAAATGTTGCACATTTTCTTTTTGAAAAATGCTTATCATTTTTCAAAAATTAGGGGGAGAGCTATGTTATGATCCGAATATTTTATATGTAGTTAAAATTTTAAAATAATATTTCTTTAATATTGCGCTATGATACAATCTGGCTTCACGAGATTCGGCTTCGGTAAAGTCCGGTTTGACCTACATTACATCGGACCCCTCCTCGGTAATTCTTGTCGGTATAACTTAAAAGTTGTCTAGTAATCTAAATTGTTTATAAAAATTTAATTTACGGTCAAAATGATCGTTTCAGATGTCAGAAATAGCAATTAGCTTGCAAATTGATGAGACTGAAACTCTTTTGTCGGGGTAATTAAATATGCGCGGTATCTTTGTAGCTATTTTGCGCTAATAGCATTGTCAAATAAATTTAACTAGTGACCTTCTTATTGGGTATATAAACTCATGAAAAGATTCATAATTATTCAGTTTTATTCAGGGTGTCACTATGACAAATTCAAAAGTGAAAATGTAGTTTCTGTGAGAATTAATTTTGAGATTTATTCTTGAATTTAAAATAGTTTTTAAACTTAGAAAAATTTTGAGACTCGTTTTATTATACATAAAAATAATTTTGGACACTTATAAATATTGATAGTATGAACACTGATAGAAATTTTGACGAATATTAATTAACTTTGAAAAATATTTTGTAAAATAATTTAAATGACTTATACGAACCAGCTTTAATATACACTAAGAAAAATGTGGAAAATAAATTGGAATTTGAAAATGATTGCGAATAGTTGGGATTTCAAACATAGAATGTTTTAAGTTAGTAGTATTTAATGGAAAACTAATATATAATGGAAATTAGAATTTAAGGGCTTTGCATAGAAATAGGACTTAGAAGTAAGAATTGATCTTTTCGTGTTATTGAGGAATTTATTCACATTTATTTAATATATTATTCATAAGTTAAGAAGAAATCGTTTTATCTGTTTCCTAAGCGCCGTCTCCTAGAATACCCGCTCCCGAATAAAGTGATAAGTGGTTAAGTATATTCTCCGCTCGGGTATACTTTAAATACGATGGAAGATTGTATGGCCAACCTAACTGAGTAAGTTATAATAAAAGTTATAATTAACTGCTGGGCTATAACCGAATTATATACCACATCACTAAATTAGTGATAGAATTCGACATGACTACATTAGTAGAAAAATATTTAATAGTAAAAAACCACTTCACTACACAGGACTTGTGTGGGCTAGTAGTAGAGGGAACCACCGGCTTATACTGACTTTCGAACCAGTTTCTAGGGAGTGTCCGTTTCACTTATCGCCTTCGCCAAATTTCAATTATTAATTAACTGAAAAAGTCAAATCGGCGCCAGTGAGAATCGAACTCACGATAGTAGACTTGCTATGCATACGCGCTGGCCACTACGCTATGCCTCCCATACATAAAAACATCAAACAAAGAATACTAGCTGTGAAGTCCAAAACAGGCACATCATGATTTTCTTTTGTTTTTTTAATAACTTTAGATAGGCTTGACTTAGAGACTTGAAATTTAAAATATAAGCTTATGGTGACTATTAAAACAAGATATATACATAAAATATATATAATATACTAGCCATGAAGTCCAAAACAGGCACATTGTACAAACTTGTACATATTTTTTCTCATTTTTTATTATTTAATTTTAATTTGGGATAAATTAACTTTATTATATTTAATTTAATTTATATTTACTTGCAAATGCTAAATTGTCAATATTTAAAAAATCGCGCCCAGAGAGTTGAATTAGCTACTACGCAAGTCTCTGGATTAAATACTACACATTCAATGTCTACCGCGGTTTAAGAACGGTCGTTCTGTTTCTTTTACGATTCGTTTTGTACCATTTTTATGTATATCGCTTATATACCGCAACAAGTGCAACAACGCATTCTCATCTCATCATCGAACATCAGAGGCGCCTCTACGCAACGGATGCAGCATCACAGGGTAAGTGCATATTCACTCTCTCGCCTTACTTCTCTCAGCTACCACGTTTTACAAGTTACTCTATGAACCTACAACCTATGGATATAACAACAAATTACATTGAGGTCGTTGACTGACTACCGGCTTGCTGAAAAACAGCTGATTTATTTACGTACTTGTTCCGCTGTTTAATATACATGCAAATATCGCCACATTTATTTTTTCTAATAAACCGATTTGTTGATTATTAGTGTATACATTTACAATAATTATAATTACGCTTTATTTTCCTGTAAAATTACATTGTGTATTTTACAGATAAACCCGCACATTTTGTTTTTCCGCTATTTTCAAAATAAGTTAATTTTTGGAAATCTATTTTTTAAGCAAAATCTAACGATATTTTAATTATGTCCAACGATGCTAAACTGGCCGCTGCCATCGCTCAAAGGGGAAGTCTCTTAAAAAGAATGGAAGCACTCCAAATAGCTGCCGAAGTAGCTGCTTCAGACGAGGCCCATTTAAACGTATTTAAAGCTAGGTATTCTAGAGCCAGTTCCATTTTTTTCAGTTTTTTTAAGCAACACAATTTAATTTTATCCCTGATGAGTAATGTGGAGGGGGCTGATTTAGAATGGCAGCATCAAATATGCAATGATTTTGAAAATAATTATTACTTTGTACAGAGTGTTTATGAAAAGTACGAAACTCCTAAAGAACCTGATCAATCTATTTTAAATGTTAGTAATAGTACTGTACCGTATTTAATACGTTCACTGCCAACGGCTAGTTTTGACAGCGGAGCAATGGGTATGGGCAAGGGAAAAATAGAAAGAATTGATTAATGTTGTTAGGGGCGCCAGTTACTTTAGCTTTTACTCCTTTAGGTAAGTAACAACCTAGTGTAAATACTTAAGCTTTTCAGTTTGAGAAAATATAACCCTTAAATAAAATAAGATAATTCATTTGAGAAATTTATTATAAATAAACTTAATGAAAGCACATCAAGTAATGTATTAATATATCTAAAAAAATATGTGTAATTATATTAAGATATAATTAAAGAAATCTTAATAAAAATTACTAAATTCAGAAATCATTCGACTTAAATGTATAAAGAAAACATGAAGTTCAGCAAGCACCAAGAAATGTATGTAAACAGCAATCATTTCTTGCAGTGTATAAAAGTCATGCTTAAATTAGAAATCATTTAATCAAAAGTATGATATTTAATAATTAATAAATGAGATTAAATGTTTTAAAAAAATAAGTACCTAAAAATGAACAAAAGCCAGAAGGGCATATAGTATTAAACAATACTATATCAGATCTGATAAAGTTTACAGTTATAAGAATATTGAAATAAAAGAATTTAAAAATATGAAATATTGCTTTCAAAAGTTTTCAGAATGAGTACTTAGCTGGTTTCTGCAAAATCCATGAGGTATGAATTCCATCGTCTCCATCTGCACAAGTCTCCCCTATGCTGATGAATTCATTTCTCAAATGAAAGAAAAAAAATATAGGCTGTCCCATCTACTTTGGAAAAATCATCTTCCAGGATAAAATGTATTATCGAAATTGTTGTCCGGGATAAAATATACTTTTGAAAATTATGTCCAATATAAAATTGTCTGCTAGACGGTCATATAGAATTTATCTATGCCGAAAAATACAGAACCATGTTCCAACAGAACATCACTCCATGCGGAGAACTTGTATATCAAATATACCAAAATAAACTTCAACTTAAATTAATGTAATTCCATATTAATGGTATAGAAATGGTAATTAATTAATTAATGGTCTAGTAATGTAGTAATAATGGTCTAGTAATGTAGTAATAATGGTGCTAAAACAATAATTATATCTCAGAAATATTCTAAGAAACAGAAAAACTTAACTTACGTGTCATACTAAGTCTTCGATGTCCATCGAAACGTTATAAATGCGTAATTGTAGAAAATAACAGTTACAATATCTTCCGCATTGTTTAAATATTCATTTTCACTAACTTTAAATAAAAATACATAAAGGATTACTTCGATGATTACAGAAAATAAACACTCGTCAAAATGACACCACCATTGTACAGAGTTGCTTCAAGAAGAGCGAAAATCGACCTTATTCTCTAGTATGAACCCTTCAGGTAAATAAAATACTATTTCTGAACTATTAGCGACATCTATGCAAGTCATTATCAACTACAGTTTTACCGTATAGGATTCCTAATAAAGGTAACGAAAACTACACCAAAAATAATAACAAAAAGACTATTTCCTAATAAATCCGTATTAGTGATATCTAACCTCAAAATATTACTCTAAGAAACAAATATAAACAATACTTATTGTTTATCAGCAAAACTAATAAAAATACGAACAGAATACTAAGTGTCCTGTGAACTAAGTATAAACAAAATACTGAATCTAAGTGAGCAGTTCCAGCAAACTATTTTCAACAAATTCTGGATTATCCCGAAGGAATAAGCATACGAAACTTTCCAGGAGAGACAAGCTACAGACGAAAGCCAGTGAAATCCAACCCTCAATAGACTCTGAAACATATAAAAACCAGGTAAGTCCATAGACAAATGCATTATAAAGAAATAAGTCATATGATTCTTTATTATTAAAAATCATATTCTAATTATGTTTTCCCTATGTTATTTTCAGGTAGAACTATGGAATAGAGACTTATATGGTTAGAATTCAGTTCCTGCTACAAAATAGTCCCAGATACAAAATAGTTCTGTACGTTCGTAACTATTTATATACAAAATAAACATAAATTATAACGTAAGTAAACGAATAGTTTAATTAACCCTTGCTATATTACAAAGTGACGATTTATATCGTTACACATGCCCCCTCCAAAAATAATAAAAATATTTAATATACAAAAAATATTTTTATACCAAACTCTATAACTATTTAACTTAAATAGCTAAAATATATACTATATTTTATTTAACAAATCAACAAAAAATACAATACTTTATGTAAATCATTTGAAATACTACTTGATAATTAACAATAGCTAAGCTTGATAACTACGTGTATCATTCGCCTACTCTTATGTAGAACATAATTTTGGGACTTTATCGGTGTGTGTCATAAACAGGTAATTGTCATAATCAGGTAATTGTCATAATCAGGTAATTGTCATAATCAATTTTGTTTTTTTTTTTAGCTAAGTTTTATCAAGATAAAAAAAAATAAAAATAAGACTTGACTGTGTGCACCAGAATTCTCTTCTACAAAAAATATATTTATATTTTTTTTTTACTATATACAAAAGTTTTGGGTACCCTTTAAATATTTTCAATACATTGATATTTTTTTAAATATCATTCCGAATGATACTAAGAATATATTCTTATTTAATCAAAGCTAGCCAACTGAAATGTCACTATTTGATCCAAAATATTTCTTTAGATCTTTAACATGCCAGTCGCCTCTATGACCATCTGCATTTTCCAAAATATACACTAACTTTGACTTTTTCGCAACAACTTTGCAAAGTATGTACTTTGGAGCAAGTTTTGAAGCAAAACTTTTACTAGCATCTGAGAGTACTTTGTTTCGTCTCCAAACTTTTTCACCTATATCAAAATTTACTTCACGCTTGCGCAAATCATAAGTACGCTTATTACGTTCATAAGCTTCATGTAAATATTTCTTTACATCAACAAAAATCTCTTTAAGATTTCCCAAGTCTTGGCTATACGAGTCTCTGTCACAAGATTCTAATTTAACACCATCAGTTGATGTCATTTTGCCATAATAAGTTCCTGTGATAGGTACATTCCTCCCAAAATTAAGAAATGCCGGCGTATACCCCGTAACTTCATTTACAGACGTTCGTAAAGCTAGACCTATTTTTGCTAAATTTTTACCATTTTTGCAGTCAAAAATCGAATTTCCATTTTATCTAAATCTTCCATTTTGAATATTTATTTTTCAAAATTAACTTTAATTTACTCAAAATATTTATTTTAATAATAAAATATTTATACTGTACCACAAATTATTTTTTTTTTGTGTACACTGCTCAACAAAGTTTTTGCATACTTTGGAAAATTTCCCAAATATGTCAAAAAAATACTAAATTATTATTTATCTCAATTGGACAAATTAATAATTATAAATAGTCTCCAAAACTACAAAATTAGCTAATATTTATTCATATCCTTCGCATAAATAAATACCCTATTATCCATTTATTTCTATTGAATAAACGATAATTTCTAGAAAAACTGAACCCACGCCAAAATTTCTCTATTCCATGTTATTCCATAAAATTCAGAAAAAACATAAAAAACACATATCTGATATATCTTATCAGATTAACTCTAATTTGACTTAATTTTCAACAAAAAATATTTTATTCAACAGTTATATGTAGGTTTTCTCAAAATGAACTTTAAGTTACACTGAAAAAAAATAAGCTTTAGATTTTTATAAAAAATACACTGAGAAAAATGGAGTAAAATTAAAAAAAAAACAAGTGTTCTATCTATACAAATACCACGTTCTTGGGCGCCAATATTAGTGTACCGTATTTAATACGTTCACTGCCAACGGCTAGTTTTGACAGCGGAGCAATGGGTATGGGCAAGGGAAAAATAGAAAGAATTGATTAATGTTGTTAGGGGCGCCAGTTACTTTAGCTTTTACTCCTTTAGGTAAGTAACAACCTAGTGTAAATACTTAAGCTTTTCAGTTTGAGAAAATATAACCCTTAAATAAAATAAGATAATTCATTTGAGAAATTTATTATAAATAAACTTAATGAAAGCACATCAAGTAATGTATTAATATATCTAAAAAAATATGTGTAATTATATTAAGATATAATTAAAGAAATCTTAATAAAAATTACTAAATTCAGAAATCATTCGACTTAAATGTATAAAGAAAACATGAAGTTCAGCAAGCACCAAGAAATGTATGTAAACAGCAATCATTTCTTGCAGTGTATAAAAGTCATGCTTAAATTAGAAATCATTTAATCAAAAGTATGATATTTAATAATTAATAAATGAGATTAAATGTTTTAAAAAAATAAGTACCTAAAAATGAACAAAAGCCAGAAGGGCATATAGTATTAAACAATACTATATCAGATCTGATAAAGTTTACAGTTATAAGAATATTGAAATAAAAGAATTTAAAAATATGAAATATTGCTTTCAAAAGTTTTCAGAATGAGTACTTAGCTGGTTTCTGCAAAATCCATGAGGTATGAATTCCATCGTCTCCATCTGCACAAGTCTCCCCTATGCTGATGAATTCATTTCTCAAATGAAAGAAAAAAAATATAGGCTGTCCCATCTACTTTGGAAAAATCATCTTCCAGGATAAAATGTATTATCGAAATTGTTGTCCGGGATAAAATATACTTTTGAAAATTATGTCCAATATAAAATTGTCTGCTAGACGGTCATATAGAATTTATCTATGCCGAAAAATACAGAACCATGTTCCAACAGAACATCACTCCATGCGGAGAACTTGTATATCAAATATACCAAAATAAACTTCAACTTAAATTAATGTAATTCCATATTAATGGTATAGAAATGGTAATTAATTAATTAATGGTCTAGTAATGTAGTAATAATGGTCTAGTAATGTAGTAATAATGGTGCTAAAACAATAATTATATCTCAGAAATATTCTAAGAAACAGAAAAACTTAACTTACGTGTCATACTAAGTCTTCGATGTCCATCGAAACGTTATAAATGCGTAATTGTAGAAAATAACAGTTACAATATCTTCCGCATTGTTTAAATATTCATTTTCACTAACTTTAAATAAAAATACATGAAGGATTACTTCGATGATTACAGAAAATAAACACTCGTCAAAATGACACCACCATTGTACAGAGTTGCTTCAAGAAGAGCGAAAATCGACCTTATTCACTAGTATGAACCCTTCAGGTAAATAAAATACTATTTCTGAACTATTAGCGACATCTATGCAAGTCATTATCAACTACAGTTTTACCGTATAGGATTCCTAATAAAGGTAACGAAAACTACACCAAAAATAATAACAAAAAGACTATTTCCTAATAAATCCGTATTAGTGATATCTAACCTCAAAATATTACTCTAAGAAACAAATATAAACAATACTTATTGTTTATCAGCAAAACTAATAAAAATACGAACAGAATACTAAGTGTCCTGTGAACTAAGTATAAACAAAATACTGAATCTAAGTGAGCAGTTCCAGCAAACTATTTTCAACAAATTCTGGATTATCCCGAAGGAATAAGCATACGAAACTTTCCAGGAGAGACAAGCTACAGACGAAAGCCAGTGAAATCCAACCCTCAATAGACTCTAAAACATATAAAAACCAGGTAAGTCCATAGACAAATGCATTATAAAGAAATAAGTCATATGATTCTTTATTATTAAAAATCATATTCTAATTATGTTTTCCCTATGTTATTTTCAGGTAGAACTATGGAATAGAGACTTATATGGTTAGAATTCAGTTCCTGCTACAAAATAGTCCCAGATACAAAATAGTTCTGTACGTACGTAACTATTTATATACAAAATAAACATAAATTATAACGTAAGTAAACGAATAGTTTAATTAACCCTTGCTATATTACAAAGTGACGATTTATATCGTTACAGTACTTTATCTCATATAAAGTTACCTAGAATAGAACTCCCAAAGTTTTCAGGGGATTTTCGCTCCTGGAAAACATTTATAGATATGTTTAACGCTATGGTACACGATAACACGACTTTGTCTAACGTAGAGAAATTCAATTATTTGCGTTCATCTTTAGGGGGTACCGCCGTAGAAGTCATAAATCATGTCCCTATGACTAATGACAATTATAATATTGCTTATGACGCTTTAATAAAACGTTATGACAATAAACGTACTTTATCAACCGCACACTGGAAGGCTATTGAGACCGCTCCTAAACTTTCCGAAAGTAACGTGTCTCCGGAGGCAATTCGGTCCTTAATAAATACATTTGAGGAAAATATAGCAGCCTTAAAAGCTCTTAGGTTGCCCACAAGTAAGTGGAATTTTATTTTAACGCATATGCTACTTAGCCGCTTAGATAGCACTACCAATACCAGATTTGAACTAGAGCAAAACGACTCTAATAATATTCCCGAATTTAATACGCTTATTAAATTTTTAAACCGCCAATGTAACGCATATGAAACTGTGGCCTTTGCTGCAGCTAACATTAAAAAACCGCAAAATAATTTACCGCATAACTTAATACCGCAAAAACGTAGGATTAGTAACACATATTTGTCTACTATAACTACCAACGCTTGTCCAATATGTGAAGCTAACCACCAAATCTACAAATGTCCTAATTTTAATAATAAAAATCCGCGGGAAAGATTTGAATTTATTAAAAACCACAAATGGTGTATGAATTGCTTAAGTTCTAAACATACACTCTCCGCATGTAAATCTGAAATAACATGTCGCAATTGTTCTAGAAAGCATCACTCTATGCTTCATTTTTCCAGTACTAATAGTACACCCGCTAACGCATTCGCTAATACCGCTAACACACCCGCAAATTTCGCTATTTCACCCGCATCTACTTCAAATAACGCCGCAAACGCTTTAAATTTTTTTTCAACCGCAAACACTAATTTATTCGCACCGCAAGCGGTCCTATTGGCCACCGCAAAAGTAAAAATTTTAGATTCACGCAAAAATTATCAAACTATTAGAATTTTATTAGACACCGGTTCGCAAAGTAACATTATTACGCAAGCATGTGCTAATAAACTTGGGCTTATGCCTGTTAATGCGCCCATGTCTATTCAGGGGTTGGGCCCAGGTAGCTTGCCTGTCACATCCGCCGTGGAATGTCATATACGACCCACCAATGATGACGTCATAAGTAGTAGTCCTACCGGGCTTTAAACCCACTGTGGTAACTGGAGGAAATCTTCAGCTGAAGACATCAGCGAGTCCTGAAAAAATCCTGAAAAAAAAAAAAATTAAAAAAAAAAATTTTTTTTTTTCAGGAATTTTTTTTTGTTCTTCGGCTGACGACAATGACCAGAGGGTGTCGCCACCTAGCGGTGTAAATGAGTCCAAGGATCAGGACTGCCTAGCCAGACAATTTAAATTAGCCAAGACTATTTTTTTATTTAAATCGGTTAAAATAAACAACTTGTTATTCAAATAATATTACCCAAGAACCTTGTTATCTGAAAAGGTCAAGATCGTATGCATATATTACAAATTATAATTTATAATTAGGGAGCTGTAGAAAATAATTTTTTAAAAAAGTCTCAGCTGTTGCGGGTTTGAACCGCAGACCTATAGTTTGGTAGACGGATACGTTACGTACTGCGCCACAGAGCTCTCTGCGATACAAAATAATTTAGTTGAAAGCTTGGTATTATAAAATTATTTAATATAAACGAAGGAGCCCTGAAAAGTTTAAAATTATTGAAAGCAATGAGTGTCAAACCTAATCAGACTGTTAAGCCTAGCTTGTTAGCCTAAATTATGAGACCAAATTAGTAATAAATATTAAACATTGACTTTTGTAAACCAAACAAATACAGATACAAATATTCTTTAGAAGTACAAAGAGCCAATACCACGTTTTCGCAAAATAATTACCAATAGACCAAAATATCAAAGAAAGATTCCGTATTGTTTCCGTAATATCTATAAATTATAAATATATAGTTAATATATGGCGTCTTCACCAAATTCTGTTGAAATAGTAATTAAATAAAAATAATTTTAATTTGTTTCATAATTTAATAATTATTACATGTTAAAAATTATTCTCAAACACATGTTGCAAAAAAGTTCTCAAAAAGTTTAGTATACACAGAAAAAATGTTTTCTTATAAATATATAGTTAATATATGGCGTCTTCACGAAATTCTGTTGAAATAGTAATTAAATAAAAATAATTTTAATTTGTTTCATAATTTAATAATTATTACATATTAAAAATTATTCTCAACACACATTTTGCAAAAAAGTTCTCAAAAAAGTTTAGTATACACAGAAAAAATGTTTTCTTAAATCAAGAATATTGTGATTCGTATATAACAATATATATTTATATATACCACGTTACAATCAAATTACATATTTGTTTTAAAAACTATTGCAAAAAAGTATAATCACAAACATAAAAATGTTTGACGCTATTGCTTAAATATATTTTTTAGAATAGTTGTTTTAAGTGTGGTTTGTCAAGCGCGCCTAAATTATACAAAAAGTGTAATTACACACAGAGAAATGTTTCTTAAATCAAAATATATCACATTTTTTGTGTTATACCTAATTACAGATTTTATCTTGTTTCAAAAGTTGGCAAACAGTATACACACAGAAAAATGTTTCTTAAATCAAAAATATTGTTATATCACATTTGTTTTTTCTGTGTTATACCTAATTACATATTTTCTCTTGTTTCAAAAGTTAGCAAACAGTATACACACAGAAAAATGTTTCTTAACCCTTACCCTCCCGAGACTAAACTAATGATAATTTTTCGATTTAATTGTGTTTTTTGCTATACCTAAAAAAAAGAAAAAAAAAATAAAAAATACATTTTTTTTTTTAGTTTCTGTTTCCTTTGAGTTTCAGGAGAGTGGTATTATACCGAATTAAATTTGTATATTTGTTTGCATACATAGAAAGTCTATAAAAGTATTTTGGATTAATATTACCTTAAAGAAACAATTAAGCAAAAAGTGTAATTACACACAGAGAAATGTTTCTTAAATCGAAAATATTGTTATATAACATTTTCTTTTTTCTGTGTTATACCTAATTGCACATTTTATCTTGTTTAAAAAGTTAGCACAAAGTATACACACAGAAAAATATTTATTAAATCAATAAATTGTTATATACACCAGTATTCTCAAACAGACTTTTTCTGTGTGCAGCAGTATTTTATTATTAATGTACTGAGAAAAAAAAAATTTTAATAATAATATAATTGTATTTCTTTGTGTATTTATCTTAATTTATTAATACACTGTACAATTAAATTGCATATTTGCTTAGACTTTTTATATTATAACTAATTGTATATTTTATCTTGTTTCAAAAGTTAGCAAAAACTATACACACGGAAAAATATTTATTATTTCAAAAGTTAGCAAAAACTATACACACGGAAAAATATTTATTAAATCAAAAAATTTATATACAACAGTATTCTCAAACAGACTTTTTCTGTGTGCAGCAGTATTTTATTAATAATGTACTGAGAAAAAAAATATTTTAATAATTCAATAATTTTATTTCTTTGTGTTTATATTTATCTTAATTTATTAATACACCGTACAATCAAATTGCATATTTGTTTAGATTTTTTGTGTTATAACTAATTGTATATTTTATCTTGTTTCAAAAGTTAGCAAAAAGTATACACACGGAAAAATATTTATTAAATCAATAAATTGTTATATACACCAGTATTCTCAAACAGACTTTTTCTGTGTGCAGCAGTGTTTTATTATTAATGTACTGAGAAAAAAAATATTTTAATAATAATATAATTGTATTTCTTTGTGTATTTATCTTAATTTATTAATACACTGTACAACTAAATTGCATATTTGTTTAGACTTTTTATATTATAACTAATTGTATATTTTATCTTGTTTCAAAAGTTAGCAAAAAGTATACACACGGAAAAATCTTTCTTAAATTAAAAAATTGTTATATACACCAGTATTCTTAAACAGACTCTTTCTGTGTGCAGCAGTATTTTATTATTAATGTTCTAAGAAAAACAAATTTTAATAATAATATAATTTTATTTCTTTGTGTTTATATTTATCTTAATTTCTTAATACACCGTACAATCAAATTGCATATTTGTTTAGATTTTTTGTGTTATAACTAATTGTATATTTTATCTTGTTTCAAAAGTTAGCAAAAAGTATACACACGGAAAAATATTTATTAAATCAAAAAAATTGTTATATACACCAGTATTCTTAAACAGACTTTTTCTGTGTGCAGCAGTATTTTATTATAAATGTTCTAAGAAAAAAAATTTTTAATAATAATATAATTTTATTTCTTTGTGTTTATATTTATCCTAATTTCTTAATAAACCGTACAATTAAATTACATATTTGTTTCAAATTTAAAATACTATTGTTGCTAGCAAAAAAGCGAAAATATTTTACAAACACAGAAAAATAAAATCTTAAATCAAGAATATGCATTAACGGAGATTTTTATTTTAGTAATTATATACTTATAATTTAATACATTTTAACACAAAAAATATCTTTAAAAACATTATTTAAGCTTACCTAAATTACTGGGGAAAATACCATATAATGAAATGCGTAGCATTACTTTGACTTTTGAGCCCAATTATGAAACAATTTTTATTAATTATATTTATTTTTATTCTCTGTGTGTGTTTTTAATTTTATCTCATTAATTATATTTTTTTTATAAGTTAATAATTTCTCTGGGTGTTATTTAAATTTATCTTATATTTTAAAATAAATTAATCTCAATGGTTTGTACCTAAATTATGAAACAATTTTTATTATCAAAATTTAATCGTTTTAATATGCATATATTATAAATTATAATTTATAATTGTCTAGTCAGCACATCGTGTATATAATTAAATTTAATCTTATTATGTATAAATAACTATCAATAAAGGTTAAGTTTATCAATATCTTAGCAAAGCAATTATAAATTATTAGTTATTAATAATTGCAGATTATGTTTCAAAAAGTTGGCAAAAAGTATACACAAAGAAAAATGTTTCTTAATTATTTTATACAAATCACATTTTGTTTTTTTGTATTATACCCTATTGAAGATTTTATTTTGTTTCAAAAGTTAGCAAAAAGTATAATTACACACAGAAAAATATTTCTTAAATCAAGAATATTGTTATTTCTCATTTGTTTTTCTGTATTATACATAATTGCAAATTTTATTTTGTTTAATTACTGTGAGCAAAAAGTATAATTACACACAGAAAAATATTTCCTAAATTAAGAATATTGTTATACAGTATAAGCTCAATAATGTGAACATGCGTATATATGAACTATTAGGGTTTGAGAGCACAGAATTTTTTCTATTGACTTCTCTGTAACGTGAACATCATAAACTCTCTTTAACGTGAACAACCAGTTTTAACAAGTTTATACATATTTTTATGTAGTTGTTTCTCTTACTTAATAATCAGTAAATTTTCTAAGAAACCGTTTTTTAGAGTTGACTTTGGTTTGTTGTAAAATAGGTTAGACCAGAGTGGCTTAATGTGACCCTTTCTGTCAAAAATAAGGCACAATTTAAAATCTAGAGAAATGGCAAATCCGCAAACATGTTTTTAACCGTTTCCTGATATACGAAAGTGCTGTGTTTGCCATACCTCGCATATTATTAAACTTTTTTTGTTCTCCAGTTGAATTAATCATATTCTTTCTTCATTCTGTAATTACGAAATAGATAAATGGAACCCATTTTCTTCTGACTTAGAGTAACATTTAATAAACCTTTTTTGAAAATGTGCGCACATGTAATTTGTGACATCTAGTGCCAAACCAACTAACAATTTTCACCAGATTTTATTGTCTCCACTCTGACACATTAAGGCTCTCTAGGTTAAACTATGCAAAGGGTAGAAATCGAAAATTATTTAGGAGCTTGACTTTTACTAATCTAGCTAAAAAGTATGAGTATGGTAAAATTAACAATTTGTTATATAAAAAATAAAAGCGTTAAAATACTTAATATTAATACTTTAAAACCAAGTAAAAAACAAACATTAAGAGCATCAGTGTTTCGAAAAATGGAAAGAAAATTTTACCAGTGTTTTCTTGTATAGCTAGAAAGAAATTTTAATAATTAAAATTTTATATTTTATCATACAATTTTTTAACTAGAATAAAGTTTGGCAAAATAAAAAAGATTTAATTAACTTAAATTTCTTGTCATACAAAGCTTGAAGTATATTATATTTTCACCTGCATGAAGTCACGTTAATTTGAACAGCCCCGGTTTTTTTTTTGTGTTCACAGCTTGTACGGTATAATATTCTCAGCCAACTTTTTTCTGTGTGCAGCAGTATTTTGTTATTAATTTATTGAGAAAAAAATCAATTTTGATTCTGATAATAATATTATAATTTAATTATTTTATTTGTGTTTAAAAGTTATTTTATCAATAATATGTAATAAGTTATTATTATAACATAAAATGATTTTAGCTATAATAAGGTCAGGTTTAAATACTTTATCTTTACATGACCATAATTATAATTAGTATACACTGAAAAATATAAAAACAATATATAATAAAATAAAAAAAAAACATTTATTGTTGTAAAAATACCTTCAATATAAGACATGTATTTTTCTTATTTTCTTTAATGTTGTATGCTGTATTGACAACCAAGCCTTAATTTGAACCAAAAATAATGGTCTTTTGTCTAAAAAGAACTAAAAAGGCAGTGATTTTTGCTTTTTTTTTTAATTTAGTCTGTACAATAAATTTGTATTACAAGGGTTATTCAAACAACAAGTCCAAACCTGTATTATTTTTTTCATTTATTTCTGCCCCCAAAACTTATTTGTATGTCTAGTAATTAAGCTTTTAGTTATTGTTTTTTGTACATTTTTTTAATTTTTTTATTAGAAAACTTTAAGAACTTGTTACCTAAAGATTAAAGAAATTTTCACAAGCTTAGTCTAAAATAAAATAATGTTATATCTTTTTAGAATAATAATCAAACTGTAATAGCAAAAATAATGCAAGTTAAAATATTTAATTTCTTTCAAATACTTAAACACAAGTTAAAATTATTTAAATAAAATATTCCTGAAAAAAATTGTTGTAAAATTTATATTACACATTCAAATAGAGAACAAAGCATTTTTTTTTGTTTTGTAAAAAAAGTATCAAAGTGTCACGTTTTTACAACAAAAATAATTTAACAGAAAATAAAAGAAAATTAGGTTTTGATCATGGGGTTTGTATGACTTGCAGTCAAAACATACATTTTCGGTAATAATATTTTAAATAACACATGGTTGAAATTAAAATAATCCTTAGAACAGTTTTTGAGAAAGTCGATTTTCAATTGTTTTTATATTTTTTTCAGTGTATGTTATTTTTTCTTGGGATATTGATTAAATGATTTAATACTATGCATTAATGCACAATAAATCTTTTCATATCGAAATTGTTTATATAAATTATGCAAATTTTAAATTTTAAAATATAATAATAAGCTTCATTTACAGATTTATATTATGCACCTTAAATACAATCACAAACATATATAAATATATCTCATACTATGAGATAGGCTTACACAAGTCTTGTAGTCGTAATATAATTTACAGTTTTATAAGTTTCAATTTACATTTACAACGTAATACACCACTCAACAGGTAAGTTGGCATTATTATACCATAAAAGTATTAGGTTGAAAAGAAACGTTTTCTACTAGCTTTTGTTATCGAGTTGCAATTATTTTTATCTAAATTATATACAATACATAATAAGATTTTTTAATTATTTAGCTACCCTCGTATATTAGTAAAAAATATGCAAGTATCAAGTAAATAAACTAGCTCCTAAATTGAAATACTGTAATTATATTTTTTGGCCTTTTTGATAGTCGTATCTTAAAAATGTCCTCATTTTTATTTTTATTTCTTATCCAAGTCAAACAATATTTAAATTTGGCAATTCATAAAATATATTTAATGTTTTCATTTCAAAAAATGTATATGGAGGTGAAATAAATTCTTGTTATATTTTAAAATTATACATTTTAATAGTAAAATAATTTAAAATTAAGCATTTTTTTTTAATAACAAATATTTTACTATTATATATTTTTTTAATAATAATGAAAATGACTTTGTTTCTCAAAAGCTAGTAAAAAATGTTTCTGTACACTTGTTGTTTTGTTTTGTCACAAAACGAGTAATTTATTTTAGGTGAATCACCTTGTATAGTTTATTTTTAATTAATCAGATTGGGAAAGTAGTTTATGTAATAATATTATAATTATTAACACGGTATTTTTATATAAAGAGTGCGTTTTTTATTACTTTGTTGTGTTTTTAGAGAAAATAACATTAAAATTAATTAACTTCAGGGAATTTGATATCACGATTTGATATTTATTTGAAAATTTTTTTTTAAATGATATCACCGGCTTAAAAGCACTAAGTCAATTTAGTTGATCAAACTACTTATTTTTTTAATTAACAAATGGAGCATTATTAATTCCAATTTGCATTAGTTCATTTTTCCAAAAATAATTATTACAAAATTTAAATTTAAATTTGTAGTCATGTTTTATGATTCTTTGCTTGTAAGCATACGATATATGGTTTATAGCTTGTCCTTGAATTACTAAAGGAGTTCATTAGTTAAGATAGATAAAAAAATTATAAAAACATGTCGAAAAAAATTATGTATTCTAATTTAATAAAAATCTATTAAAATCTCTATCTCTATCTAAGGCTGGTTTTCATCGCAGACCAGTGTTTTTAATGGACTGTTTTCAATTTAATAATAAAATTATTTTTAAATACTGCAATAGCACGTTTCCTTTTATTTTTACGATTTTTTTAAATAGTTTACCCCTTTTAACTTTAATTTTTTTAATGGGATTTTAATAGGCTTTCCTAAGATTTTTTCTTATTTACAATTTTATTTTATTTTTTAAGTTATTTTAAAAAGATTTGCACAAAAATGAATTGATTTATACAACTATTTTTAAAATCAAATAATTTATTTCCCCCCTTTTAAACATATCATTTTTCGTTTCTTTTTTTCTAAAATTCTACTTTAAGTTTGAAATGAGAAACATGGGCTTAAAATTTTAAGCCTTAATATTAAACAAAAAACAGTGCTTTGTGTTACACTAACCAATTAATTTTAACCATTTTTTTTTAACTTTTTGTGTGTTTTTACGCACTTAGATCTTAATCTTTATTTTATATATTGTATAATTTTCCAAAATCTCCAAAAGGCTTTTTAAATCCTTTGATACAGGCATCTTCAATGAAAAAATAAGTCTGTCCGTTTGATGTTAGCTGCAGTATTTTGATTAATAGACCTCGCAGGCTAGATTAATAATCATTATCATTCCTTTGACATTTTATTGTTTCTTACATTATAGTTTACAAAGCACTTAGATCTCAACTTTTTATATCAAATTTAAAACTTTCTATAAAAAAATGAAAAAAAAATGTTTTTGCTTTTGAAAATTTCAAAAATATGTTTCCTTAACATTATGTCAAACTATAAATATAAGGTGCAGCAAAAGCATAACTGTTAATAATAATTAATCAATGTTAAAATGTTTTTAATCAGTTCAGATCAGTTAAAAACAATCAGGTCAGTACAAAGCTCATAAAAAGCTTTTCAAAGCTAATACTAACTCATATTAGCTCATAAAAAGCTGTTTGAAAGCTCTTCAAAGCTCATACTAGCTCATACTAGCTCATACTAGCTCATAAAAAGCTGTTTAAAAAGCTCATATTAGATCATACTAGCTCATAAAAAGCTGTTTAGGAGCTATTTGAAAGCTCTTCAAAGCTCATACTAGCTCATACTAGCTCATACTAGCCGTTTAAAAGGTGTTTAAAAAGCTCATATTAGCTCATACTAGCTCTTAAACAGCTGTTTAAGGGCTGTTTGAAAGCTCTTCAAAGCTCATACTAGCTCATACTAGCTCATACTAGCCGTTTAAAAGCTGTTTAAAAAGCTCATACTAGTGCAACTAGCTCATCAATAACTCAAAAAAAGCTGTAAAAGCTCATAAAACCTTATAATAGCTCATCAATATCTCTTCAAAAACCTTTAAAACACATCTAGACCCATGATGGATGAATCAGAAAAAGAACTAAAAAAATTCAATTGCAAAGCGTAGAATTATCATAATAAGCTTGATTTAATTAAACTGATCAAGAAAAAGTTTCCTCTGCAACAAATTTATGTTTTAAAATTAAAGAATAAAATTTGAGGAATAAATTTATAGATAAAAAAAAATTACAAAATAAATTAAAAACGTATTTATTGTTATAGATTACTTCATTAATAATTTGTTGTGACAAAAAAAATATTCTTCGTTTTCCCTTATTGATCTTATTTTCTATCTTTATCTCTCAAAGAAGGTTGTAAAGCCATTTTCGTACTAGGGTCTTCAGTTCGTTATTATTAGAAACAAGCCCCATTATTTTTGCTTTTTCAGTTCCAATAATACCACAATTTCTTCTCCACGGAAATTTATCAAATTGGAGTTTTGATCGAGTATAGTTAGTGTTATCTTTTTTATTTGTTTTTGATTTGTAACAGGTAAATAAATAAGATTTCTAGGCTCTATATTTATACTATAACCTGGGTCTACTCCTGGTGCAAACTGGTACAAAGTGTGTGAGGTTTTGCTATTATAGTATGAACCTGAAACAATATCACATTCTATACGAATTGTTACCACTTTAACAATATTTACAGGTAAATCTGATTCATGTAGTTTATTAGGTTCTAAAACTCTTGCTGAAAAACCAAGTAATTTTCCTATACTATCAGTGTGATTAAAGTTTATTTCATAAATACTCTCAATTTGGGACTTTAGGGTATTGTTATTAGGGGTTAAACTGATTTTATTTTGCAAATCGGTTGAAGAAAGTTGTTTTTGCAGATATTTTTCAATGTGAGCTACTTCGTAAGCCCCCGTTGGTATAGAAATAATATGCTCCTTCTTTTTCTTTGTTTTATTTTCATCAGTATTGTTTTCAACTTCTGTGTAGTAAAATTTATTGTTTTTCCCCTCCTCAATATTAGGGATAGAGTTGTAGGTATAAAACCCAATCAGTGCCAAGGAATACTGATAATCAGGGTCAAGTTCTATTGGAGGGTAATATTCTTGTGACAAGAGACTTGTATATCCTGACAGGGTGAATGTCAGAGACATGATTATAAATTGAGAGCTCTAAAACTATCAAGCTTTTTATAAGCTATAAGATTCAGATATGATTAAGATAAAATTCAGATAATATTAAGATAAGGTTAAGATAGGATTAAGAATAATTTGTGGTTATAACCTAAATCCTTAAAACGACACTAATTTTTAGTTAAATAAAAAATGACAAAAAATTACATTTAGTGTTTTAACAGTACAACATTAGTGAATTTTTTTTTAAATGCTGTTTATTATCATCTTCTTATAACTATTACTTTCACCGAGGAAAGACTTTCTTTAGTAAAAAAATTTGACTGGCTGTCTGGAAAATTTGTGACCAAGATAACGCTTTAAGCTACATATATTTTATACCATAGGTCTAGTTTTAGGCTGCCAATTTTTTTTAAAAAACTATAAAAAAATATAAATAAAATTCAAAAAATCTAAAAAATTTCAACTTTTTTTTGTGTAGCATTCACAATAAAATTAATATTTTTTTCCAGTATATGCAAAGGAGAAGATTTCAGCTAGTTCTGTTCAGTCACTCACTGTTGCTGTTATTAAAAATATTTAAAATGGATAAGGTTGAAATTAATAAAAACTTTACAAAGGAAGTTAAAAAGTTTAATCTTCAATATAGAACAATAGAATTTAAAATAAAACCAGTACCACTCGATAAAGAACCAGTATTATGGATGAAAGAAGCCATTAATGAAATTATTCAAAAAGGAACGGAGGGAGTTAGTCCTACGGATCAAATTGGATTCAACTTTTGCACGAAGGACTTCAAACGTGGTGAGGGTTGGCTTCGTTTTCAAGAAGCATCAAAGGTTACTTTTAATGATATTTGGGGTATGATCTCAAAAAGCTCAAGAATAAGCACTGATACATTTTGTTTGGTTGTTACCTCTGTTAAGATACCTATTAAAAAGTGAAAAGAGAAAGGATACGCTCCTACCTTAAAATAAATTTTTACTATATTTTTAAACTTTTTTTTGCTATAAGATCTTTATCTGAAAACTTTTTTGTCAGTCAAAACAGCCCCTTAATTTAGAAAGATATGTTAAATATTAATAGTAAAAAATATGTTACAATAATACATTTTTTAGACTATTGATATAACTGATTTGAACGTTTATTTTTTAAGATTAAACTACTGTATACTGAATATACTCTAAAATGTATGTAAAAATAGAGTTTGAAAGCAGCAAACAATTTACGTATATTACATGATTGCATATTACATGATTCTATATAAAGCACTTAGCAATTCAATAAAAAAATTACTTTAATTGATTTGTATGTTTATATGTTTATTTTATATACTTGATAATATTTTTATATATTACGTTATTTATATATATATATATATATATATATATATATATATATATATATATATATATATATTGTTAAAAAGTAAAATTTTAAAATATAAAAAATTGTACATCTATTTATCCTTTATACCAAAAATTATGAGAGCTGTTGAGAATATACAGTTGAATTCGAAGCATTACATTCTGAATTACTTAAAATAGTAAAATGTTTTTAAGTAAATACTAGTTTACAAAACCTTTTTTGGAGGCTTCCATATCTTCTAGTTAATTTTAAATTAGTACTGTTTTCGAGATAACAGCCGTTTAATAAATATACATATAAAAATTTAAAACAACTTTTTTTGTATCTACTTTCTGTATTTTGACAAATACATTCACAATTTTCAATCTCCCCTGTAAACGACACCTTATCTGTTATGGCTGTAAAGTAATACTTTCCACCTTTTGTGAATTTTTTTATAAAAACATTTTTTTTTTCTAAAATAAGGAAAAAGATATAAATAAAATAATAAAGTTTAAATGATTGATATTTTCAATAGGCTTAGTTTCCTTGATTTTTCTTGAAAACTTTGAGTTGATCGGATTGTTCTTCCTTGACTTATCATGCGAACAAGAATACATAACATACAGACTGACGGACTTATGTAAAAGTTGTTTAGAAAAACACTTTAGTATAAATGTCTTTAATTTTAGACATTTGGGTTCAAAGAAAACGTATAATAAATAAAAATACCTTTCTGTGTGTACTTTTAGAATGCAATTTGACTTTTTGACTGATAATAAAATACTTTTCACTTATTGTTATGAAATTTTTATAATTTAGCCTAGGCTGAGCTGTTAAATTATTATTTTTGTGTTATATTTTTAAATAAAAAATATAAAAAGTATATTTTTTCATATAACTTTTTTTTCAGTGTAACAAAGGCTAATGAATAAATGCATACATAGTTATATAAAGTAGTTATTTTTAAAATGGGTGTTGATAAGTTTGGTCGTTCTTCTTTGACATCAGAAAAACCTTTAAATATAAGACCTCAGCCTCAAGTATTATCTTTAGACTCTGAGGGTAATGTGAATGTAAAAAATAGAAAATTGGTTAATGTTTTACAACCTAAAAATGCTCTCGATTGTTCTAATAAATCGTATGTCGATAATTGTTATAAAAATGCAATGGATAATATAAAAATTTTAAAAGATTCACTGGGAGAAAGAGAAAAGGTGTTTAAAAAAGAATTACAAGATTCCATACAGTTACTACTAAATAGTACTAGCAAAGATATAAATAAAGAGTTAGTTGCCTTACAAAATAAAATTAAGGAGCTACATGATAAAATAAATAGTACAAGTAAAGATATAAATAATAGATTAGAAAAAATTGAACAAAGTAGGACAGAAAGTCATGTTAAAATACCGTTATCTGGAATTGTTGATTTTCATAATTTAAGAAAATAAAACCCTCATAACTGAAGAAAAAAAATTGTTAAGGAGCTGCAAAAACCGATTAGAAATAAATCAAATCTTGTGTGTGTAGATTTTAAATTAAAGTTTGAAACGAATAAAAATATTCCACAAAAAGCAATACTTTTTCATTATATTCATAGTAAATGGTATATTACATTTTCCCCAGTAATTTTTTTGTATTAAAATGTATTAAATTATAAGTATATAATTACTAAAATAAAAATCTCCGTTAATGCATATTCTTGATTTAAGATTTTATTTTTCTGTGTTTGTAAAATATTTTCACTTTTTCACTATAATATAGCAACAATAGTATTTTAAATTTGAAACAAATATGCAATTTGATTGTACGGTGTATTAATAAATTAAGATAAATATAAACACAAAGAAATAAAATTATTGAATTATTAAAATATTTTTTTCTCAGTACATTAATAATAAAATACTGCTGCACACAGAAAAAGTCTGTTTGAGAATACTGTTGTATATAAATTTTTTGATATAATAAATATTTTTCCGTGTGTATAGTTTTTGCTAACTTTTGAAACAAGATAAAATATACAATTAGTTATAATATAAAAAGTCTAAACAAATATGCAATTTAATTGTACAGTGTATTAATAAATTAAGATAAATACACAAAGAAATACAATTATATTATTATTAAAATTTTTTTTTTCTCAGTACATTAATAATAAAATACTGCTGCACACAGAAAAAGTCTGTTTGAGAATACTGGTGTATATAACAATTTATTGATTTAATAAATATTTTTCTGTGTGTATACTTTGTGCTAACTTTTTAAACAAGATAAAATGTGCAATTAGGTATAACACAGAAAAAAGAAAATGTTATATAACAATATTTTCGATTTAAGAAACATTTCTCTGTGTGTAATTACACTTTTTGCTTAATTGTTTCTTTAAGGTAATATTAATCCAAAATACTTTTATAGACTTTCTATGTATGCAAACAAATATACAAATTTAATTCGGTATAATACCACTCTCCTGAAACTCAAAGGAAACAGAAACTAAAAAAAAAATGTATTTTTTATTTTTTTTTCTTTTTTTTAGGTATAGCAAAAAACACAATTAAATCGAAAAATTATCATTAGTTTAGTCTCGGGAGGGTAAGGGTTAAGAAACATTTTTCTGTGTGTATACTGTTTGCTAACTTTTGAAACAAGAGAAAATATGTAATTAGGTATAACACAGAAAAAACAAATGTGATATAACAATATTTTTGATTTAAGAAACATTTTTCTGTGTGTATACTGTTTGCCAACTTTTGAAACAAGATAAAATCTGTAATTAGGTATAACACAAAAAATGTGATATATTTTGATTTAAGAAACATTTCTCTGTGTGTAATTACACTTTTTGTATAATTTAGGCGCCCTTGACAAACCACACTTAAAACAACTATTCTAAAAAATATATTTAAGCAATAGCGTCAAACATTTTTATGTTTGTGATTATACTTTTTTGCAATAGTTTTTAAAACAAATATGTAATTTGATTGAAACGTGGTATATATAAATATATATTGTTATATACGAATCACAATATTCTTGATTTAAGAAAACATTTTTTCTGTGTATACTAAACTTTTTTGAGAACTTTTTTGCAAAATGTGTGTTGAGAATAATTTTTAATATGTAATAATTATTAAATTATGAAACAAATTAAAATTATTTTTATTTAATTACTATTTCAACAGAATTTCGTGAAGACGCCATATATTAACTATATATTTATAAGAAAACATTTTTTCTGTGTATACTAAACTTTTTGAGAACTTTTTTGCAACATGTGTTTGAGAATAATTTTTAACATGTAATAATTATTAAATTATGAAACAAATTAAAATTATTTTTATTTAATTACTATTTCAACAGAATTTGGTGAAGACGCCATATATTAACTATATATTTATAATTTATAGATATTACGGAAACAATACGGAATCTTTCTTTGATATTTTGGTCTATTGGTAATTATTGTGCGAAAACGTGGTATTGGCTCTTTGTACTTCTAAAGAATATTTGTATCTGTATTTGTTTGGTTTACAAAAGTCAATGTTTAATATTTATTACTAATTTGGTCTCATAATTTAGGCTAACAAGCTAGGCTTAACAGTCTGATTAGGTTTGACACTCATTGCTTTCAATAATTTTAAACTTTTCAGGGCTCCTTCGTTTATATTAAATAATTTTATAATACCAAGCTTTCAACTAAATTATTTTGTATCGCAGAGAGCTCTGTGGCGCAGTACGTAACGTATCCGTCTACCAAACTATAGGTCTGCGGTTCAAACCCGCAACAGCTGAGACTTTTTTAAAAAATTATTTCTACAGCTCCCTAATTATAAATTATAATTTGTAATATATGCATACGATCTTGACCTTTTCAGATAACAAGGTTCTTGGGTAATATTATTTGAATAACAAGTTGTTTATTTTAACCGATTTAAATAAAAAAATAGTCTTGGCTAATTTAAATTGTCTGGCTAGGCAGTCCTGATCCTTGGACTCATTTACACCGCTAGGTGGCGACACCCTCTGGTCATTGTCGTCAGCCGAAGAACAAAAAAAAATTCCTGAAAAAAAAAAATTTTTTTTTTAATTTTTTTTTTCAGGATTTTTTCAGGACTCGCTGATGTCTTCAGCTGAAGATTTCCTCCAGTTACCACAGTGGGTTTAAAGCCCGGTAGGACTACTACTGTCATACCGGATTTAACCTTTGAAGCTGTTATTTTACCGAAAATTTGCCACCCGGTGCCCGCAACGCATATTAAAATAGATTACCCGCAAATTGAAAATTGAATAGAATACAAATTTCTAAAAATCAGCCCGTAGCATTAAATACCATATTTGGATGGGTGCTTATGGGAAATACTAATTTACCGCTCCGCGCTTCTCCTATTATACGCAGTTTTTTAACTATATCAAATAATACGTTAAATGAAAATTTAAAATCATTTTGGCACGTCGAAGAGGTACCTAGGTTATCCCCCACCTCCGCGGAGGACGCGTTGGCCGAGGATATCTTTCTGAAAACTCACACGCGTGACGTCACCGGCAGATACACTGTTGCTAATACGCTAATACGCGATTTATTGCTTTAAAAAGATTTTATTCGCTTGAACGTCGGTTATTATCAGATCCTAATCTTTATAAAAAATATTCAGATTTTATGTCGGAATACTTATCTGAATCGCACATGGAAAAATGTGACGACCACTCAAATGAAGCCTTTTACATTCCCCATCATCCAGTAGTGGGTGAAAAACTAAGGGTAGTTTTTGACGGGTCTTTTCATTTACCGCAAAACTTGTCACTTAATGACACTTTATTAACCGGTCCAAAATTGCAACAGGATTTATTAAAAATCATACTTCATTTTCGCTTACATTTAGTCGCATTCACATGTGATATACGCAGCATGTTTTGACAAATTAATATTATACGCCCTCATCAGGACTATTAACGTATTTTATGGCGTTTTTCTCCTGATGATGCAGTTTCGAGTTATCGCCTAAAAACGGTAACATACGGATTAAATTGTAGTCCCTATTTAGCTAACCGCGCTCTTAAACAATTAGCATATGACGAACGTCATAATTTTCCCCGCGCATCTAACATTATTTTAGATGACGTTTATGTAGATGACGTAGTAACCGGGTCTTCTTCCATATTAGACGCACTTAGTATACAAACCGAACTTACAAATCTTTTAGCTAAGGGCGGATTTGAGTTAAGAAAATATGCGAGTAACTGTCCCGATTTATTGTCGCATCTACCAGAATCCCATTTAAAAATGGGGTCTTGTGAATTTAATCAAGATTCCACTATAAAGATTTTAGGGCTGCAATGGAACCCGACCGCTGATACATTTTTGTACAAAGTTACCCCGAAAGACGGTACATGCACCAAGCGTACTATACTTTCGGAAATCGCTAGAATTTATGATATTATTGGTTTTCTCTGTCCAGTTATTATAACTTTAAAATATCTTATACAATATTTATGGACCCTGGGGTTGGGCTGGGATGAAACTCCCCCTCCAGAAGTCGTGAATAAGTGGACTACGTTCAAAGCTGAACTTCCACTTTTATCGCAAATTAAAATTCCCCGCTTTATTCCTACTTTAAATGATAACATTTCTTATTTTGAATTACACGGATTTTCTGATGGGAGCGAAAGGGCCTACGGCTGTTCGGTGTATTTACGTGTTGTGCCGACAACCGCCGAACCAGCCAGGACCTATCTCATTTGCGCGAAATCGCGTGTTTGTCCACTTCGCCGTCAGAGTACCCCACGCATCGAGCTGCTTGGTGCGACGCTACTCGCAGAATTGCTAGATTACGTTAAAACCGCATATCAAAATAAAATTAATTTTAAAAATATTTATGCTTGGTCCGATTCGACAATTACATTATATTGGATTAAATCGTCTCCACATCGGTGGCTATCCTTCGTCGCTAATCGTGTTAGTTTTATACAAGACAGGATACCCCCTGAATGTTGGCGAAAATGTCCTACCGCCGAAAATCCTGCTGATATAGCCTCCCGCGGAGTCATGCCCAGCGAGCTGGTGAATCACCACCTGTGGTGGGGAGGTCCCTCCTGGCTAGCAGAAGGGGAAAAGCATTGGCCAGTCAGTATCTTATCGCCTTGTGATGTACCGGAGGAGCGTAAAATATCTTTAAATATTACCGCGACCGCTGAAAATAATTTTCTCGATACTATAATTAATAATTTTTCGTCTTTTTCTAAAATTCAAAGAATTACCGCATATGTATTGCGCTATATTTATAATTCTAAAAAATCTACAATAAACCGCTCAGGTTCTTTATCTTTAAAGGATTAAATTTCGCTTTATATGTGATTATTAAACATATTCAAACTTTACATTTTAAAACTGAAATACACGCATTAGTTAATAAATTGACTTTAACAAAACCAATGCGCAAACTTAATATTTTTCTCGATACAAATGGTATTCTCCGAGTAGGAGGGCGACTAAAATACTCTAATTTAAAATACGAGCAACGTCATCCTGCGTTACTGCCTAGTAATAATCGCTTTGTACATATGTTAATTTCTTATACGCATATTAAATATCTCCACCCGGGGATCCAAACTCTACAGTATCTTTTAGTGCAAAACTTTTGGATATTATATCCTAATCTTTATAAAAAATATTCAGATTTTATGTCGGAATACTTATCTGAATCGCACATGGAAAAATGTGACGACCACTCAAATGAAGCCTTTTACATTCCCCATCATCCAGTAGTGGGTGAAAAACTAAGGGTAGTTTTTGACGGGTCTTTTCATTTACCGCAAAACTTGTCACTTAATGACACTTTATTAACCGGTCCAAAATTGCAACAGGATTTATTAAAAATCATACTTCATTTTCGCTTACATTTAGTCGCATTCACATGTGATATACGCAGCATGTTTTGACAAATTAATATTATACGCCCTCATCAGGACTATCAACGTATTTTATGGCGTTTTTCTCCTGATGATGCAGTTTCGAGTTATCGCCTAAAAACGGTAACATACGGATTAAATTGTAGTCCCTATTTAGCTAACCGCGCTCTTAAACAATTAGCATATGACGAACGTCATAATTTTCCCCGCGCATCTAACATTATTTTAGATGACGTTTATGTAGATGACGTAGTAACCGGGTCTTCTTCCATATTAGACGCACTTAGTATACAAACCGAACTTACAAATCTTTTAGCTAAGGGCGGATTTGAGTTAAGAAAATATGCGAGTAACTGTCCCGATTTATTGTCGCATCTACCAGAATCCCATTTAAAAATGGGGTCTTGTGAATTTAATCAAGATTCCACTATAAAGATTTTAGGGCTGCAATGGAACCCGACCGCTGATACATTTTTGTACAAAGTTACCCCGAAAGACGGTACATGCACCAAGCTTACTATACTTTCGGAAATCGCTAGAATTTATGATATTATTGGTTTTCTCTGTCCAGTTATTATAACTTCAAAATATCTTATACAATATTTATGGACCCTGGGGTTGGGCTGGGATGAAACTCCCCCTCCAGAAGTCGTGAATAAGTGGACTACGTTCAAAGCTGAACTTCCACTTTTATCGCAAATTAAAATTCCCCGCTTTATTCCTACTTTAAATGATAACATTTCTTATTTTGAATTACACGGATTTTCTGATGGGAGCGAAAGGGCCTACGGCTGTTCGGTGTATTTACGTGTTGTGCCGACAACCGCCGAACCAGCCAGGACCTATCTCATTTGCGCGAAATCGCGTGTTTGTCCACTTCGCCGTCAGAGTACCCCACGCATCGAGCTGCTTGGTGCGACGCTACTCGCAGAATTGCTAGATTACGTTAAAACCGCATATCAAAATAAAATTAATTTTAAAAATATATATGCTTGGTCCGATTCGACAATTACATTATATTGGATTAAATCGTCTCCACATCGGTGGCTATCCTTCGTCGCTAATCGTGTTAGTTTTATACAAGACAGGATACCCCCTGAATGTTGGCGAAAATGTCCTACCGCCGAAAATCCTGCTGATATAGCCTCCCGCGGAGTCATGCCCAGCGAGCTGGTGAATCACCACCTGTGGTGGGGAGGTCCCTCCTGGCTAGCAGAAGGGGAAAAGCATTGGCCAGTCAGTATCTTATCGCCTTGTGATGTACCGGAGGAGCGTAAAATATCTTTAAATATTACCGCGACCGCTGAAAATAATTTTCTCGATACTATAATTAATAATTTTTCGTCTTTTTCTAAAATTCAAAGAATTACCGCATATGTATTGCGCTATATTTATAATTTTAAAAAATCTACAATAAACCTCTCAGGTTCTTTATCTTTAAAGGAATTAAATTTCGCTTTATATGTTATTATTAAACATATTCAAACTTTACATTTTAAAACTGAAATACACGCATTAGTTAATAAATTGTAATAGTAATAATCGCTTTGTACATATGTTAATTTCTTATACGCATATTAAATATCTCCACCCGGGGATCCAAACTCTACAGTATCTTTTAGTGCAAAACTTTTGGATATTATCGTCAAAAAATACAATTCGCAAAGTTGTCTCTCGTTGCATACAGTGTTGGAAAACCCATCCAACGCCCCCGCAGCCCCCTATGCCTCCCTCTCGCATATCACGTGTTAAAACCTTCTCTATTGTAGGCTGTGACCTTGGGGGGCCGTTTTCAATATTAATGAGTAGGAATAGGGGTGCAAAACGCCTTAAGGCCTATATTGTTTTATTTGTATGCTACGCGACACGCGCTATACATGTTGAGCTCTGCTCTGATCTATCCTCAGAAGCTTTTCTCGCCGCTTTAAAACGCTTTATCGCTAGAAGAGGTCGTGTTAGTAGGATCTACTCAGATAATGGTACAAATCTGGTAGGGGCTAACAACCAACTCTTACGGTACTTAAAGGAGGCTGCGGGGGTAGAAAATATTGAGTGGAGGTTCGCCCCTCCTGCTGGGAGTCATTTCGGGGGCATGTATGAAGCGGGAATAAAGTCAGTAAAAACACACCTCGCCAGAGTTATTGGGGAACAAGTTCTCACTTATGAGGAACTTTACACGGTCCTAACTCAAATTGAAGCCGTCCTCAATAGCCGACCTCTATGTGCATTCTCAAATGATGCTAATGATTTACGCGCTCTCACCCCTGGGCACTTTTTAACACTTGAACCGCTAACTTGCATACCGGAACCTAATGTTCAGCAAATCGCTTTAAATAGACTCTTACGTTGGCAATTATTGCAGCGTTTACACGAGGACTTTTGGTCTAGGTGGCACTTGGAGTATTTGCACTCGATTACACAGAGGAATAAGTGGACCAAAGGTGATTCGCCTGCTATTAAAGTAGGTACACTTGTATTATTAAAAAATGAACTCGCACCGCCACTTCAATGGCGTCTAGCTAAAGTTATTGAGGTACACCCTGGCAAGGATGGTATTGTCAGGGTGGTTACTGTTCGTAATAATTATGGCATTTTTAAGCGTCCGGTAGTCAAGATTTGTCCTTTACCAGATTTAATAGATTAATTAAATCTCGCTATTTCTTATTTTTATTTTTGTTTATAATTTTACTGCTAATCATTTTCCTTTTCTTTTTGTTCAAACCACCTGGTTTGAAGGTGGGGCAGAATGTACAAACTTGTACATATTTTTTATCATTTTTTATTATTTAATTTTAATTTGGGATAAATTAACTTTATTATATTTAATTTAATTTATATTTACTTGCAATGGCTAAATTGTCAATATTTAAATTATCGCGCCCAGAGAGTTGAATTAGCTACTACGCAAGTCTCTGGATTAAATACTACACATTCAATGTCTACCGCGGTTTAAGAACGGTCGTTCTGTTTCTGTTACGATTCGTTTTGTACCATTTTTATGTATATCGCTTATATACCGCAACAAGTGCAACAACGCATTCTCATCTCATCATCGAACATCAGAGGCGCCTCTACGCAACGGATGCAGCATCACAGGGTAAGTGCATATTCACTCTCTCGCCTTACTTCTCTCAGCTACCACGTTTTACAAGTTACTCTATGAACCTACAACCTATGGATATAACAACAAATTACAGTCAATTTTAACACACATCATGATTGTTGTTGTTGTTGTTTTAATAACTTTTCATAGGATTGACTTAGAGACTGGAAATTTAAAATATAGGCTTATGGTGACTATTAAAACAAGACTTACACCCAAATAAAATACCGAAAAATACCAGCCGTGAAGTCCAAAATAGGCACATCATGATTTTCTTTTGTTTTCATAATAACTTCTAAATGGACTGATTTAGGGACTTCAAAATTAAAATTGCTTATGGTGACTATTTAAACAGATTTTACCTATAAAATGCTAGCGGTGGTGTAATTTTTTTGACAAAACCTTTATTCTTATAAATCTTGAATGGATCATCATAGGGATTTTAAAATTGATATGTAAGGACAAAATGAAAATTTAAAATCGAAGAAACCAAAAAACAAGATTGCCGACCTGTCAAAATGACATTTTTTTAATGGAAAGTCGCAGAAACATGGAATTTGATATAAGAGGACTTGGTAACAACTGAAAATCGACAAAATGAAAAACAAAGTGAAATCTTAAAAACGAGGCTAGCAAATTGAAAATTTAAACAAAAATTGTCGAAGTGACGGTCGGTCGGTCTTTCCAGAAAATCTTGTAAGCACGATAAGTTATCTTCGATAACTTAAGAACGCTTTAAGCTAAAGACCTGAAACTTATTATACAGGTATGTCAAAAGTTCTCGCTCGGGATATTTTTTGGTGAAAACTGGGTACGGCAAGGGGGGCAAAAAAGGGAGAATAAAAAAAATCACAAAAACCTGAAAATTAGCCTAAGGAACGTTCAAGTATTACGTTACGCACATTTTGATCATTTTCGACCCCCACCTACCCCCTGTAACGCTATTTTCCTATACCTATAACATGGGCGTAACGCTCCAAAATGAACCCGACCCCCCTAGGAGCGTTACGTAATACTTGAACGTCCCCTATGGGTTTTTTTTGAGGATATTGAAATTGAACCTGATAATAAAATTTTTCTAACTCTACCCCCTGCCACGCCTTTTCGGCTGTCTCAAACCCGATCCCTGTTAGACTAAAGTTAGGTCGGTAATATATGGAAAGTAAAATAAGAAACTGACTGTTTGGGGAACCTACCTACCCTGAAAAGTTTCAGGAAGCTCAGCTAAGGGGTGAGTTCTTACTAAAAAGAAAAGAAAAAATGCTAGGGGGCGCCACCTAGAATGGCCAGGTCCTTGGTCCTGTCGGGATATACTTGACAGTCCAGGTAGGTAGTCTCCTGCAAACAGCCTAAACCTGCAATTATAATTAGTTACACAAGTTTATTCACATAAGAAAAACGGAGATTAAAATATAAAGTCACAACTGATACAAGACGGTACCGTACTGTAGTATCGAAGAGAATACAATAACTTAGGGGTACTTAATTATGATAAAATTTATTACACATTGGGATCCGGACTGGTAGTAAACTGGTTGAATACAAAGTTACCTTGCATCTGGGCTGGGTATCCTCGGGGAGGAACTCCACATAGGTTTACCTGAGCCTTTTTGACATAGTAGTTAATGTAATCCTCCACATAATCTTGAAGGAAATCTTTAGCGTAATTCTTAGCGTACTTCTTAGTGTAATTAGCGTAATTCTTAGCGTACTTATTAGCGTACTTCTTACCGGCCTGAATGTAAAAGAAAGAGAGAACTTAGAAACGAATTTATTGAACAAATTACTTTCTAATATACCTGAGTTCAAAGGTGGCCGTACATGCTTTTCACGTGTGGATGCGGGGTTTAAATCCGTCATACGACGATTACTGACAAATAGAACGGAACATACTTAACATAACTCGCCAGCAATTATAACAAATTTTATAAAATAATCCCTTTTCAGGGTAAACACAATGTTTACTTAAATTATAAATTGTGACCCACATTACGGTTTGACGTGATCTCAAAAACAGCGTGCCTGTTGACGGAAGTCAAGAGTCTCTCCCTCTCTCTTAATCAAGGAAGAAAAGAAATTGCGCGTAATTTGAAATAATTCCCTGTAGGAATTATACCGGTAACTGAAGGTTAAAACTTTAAAGAAAATAATTGGATTAAGTGTAGGGAGGGTTCAGAAAGGACTTAATAATATGTTAACCCGGAATTACTCTCAAATATCGATAAATAAGAAAAGTTACGGTTAGATGTATATTAGGTTGCCTACCCTCAAGCATGATAATTATGCATGCTTTTCACGTGTGGATGCGGGGTTTAAATCCGTCATACGACGATTACTGACAAATAGAACGGAACGTACTTGACATAACTCGCCAGCAATTATAACAAATTTTATAAAATAATCCCTTTTCAGGGTAAACACAATGTTTACTTAAATTATAAATTGTGACCCACATTACGGTTTGACGTGATCTCAAAAACAGCGTGCCTGTTGACGGAAGTCAAGAGTCTCTCCCTCTCTCTTACTCAAGGAAGAAAAGAAATTGCTCGTAATTTGAAATAATTCCCTGTAGGAATTATACCGGTAACTGAAGGTTAAAACTTTAAAGAAAATAATTGGATTAAGTGTAGGGAGGGTTCAGAAAGGACTTAATAATATGTTAACCCGGAATTACTCTCAAATATCGATAAATAAGAAAAGTTACGGTTAGATGTATATTAGGTTGCCTACCCTCAAGCATGATAATTATGCATGCTTTTCACGTGTGGATGCGGGGTTTAAATCCGTCATACGACGATTACTGACAAATAGAACGGAACGTACTTAACATAACTCGCCAGCAATTATAACAAATTTTATAAAATAATCCCTTTTCAGGGTAAACACAATGTTTACTTAAATTATAAATTGTGACCCACATTACGGTTTGACGTGATCTCAAAAACAGCGTGCCTGTTGACGGAAGTCAAGAGTCTCTCCCTCTCTCTTACTCAAGGAAGAAAAGAAATTGCGCGTAATTTGAAATAATTCCCTGTAGGAATTATACCGGTAACTGAAGGTTAAAACTTTAAAGAAAATAATTGGATTAAGTGTAGGGAGGGTTCAGAAAGGACTTAATAATATGTTAACCCGGAATTACTCTCAAATATCGATAAATAAGAAAAGTTACGGTTAGATGTATATTAGGTTGCCTACCCTCAAGCATGATAATTCAATTATTTTACTGACTTGAGGAAAGCAATTAAGTTGGGTTAGTAAATATCACTTATGTTTGACAGTTCGTTTATTTATCTGATGAAAAATGAGATTTTAATTTGAAAATACTGATAAATGTTTATTTAAGTTAATGCTATCTCTAGAAGGTATTTCTGTCTAGGTAACCCTACGTACCTAGGCTAATAATAAAATATGGATAAAATGTATGCATAGAGAGAAATTACAGGTTAAACAAGTGGAATGGCTTTTCTTTTAATAACACAAAGGATTATTCAGTAAGTATTTCCTAGATACCTAACTAAAACTAGCATGGAACCTGGTATATTCTAGTCTGGGACGAATATCTTGTGAACTAACATAAAAAAAATGTATACTCGAGGTCATAAAGTATGAAAATTGTCACAGGGATGAAATCAAACCGTGACAACTCCCCCTTTCCCTCCATAGGACGGAAAGTTTCTAAACTTTACGGACGATAACGTATGGAAGAAAAAAAAATAAAAATAAAAAGAAATTAGACAAAGGAAACAAACGTAACTAACCTTAAGTCTAATAAAGGAAAAAAAAAACTGAGAGAATGCATGGGCAAGCGGGGTTGTTATCAGGAGGGATAAATACGAAAAAAAAACATCTAATTGACATCAAAAGGAACATCGGTACGATCAGGTTTCAGATCCTGTCAGTTACCCAAACTTTTTCCATCCTTATCCTCCAGTTCGTAGGTCGAATAACCAATTTTTCGTCGGACGACAAATGGACCCACAAACTTAGGTGCCAACTTAGCGGAGAAAAATTTGGACGCATCCGAGATTACCTTATTTTTCTTCCAGACACTGTCACCTTTTTTAAACTGGACATCACGACGAAGGAGATTGTAGGTATGGGCATTACGCACAGCTGCAGTTTTCAGAGGGTTACAAACCTCACAATACATTTTCTGAAATCCTTTCTGACGACGTAACACATCATAATCAGGATCTGACACCTGACGGATATGATCTAAACCTGAGAGTTTATGCTCTCTCCCAAAATTAACAAAAAACTCAAGATTTCGTGTCTGCTAGTGCTCATGGCTAATGCGATAGAGGGTAAATTCCTACACCAGTCTTTGTGATTGTCCTTGATGTAAGAAGAAATCATAGTCTTTACCACTCTATTGGCTCTTTCACAGGGATCGGCCCTGGGATAGTAATTAGCGGTATAGAAAATTTTGCAATTATATTCTGCACAAAGAGATTGGAATTCCCGTGATTTCATCTGCACATCATTATCACAGATAAGATACCTAGGAACTGATTATATAAGAAATATACCATCCCTCACAGAATTTACCAAATTACGGGCATTAGCAGCACGATGGGGAAAAAGACAAACATATTTACTAAAGTAATCACTAACTACTAAGACATGCGTAAAACCTTCTTTTGAACGTGGAAACGGACCTATATAATCTAAACTAAAACTAATCATTTGCCACGGAGAAGTGATGATGGGACGAGAACCCGTAAGTCTAAGTGTAACGATTACGTAACTTCCAGTAGGTTTTGTAAATACCTACATGGTCTGACGTTACATCATCTTGAGCTTTAACCAACAAGTTTTTTCGAAAGTATTTAGGGACAACAATTTTCCAATAGTCGGATTCAGACGACAGATCAGAAACATTGTTTAATTTTACATACTTAAATAATATACAATTTTCGATACGAAAGGTAGGAAACCTTAAAGGGTTTGTCTCCACCTTTTGAAGCAACTTAAGATACCACTTATCGGTAGTTTTAAAAAACAGGGGGGGTACAGAAATATTCGGGACATTTCCGGGAATAGGTCCAGTAGAAACAACATTGACAGAATTGGCAGATACGGGAACAGAACGAGACAGCAAATCCGGTATTACATGGTCTACACCTTTTCGATGTATCAACTCATAGTCGTATGGCTGTAACCGTAAAGCCCATAAAGCCAGACGACCTTGAGGGTCTTTGAGCCGATTAAGCCAAAGAAGAGAATGGTGATCGGTGATCACCTTAAAATGAGTATATTCAAGGTAGTGACGGAGTTTTTCCACAGCCCAAATGACAGAAAGACACTCACGCTCCGTGGTACTTAAATTCCTCTCTTGGGAAGTTAGGGAACTTGACAAATAACATATGCCTTTCTCGCCAACACCAAACTGTTGGGTTAAACAGGCGCCGACGCCAAATCCAGACGGGTCACACTGAAGGATAAAAAGAAGTCCAAAGTCTGGACACGTAAAAATAGGGGCAGACACAAGTAAATCTTTAATAGTGCGTAAAGCTTTGTCACATTCGACAGTCCACTTACAAGCGACATTATTCTTAGTAAGGTGGGTTAACGGAGCTACGATAGAAGATAAATTAGGTATAAATTTCCGATACCAACTAGCCGTTCCACAAATGCGACGGACTTCTTTTATATTCGTAGGTACAGGAATATTAAGCATATCACTAACTTTGTCAATATCGGGTTTTGGACCAAACCACGAAGCCAAGAAATTTAAGTTCCGGCCTACAGAAATGGCACTTCTCTCGACTCACTATTAAGCCAGCAGCAGTTAACCGATCCAGAACCTTACCCAATATTTCTAAATGGTGCTCAAACGACTTAGTCAGGATGATAATATCATCGAGGTAGATTAACACATAGGGTTGCAAATCTACTCCCATAATCTTATCAATAATCCGGGACCATGTCGCCGGTGCAATAGAAAGCCCGAAAGGCATAAGCTTAAACTGGTATAACCCACGGTTTGAAATCGTAAAAGCAGTATATTCACGGGAGGATTCCTTTACAGGAACGGTCCAGTAAGCAGACTTAATATCTAAGGTATTTAAATACCTAGCATCACGAAGCTGATCCAAAATGGAAGCAATTAATAATCGATACAAAAACTCTTAAGGAATTAGAAAATGAGTGTTTAAAATTGGAAGTAAAAAAGTTCCGCACAGAATCTTATGTACCTCCAAATCGAAAAAGAAATACCTATGTAGAACCCGATTTTGCATTTGTCTCTACTTCTGAGACGGTGCCGAATTCAAATTTAGCTGTGGCTATGCCTATACATATGTCCCACTATCCTCCCTCCCCACATTCTTATCAACCCGTTGATAGAAACACCCATCCCGGGATACTGAACACACCCTGTGATGCTATTACTTCTCGTCCCTTAACTTGTTATAACTGTCGATAAGTTGGCCATGGGCACAGAGAGTGTAAAGCTCCCAAGTTTTTTTGGTTTTTTTTGGTACACCCTGTGTAGTCTTTGTAAGGTATCGAAAGGAAAAAAAAAAGAATAAAGAGAAATTATATTGGTTTATTTTGTTGTAATACAAAAAAATTTCTTGAGAAAAATTGGTTGAATATTAGCAACAAATATATTTTTTTTTCTCTGGGACTTTTTGCAACTAGTTTTTTTCTCGCGGAGAAGATTATAGTCGGTTACATTTTAGCCGGTGGCTATTTGATCAAAATAGCACACTAAGGTCCAAACTGTCAACCCTAGTTTTTCTTAGACATTGTTGTTATCACCCCTGTTTTTTAACTTCAGAAAGAAGTTGTGATCGCAATCAGAAAAAGAACGCTGGGTTTGGCAGTTTCAACCATAATTAGGGTAGTGACTGACTATTGTTTTCCCTCGCGAAGTTTTTTTTGCCCCCTCGGGTAATAAGAAAAGTTACGGTTAGATGTATATTAGGTTGCCTATCCTCAAGCATGATAATTCAATTATTTTACTGACTTGAGGAAAGCAATTAAGTTGGCACCACTGAGTTAGTAAATATCACTTATGTTTGACAGTTCGTTTGTTTATCTGATGAAAAATGAGATTTTAATTTATAAATACTGATAAATGTTTATTTAAGACGAAAGTTAATGGTATCTCTAGAAGGTATTTCTGTCTAGGTAACCCTACGTACCTAGGCTAATAATAAAATATGGATAAAATGTATGCATAGAGAGAAATTACAGGTTAAACAAGTGGAATGGCTTTTCTTTTAATAACACAAAGGATTATTCAGTGAGTATTTCCTAGATACCTAACTAAAACTAGCATGGAACCTAGAATATACCGCATGGGACGAATATCTTGTGAACTAACATAAAAAAATGTATACTCGGGGTCATAAAGTATGAACATTGTCACAGGGATGAAATCAAACCGTGACACCCCCAGGGTAAGGGGGTTATTATTTTTAAAATTTTAAAAAAATTTCGTGAAAATTGATATGTAGGGGTTTTTGGGGTAGCTACAACTGAATCCAATAACGAAAAAAAATTAACTCCACCCCCGCGGGGGTAATTATTTTTAAATATTTACAATATTTTCGTGAAAATTAGTATATAGGGGTTTCTGGGGTAGCCAAAACTGAATCTGATAACGAAAAAAATTTAACACCACCCCCGCGGGGGTATTTTTTTTTAAATGTTTATAATATTTTCGTGAAAAAAAAAAACTGAATCTGATAACGAAAAATTTTTAACCTCACGCCCGCAGGGGTAAGGGGGTAATTATTTTTAAATGTTTAAAATATTTTCGTGAAAAATGGTATATAGTGGTTTTTGGAGTAGCTAAAGCTAAATCTGATTACAATTTTAACATGACCCTCGCGGAGGTAAGGGGGTAATTGTTTACAATATTTTCGTAAATATTGGTATATAAGGGTTTTTCGGGTAGCTAAAACTGGATCTGATAACGAAAAAAATTTAACTCCACACCCGCAGGTGTAAGAGGGTAGCTATTTTGATTAATATTTGATCTATTTGCTGCTCACAGTGTTTAATTTAGTAGTTCTAGATTTAAAATTTGTCCAAATTCCATGGTTCAATCTTAAATAAAGATATTAGGATTTCATTTACTGCCTTTATAATTCATATCCGTATCGTTTGATGTTATGATTGACTAGTCACCTATCTTTTTGTATTTTTTATATTTTTTAATAAAATTTTTATTTTAAAAACACTAATGTCATTTTACAGAGTAACGTATTAATTTAATTCATTAAAATTTTCTAACCTTCTTTTTAAAAACCATAAACAAGCAATGAAAAAATTATAAAAATATGTCAAATTTATTTTGACGTCTACCATTTTCATTGGTATCCACTGTACATACCAAATTTCAAGTATCTACGACCCCGTTCAAAAGATATTATTTTGATAGGTCGGCCATCTTGTTTTTTGGTTTTTTGTTTTTTATTATACCCTTACATACCAAATTTCAACCTTCTGTTCAAAAAGCGTAATTTTTACATGTTGGGTTTGGACTTTTTCATAAGGTAAAAGTCGGCGCTGAGCGCCTTTTCAAATTAATTCTTTTTTTCATTTTGTCGATTTGCTATCAAGTCCTATATTGTTTCTTGGTATCGTCGATTTTCAATTGTCATTATATCCCCACATAACAATTTTCAATTCCCTACGATAATCCAATTAACATTTAAGAGAATAAGTATTTTGTCGAAAAAATGACAGCTCGCTGCGCTCGCGGTGACTTCCCCTCGCGGTGACTTCCCGGATAGTATTTTTTAGGTAGAATCTGATTAAATAGTCACTATAAGCTTATATTTTAAATTTCAAGTCTCTAAGTCATTCCGATCAAAAGTTATTATAAAAACAAAAGAAAATTTATGATGTGCCCTGCTTCGGACTTCACAGCTAGTATTTTTTTGGTAATATTGGTAATATTATATACGTGTCCTTGTTTCAATAGTCACCGTAAGCTTGTATTTTAAATTTTATGTCTCCATAATCATCTGGTCAAAAATTAAAAAAAAAAACAAAAGAAAATCAATTATATGCATGTTTTGAACTTCATGGTTAGTATTTTTTGGAAATTTTTTGTATGTGTCTTATTTAATTAGTTACCTTTAACTTATATTTCAAATTTCAAGTCTCCAAGTCAATCCGGTGAACAGTTATTAAAGAGACAAAAAAACTTTTGGACTTCACAGATAGTATTTTTTTTTAAGTTTAACCTGTTTAAATAGTCCCAATTAGCTTATATTTTAAGTTTCAAGTTAATAGCTCATCCCGTTCAAAAGTGTATTAAAAAATACAAACAGGCCACCAGAGGTCACGCACAAGTTGCTTGCGATGGTTTCCTAAAACCTTAAGACCATGCCTAAGACTATAGCAAATTTCAAAGACTTGGCACAAAGTGCACGATTCTTATGGTTTTTCAATAATTCTTGCGCTATATTACATCTCGCCGTACACATGTTGCCAGATTTTATGGATGCCAAGTTGACCTATAAAACTATATGAAAACTATACACTGCAGTCTACGCTAACGCCCTCTCCCCAATATACGCAAGCACAACGCAATATACGAAAATCTATAAGGGTAATAAATTAACGTCCATCCAATTTTATTAAAAAACGAATGAACACATTAAGAAAAACGTTTTCCTCTACTTTAAAGGCGCTATACGGATGCCAATTTACCACCGGATGCCACTTGAACCTCATTTTTAACACGTGTTGATGCCACTTTATACCCCTACTATATATATATATATATATATATATATATATATATATATATATATATATATATATAGCTATGTAGTACCACTCAGCGTCCAGACCACAAACATTGTTACCTAGCGTCCGGTGTTTATGTATCGCGTTTATGGATGCATCATTGTAAAGGGTTATCCAGCGTCCATACACGCGGCGTCTTAGTCTGCGTCCGGTGTTTATGTATAGCGTTTATGGATTATGGATGCATCAGTGTAAAGGGTTATCGAGCGTCCATACACGCGGCGGTTTAGTCTGCGTCCAGTTGAGAAGGGTGAGGAAAGGGTAAGGAAGTATAATTTATATATTTTTGTCTTGCATTGATGATGTGCATGTTAAATATATGTAACCTTAAGATAAAACGCATGAATAAAAATATTTAAAAAATATGTCACTTTTAAATTTTAAATGAATGTAGAATATGTAAAAAGTGTTTTTATTAAATTAAAAAAAAATCCAATTATAAGTATATTTTCTAGTACATGTATGTAAAAAATGTACGCCATCTTGGATCCTCCATCTTAAATTTTGCAAATATAACCACAGAGTCGTAATTAACAACCCCAAAAACCCGCGTTTATCAAATTTGGCAAAAATCGGTTGATTTTTTAAAATTTCGTCTGTCATCTTGGATCCGCCATTTTGAACTTCTCACATCTAACCTCAGATTTGCAATATACTATTTACTGTGAATAGTATATAATGGAATGCGTAGCATTACATATCTTCACGGCTTGTTTATTTATAATAGTAAACCAAAAGGTAAGGTAAGGTCTTTAAAATTTGTAAAAAAAATCGCCTGTGGCGTTAGGCCTTTTACATGTTTATTATTCAAGTTTGTTAAACATGCATGAAATTTATAAAAAAATTTACCTGCGGCGCACAGTTGGGATTTTCAAAGTTTTTTATTTTAGATTCCAGAAAACGGTAAATTTTGAATCGATCTTCCTACTTTTTTTTTTTTCAGAGAACTTGTTAAGACTTTTACTTTTTTTATAATCTGCTGCTACAGTTTTGATTTGAGGCATAACAATCAAGTGCTGAGGGTTAACCCTTTGAGATTCACATTAAAGTCAAAGTGGTGAAAGGGGTTTTTGTAGTCGCTGATTACGAATCCGAGGTTAGATTTGTGAAATTTAAGATGGCGGACAAAATTAAAAAAAAAAACAACCGATTTATGCCAAATTTAATATACGGGGTTTTTGTTACGGGTGATTAAAAATCTGAGGTTGGATTTGCGAAATTCAAGATGGGGGATCCAAGATTGCGTACGAAAATTTTAAAAACCACCGATTTAAATTTAATAAGGTGGATCTAAGATGGCGGACAAAATTTTAATATCATCCGATTCATGCCAGATTTGATATGTGGGGGTTTTTGAGGCCGCTGATACAAATCTGAGGTTTGGAAAGTTGAAGATGGCGGATCCAAGATGGAAGACAAAATTTTATAAAATCAACCGATTTATGCCAAATCTGATATACGGGGGTTTTTGAGATCACTGAATTTCGCAAATATAACCACAGATTCGTAATCAGCGACCCCAAAAACCACCGTATATTAAATCTGGCATAAATCGGTTGATTTTTAAATTTTCGTCCGCCGTCTTGGATCCGCGATCTTGAATTTCACAAATCTAGCCACAGATTCGTAATCAGCAACCCCAAAAACCACCGTATATCAAATTTGACATAAATCGGTCTATTTTTAAAAATTGCACCTTAATGTCTGTTTTTTTTTTAATTCATTCATTCAAATTATTTGTTTTTTTTTTAAACATTCATGCAAAAATTAAAAATATACTAAAATTACTAACGGTTGCACCAGGGTTGATCTGATTTTAAAACGAACTTCAATTCATTGATGACAATTATTATTTACCCTTTAAAATTAGTTTACAACTTTCTAAGCTAAAATATTTATGACTTATGAATTATACATACCTGATGTTTTTGCCGCTTTCATAATTGTATATGTCCTTTCTCGAAAATGGTATATTTTGAACTTTTAACACTTGATAACGACCACGTGCGAAGAACCTTACCGAAAAGATGAGGATTTGGCGGGAGTTGTCAGCCAATTCAATAAGTTCGCGCAAAAAATGATTACCATATTTTCTTCTCTATTTAAACGTACCCGACTTAAGTTGGACGCTGAGTAAACCTGTGGCATGATATTTTAAATAAACACCAAACGGACGCTAAGTAAACCTGTGGAATGGTAATTTAAATAAACACCAAACGGACGCTGAGTAAACCTGTGGAATGATAATTTAAATAAACTCCAAACGGACGCTGAGTAAACCTACCGGAGCAGTCAAAACAAATACACGCATAAACACCAAACTGAAGACAGCGCCTCAAGTGGCCAGAGCGCTGAACTAAATTATAAACAGCTAACCAAAATCAGGCAAGTTGACCTCCATCTAATTTCTTTACCAGTAGGTTCCTAGCAAGCTATTATAACGTTTTCTGATGTTTTTTAGGTTTGGCCACTGAGCGTCCGTTTATCGGACGCTGAGTGGCACCGGACGCCCAGTGAGCCTAAGAATTTACATTGCGGACGCTGAGTTGTACCGTAAAGAAATATATATATATATATATATATATATATATATATATATATATATATATATATATTTATTTATATATACAGTATGATTCATAAATAGTTTTAGAAAAAAAACCCACATTCTCTAGACCAAACTGAAAAGTTTTCCGGAGACAAAAAAAAATGTACACATTGGTCGTCGAGTTATATTTAAAAAAAACACCCCTTTTTAACAGCACGCCATTGAGTTGGATTGGTAAACAATCATGAATTAGTGCGATGTTGCCACACCGACATAACCTAAAAAGTAACAGAGGTGTAAGTGTGAAATTGTAAAATGTTCATTGGAAACAGAATTTTCAACTCCGTCAGGTAAATTTTTGACAGCAGAGACGTCATTTGGCTTGAAAACTGTGATAGTGACAAGAAAACCGTGGGTCCAGTGGGCAAAAATAATGCAGGTGAAAAAAACTGACAGAAACCACGAAAAATCAAAACAAAACGACAAAGTGGTGTTTGAACATGTGATATCTGTGGATGATGTGTCAATCGACAGTACGCAGATAAGTGCCGAAAACGTTGACGAATTGGACACTAGTTTTTTGGAAGGGGCCAAGAACCTGTGGCAGAAATTGAATAAATAGGGGAAAACGTTGAGTCACATTACCCAGCACTGTTACCTGTCTCTAGCGTTAGCATTAGTTCCAGTGTACCAGAAATTCGTAGCACAACCTCCGAAAAAATTGATTTTCACATGTATTTTGCAGTAAATAGCGACCCAGTTACTGTGACAGAAGCTATGAACAGCATTAAAAAAGAATAATCGATTGAGGCTATACAGTGCGAATTGAAATGAAATAGAAAAAAAAGTTGATGGTTGTTCAAGTGGAATGGAACTTTGCTGATGGTAATGGTCTAAGACACTATCTTTTACACATAAATTTAGTTTTAAAGAGGAAAAATTTGGATTTCAGACTTTAAGGTATGTATAATAAAACAAGTAAAAGGCTTTTCGTATTAGTTACCAAATCTTTAAGTATTTTTTTCTAAATCTGTTTAAAAGTTTACGTTTTTTTAAAGGTGACGTCACTTAAGCCAGACCCCCCACCCCCTTTGTCACTTTTCGTCACCTTTTGATCAACCCCCTCCCCCCTATGGAGGTGACATCATTCTTGATCAGCCCCTAATGGATTTCAATGATATCACAAAAAATGTATAGTAAAAAAACATTTTTAAGAACAAGCTTTTATTTAACTGCACTAAAAAGAAGAAAATAAGCTTTCAAGTAAATCAAACCCATCATTTTGTTACATTATACAATTTTATATCATATAAAATTGTATAATGTAACAAAATGATGGGTTTGATTTACTTGAAAGCTTATTTTCTTTTTTTTAGTGCAGTTAAATAACCCATCATTTTGTTACATTATACAATTTTATATCATATAAAATTGTATAATGTAACAAAATGATGGGTTTGATTTACTTGAAAGTTTATTTTCTTTTTTTTAGTGCAGTTAAATAAAAGCTTGTTCTTAAAAATGTTTTTTTACTATAAATTTATTTTTCATTTTTTAGTCGTCAAAATTTTGTAGGATACAAACTTTATTTCAAATCGGGCGCCGAAATGCAAAGGCCGGCCCTGTGCATTATTTAATGGTAATCCTTACATGTATATTTGTATATGATTGACTGACAGAAATTTTGATGATTAAAAAAAAAGGTCTCACATCTAAAAAGATGTGGGTGAAAAAAGGGATTTTTTTAAATTTTAAGGGTGGGGAGATTGGGGGTAAATTTTATACAAAATTGTACTGTCATCAGATATAAGCATGTGTACTTAATTTCAGCTCTATACGTGGTGAAACAGAGAGGGGGTAAACTTGGCCTTATACGCGTATGGGGGTGATGGGGAGATAAGGGGGATATAAAATTTATTGTAAAATTTTGTTTTACTGGATGAGTATGTAACATAATTTTAATTTTAGTTTTATATAAAATTTTATTGTCAACCAAGTTAGGCATGTGTACCAAATCTTACCTTTCTAAGTACATTAAATTATCACATGTGTGAAAAAAATGGATTTTTTTAATTTTAGGGGTGGCGGGTTGGGGGGTAAGTTTTATATAAAATTATATTGTTAGCCGAGATAAGCATGTGTACCAAATTTAAGCTGTTTAAGTATAGTCTAAGTGAATGAAACAGAGGGGGGTTAACTTAACCTTATACGCGTATGGGGGGTGATGAGGAGATGAGGGGGGATGCAAAATTTATTGTAAAATTTTATTATTACTTTTTAGTTTTAAATTATCTTGTGTGGGTAATAAAATGGATTTTTTTAATTTTAGGGGGGGTTGGGGGGTAAGTTTTATATAAAATTGTATTCAGCTGAGTTAAGCATGTTTGCTACACATTAAGTACATTCTAAGTGGTCGAAAAAGCCTTTGGTAGATTTGCCCTAAACAAACAAACAAACATTGCAAGTTAAATAAAAGCTTGTAAAAAGTAGTCCACAACATTATATCTCTTTTCTTCAGTCCTTATTATATTATTCACAGCGCCTGAGCTAGAATAATATTATACGGTAGTTTCAAGTTTTCAAAAAAAATCAAAAATCGTCCTACACAAAAAATTCTTGCATATAATTTGTTTCATGAAAAAAAAAAGCAATTTTTGTTTTCAAATGTTCGTCCGTCCGTCCGTCCGTCCGTCCGTCTGTCTGATGTCAAGTTTTTTGTAGTCACGATAACTCAAGAACGAATAATCGGATCGACTTGAAAATTTCAGGAAAAATCAAGTTCTACGAGAGGAAGAACCCTATTTTTGGAAGTAATCCCCCCAAAAACGAAAAAGTTATGGGGGGTTGAACTTTTAAAAAAATCGAAAAAGGCTGAAAGGGATCTCCGATTAACGTATTTTTTTCATCAAAAATTACTTTTATTATAAGGATAAATTTTACAAAAACAAAAAATAAAAAAAAAAAATTGAAAAATTTTGAAATTTTTTTTTTAAGTTTTTTAGAATAAAAAAAAATTTTTTTCGCAAAAAGAAAATTTATTAAAAAAAATTAAAAATTTTTAAAATTTTTTTTTAAGTTTTTTTGAAAACTTTTTCTAAAAAAATAATTTTTTCATGTATTTGGGAAGTGCAATATACCATTTTTTAAAACCAAAATAGATGAAATTTAATATTTACTTTTCTATTTTAGGTAAACAAAATATTAAGACTGACCATAAATGAAATTGAAAGTCATGGATTACAAAAAATAAATCATACTTGCATTAGCCAAATAATTTAAAATAAAAATACTAAGACTGTCTTAGTCTTAGTAAGACAAATACCTTTGATGTACCGTACTATCCAGACTCTATGGACATTAACATGAAATTCAACACTTACAGCTTTAAAAAGAATGTTAGAGAAGTATTGATTATTTAAAAATGGAATGGATCAGATGGCTTTACAGAATAAAAGCGTTTTAGTCTAAAATTTAGACTGAACTATGAACTGAATTAAAATATGAAAAAAACAAGCAATTAATAGAAGTGGGCATAATGATTTTCAGTTTTATGAGAAACTAGATTTTCTATATGGACAACATCCAGCTATTACACTAATGCAATGAGTAGATACATTTTAAGACAATAAAATGCTAAAACGCAAAAATTTACCTTAAAATAGTTCAAAAACAACACTGTTTTGATAAAAAAATTAAAAAGTTGCAAAGAACAAAGAAATAGGGTGACACAAAACTCTACTCATCACATCTCTACTCACGCACATCTCTACTCACACACATCTCTACTCACACACATCTCTACTCACACAGAACTCAAAAACATCTCTACTCACACATATCTCTACTCACACACATCTCTACTCATTGTCATTGATTTTGACAATTATTTGATTACAATTAGGGTACCATGGCGGAACAAGGGGTCGTCCATATTACACGTCACACCTTTAGGGGGGGGGGGTGTCAGGCATTTGTGACAAAGTGTTAAATGGAGGAGGGGATGAGGGTTCGTCGAGTGTGACGTCACACCAAACATTTTATTGACCTACCTAAAATTATTTTTTTATATTCTGACAGAATTTTTTAGAATAGTTCAATTTAACTAAAAAAAAAAATTATTAACATGTAAATATAATTTTAAAAAATATGCTTATGTGTCTTTACCTTTTTTTTGCCATAATTAATATGATTGTGTGTGTGTGTGTGTGTGTGTGTGTGTGTGTGTGTGTGTGTGTGTGTGTGTGTGTGTGTGTGTGTGTGTGTGTGTGTGAGTGTGAGTGTGAGTGTGAGTGTGAGTGTGAGTGTGTGTGAGTGTGTGTGTGTGTGTGTGTGTGTGTGTGTGTGTGTGTGTGAGTGTGAGTGTGAGTGTGAGTGTGAGTGTGAGTGTGAGTGTGAGTGTGAGTGTGAGTGTGAGTGTGAGTGTGAGTGTGAGTGTGAGTGTGAGTGTGAGTGTGAGTGTGAGTGTGAGTGTGAGTGTGAGTGTGTGTGTTTGTGTGTGTGTGTGTGTGTGTGCATTATTAATAATTTTAAAATTTTAATTTGTTTAATTATATTTATATATTTATATAACAGGACAAGCGCAAGCTTATTGTGAATTTGTTATGTTTATTACTAATTTCAATAAACATTATTATATATTATATATTATATATAACTATTCATATTTTGCCGTTCGGAATTGCTTCATAGTTTTACTATAAGATATACTGTGTTGAAAATTTTGCAAAAACATTAGTAATAAGTATTTTTGACAAATTGTGAATTTGCAAGTTATATTTAATTTAAAGACGTGTTACTACAAATATGCCTTTAATTGTTCACATGCTTAACGAATTCAATAAAATTCGTTTTTTTAGTAAAATTAGAATGTGACGTCACGAAGGGGGAGGGGGTCAAGACTTTGTGACAATGTGTGACATGGGGGGGGAGGGGTCTAAAATCACCTAAAAAAGTGTGACGTATTTTATGGATGACCCCCAATGCACTAAATTTTATTCAATATTTTTTCCGTAAATCAACTTATAAGTTTGATATTGCAAACAAATTTTATTTAATTCCCTATTACTATTAATAGTAATAAACCTTATAATAAATTTTGTTTGCAATAAACAAACTTATAAGCCGAATGACAGAAAAAAAAATATTAAATTAATTTGGATTTGTGCTTTTTTCCGCCATGATATACTAGTTCTAATTAAATAAATGTCAAAATCAATCAACGTTAATGAGTAGAGATATGTGTGAGTAGAGATGTGTTTAAGTAGACTTGTGTGTGAGTAGATATGCAGATGAGTAGAGATGTGCATGAGTAGAGATGTGATGAGTAGAGACGATGCTTTGGGTCAAGATTGTATAAAAAATAATTTAAAACTTTATCAGAGCATGTGATGTAAAATAACAGCAGATTGGTATTTTTTGGCTAATGTATGCAAGGTTTCGAATTTGTTTCTTTAGTAGCATCTATGTCTATGTCTTAATTTTTTTTCGATTTCTTTTCATTTAGATGTTTTTGTTAAACTTACCTTGTAATGATAGCATTACAGGCACGCCACTGACCGCCCCGCTATCGAGCTGACAGACTAACGGCGCACGCAAACCCCCACTGCTCCTACTGCCTATATAAGCGAGGACGCACCGGCCGACCGGGCAGTCCTGCTGGATGCGTTGAATCCAACAGAGCTCACTCTCCCTCCCGCTTCGACGTGTTGAGTCTTAGTAACTACCGTGGCCGCTATACGCGCTGAGTATAGTCGCCTTCTTGTCCTGTAACCAAAAAGTCTAGTTAGCTATCGCTATAAGCGCTGAGTATAGTCACATTCCTGTCCTGTAATTAGACGTGCTGAGTCTAAATACCAACACTATACGCGCTGAGTATAGTCGCATTCCTGTCCTGTAATTAAACGTGCTGAGTCTATGTAACAATCGAGACCACTATACGTGCTGAGTACAGTGGTGCCTTCTCGTCCTGACGTTAGACGTGCTGAGCCTGGTGAAGACGGCTTGTTTAGTAGCTACGCGCGCTGAATACGACGGCGCCTTCCTGCCCCGAAGCCAGACGTGTGGAAGCCAACCAGAACGAGAAGATAATTAATGTTAGGTTAAAGATATTGTTATAGTAATAATTAGATAAATAAACACTTATTTACCGAATTCTGTTTTCTCCGTTGAGATACCCGGAAACACATTACAAATTGGCGCCCGAGCAAAATCAAGAATGGATGAAGAGGGGGCTTATGGCCTCGAAGTGGCTGATAAAACAGTCGGCTGGATATACCACTTAAATAAAGATCAGTTAATAGCAGAACTGGTAAAAGTCGAACTTAACACATCTGGAAAAGTCGAGGAACTACGAAGTAGATTATCAAAGCATATTAAGGCAGCAGTTAAAGTTGATGCCCAGGAAACAAACCAACTCGCAAAGGAACAGGGTGCAGTGCCCAAGAAAACGGACATAAAACAACGAACATAAAAACACCAGCAATAATAAAAACACACCACAACAAGAAATTAATCAAGTACCAGTTCAAAACTCGAGAACCTCAGAACCAGAACAAATAAACGACGAAAGCGCAACATTGGACAAAGTACGCAAATGGGGCCTTAACTTCGATGGCACAAAAGACCCCGTAGCTTTTATGAAACGGTTGCAGGAACTTAAAACCTGCTATCAAATACAAGATGAGCCTATGTTAAAAGCACTACCCGAAATATTTAAGGGAAAAGCAGTATTATGGTTCCGAAACAACGCATGCTATTGGGAAACGTGGCAAAACATTGCCGAGGACTTCTCCGGCAAACTTTACAATCAAGTTAGAGGAAGACATTCGGGGACGTACACAACAGGCGAATAAGTCAATTAAGAACTTCTGCATAGCAATACAAACGTTAATACGCAGACTTGGAAATTACAGCCGAGAACAGGAACTGGAAAGAATATACACAAATATAGGGCCGGAATATAAAATGTACGTGAGAAGACGAGATTTCACAACCCTGCAGGAACTACTTCAGCTAGCAGAGGAGTATGAATCCTTGCAACAGAAATCGCAAAAGTACAGGAGGATACCGGAAAGTTACAAACCGAATAACCACATACGAAGAAAAATCGACAATTATGATAGAGAAAAGTCCAAACCAAATACTGTACCAGCCAGACGGGAAACGCAAGCGACCAGGACAAACGGAGGCAGTCCCGGTCAACAATAAAGCCCTCTATAGAAAGAGACGACCAAGACGAATGGGGGCTTTCCCGGTCGATCACAGAATCCTCCATTAGTTCATGCAATTCCTCAGATACAACAAAAGACGAAAGAATACACATAGAAATTAAGGTAGCAAACACAGAGAGGGTGCAGGCCCTGATCGATACCGGGTCACAAAAGTCATACTGTGGAGAAAGAGTACGAAAACTATGCGAAGGTCTTAAAATACCACACTAAAAAGAGAACTTAAAAGTACTAGTAGCGGATGGAAGTATTATTAATATATGCAAAATTTTTTATGTTCCATGTCACATAAATGATATTAAGAAACATGTGAAAGTATATTACTTGCAGAACCTGACGTCAGACGTAGTGCTAGTTATGGATGTCCTAAGAAAATGGGAAGTCTGCGTGAATCTTAAGACAAATAAATTAGATAATATAAAGAATGGCCCCAAAGAAAAAAATGAACAAAGACCAAATAAAGAAACAGAACAATTAAACGTGATTACAGATTTAAAGCTAGAGGAACAGCGTAAACTGGAAAATTTCCTGAAAATAGAATTGGATAAATTCAAGACAGTAAAAGGAGTAACCCCACTAATAGAGCATAGAATAAGGCTCTCAGACGGAACACCGATTAAACAAAGGTATAAACCAAGAAACCCAGCGATGCAAAAGATCATCGACGAAGAAGTAGATAATCTTTTAAGGGAGGGTAAGATAGAAAGGTCTAACAGCCCGTGGAGCTCCTCCATAGTTCTAGTTCAGAAGAAAAATAAAAAATACCGATTCTGCGTGGATTTTAGAAAGGTTAACAGTGTGTCAATAAAAGACGCGTACCCACTACCGTACATAAACCACATTTTGGCAAAATATATTTCAACTATCGACCTAAAAAACGGATATTGGCAAGTCGCCCTGGAAAAAGAAAGTAGACCTATAAAAGCGCTCGTAGTACCTGGTAGGGGGTTTTCAATTTAAGGTACTACCATTTGGATTACATGCGGCACCGGCCACTTTTCCTATTAGACACAGTAATAGGACCGGATATGGAGCCAAAAGCCTTTGCATACTTGAACGACATAATCGTACTAGGAGAAACATTGGAAGAACATTTGGAAAACCTAAAAGAGGTATTCGAAAGATTAAGAAAAGCAAATCTACAGATAAATATGGAAAAATGCCATTTCTGCAAAAACGAAATAAAGTACCTGGGTCACGTAGTAAATAAAGATGGAATTAAAACCGATGAGGACAAAATTAAAGCAATACAGGAAATTCAAGCCCCGAGGAATATTAAGGAAGTAAGAAGGTTTCTAGGAGTCGCATCATGGTATCGTAGATTTATACGAAATTTCTCGGAGGTCACAGCACCATTGAATAAACTGCTAAAAAAAACAACGCTGGAAATGGGAAAAAGATCAGGAGGAGGCTTTTGTAAAAATAAAAACGCTTTTAACGCAAACACCCATCTTAGTTTACCCAGATTTTTCAAAAAGGTTTTATCTACAAACAGACGAGTCAAATTATGGGATTGGATCTGCCCTTTTACAGAAGGATAATGAAGGTCACGACAGAGTAATCGAATATGCAAGCAGAACATTAACAGATGCGGAGAAAAATTTCAGTGTAACAGAGAAAGAATTACTGGCCGTGGTTGAAGGAATAAAAAAGATGAGACCCTACTTGGAAGGATACCCATTTACCGTGATTACAGACCACCAAAGTTTAAAATTTCTGCAGTCAATGGACAGTCCGGCAGGGAGAATAGCCAGATTACAACAATTGGACTTCGAAGTAGTATACAGGAAAGGAACCCAGAAAGTCCTAGCAGATGCACTTTCTAGACAACCCCTACCCAGCACAGTCGCTGCAATTAAGAATGAAGAAATAAGTGATACATGGTGGGAGACGAAGAAGAAAGAAGTAGAGGAGAACCCTAAAAAGTACCCTGACTATATGGTCGAAAATAAGTTACTGTACCGACATTTCTTGGATAAATATGACCTAAAGGAGAAGGACATGTCAAACCCTTGGAAACTATGCGTACCAGCACAACTAAGAAAACAACTGCTGACGGAAAACCATGAAGGAAAAACAGCTGGACATTTAGGAATCGCCAAGACCATAGCCAGACTGGCAAGCAAATACTACTGGCCAGGCATGTTCAGAGACACGGCCAAGTACGTCCGGCAATGTCAAAACTGTCAGAAATATAAGGCTTCACAACAGCAAACAGCAGGCAAAATGTATGCAACCCACGTACCGTCGCAACACTGGTCGACTGTTGCTTCAGATTTAATTGGGCCCTTACCGACCTCCAGCAGAGGAAATAAGTATCTGATAGTTTTTCAAGATAAACTAACTAAGTGGGTGGAAGTTTGTGCCGTAAGAAGAACTACAGGTAAAGTCATAAGTGAGGCTTTTAAAGATAAAATAATCATGAGATACGGGAGCCCGAAACAAGTTATCACTGATAATGCAAAACAATATAATAACAGCGAATTTAAAAACCTAATGAAGGACTACCAGATCGAAAAATTGGAAATTCCACCGTACTCTCCTCAAAATAATCCAGTTGAACGAGCAAACAAGGTGATTAAAACAATGGTAGCTCAATACTGCAATAACGACCATAAGAAATGGGACGCATAACTCCCAGAACTGACATTTGCGATAAACTCAAGTAAACATGAGTCTACAGGGTTCTCACCGGCGTTCCTAAATTTTGGATACGAATTAAAAATGCCCAGTAAAGTGCTAGTGGAAACAGAAACCACAAACAAAGAAATACCCGAAGACCGCGCGGAATATGTCAACAAACTACGAGAGGTGTTCGACTTAGTAAAAATCAATCTAGCAAAGGCATTCACAAGTCAAAGTCATTATTACAATTTAAGGCGACGAGAATGGATACCCAGACTAGGAGAGGTGGTGATGAAAAAAGAATATAAAGGCCCATACACTATTTCAAAAGTTTGGTCTAGGGTCATCTTTCAACTCAAAAACAGAGACGGAAAACGTATACACAAAGTACACATAAAAGATTTGAAACCGGCGCATGTGGAAGGGAAAACCGCATAAATATATGCGCTACCGGGTAATCCAGCAGTTGGTAGTAGGCAGCCAGAAAACGATGTCAGAACAAGACGTGCTATACATCCCGCTGAGTATGAGTCCGCTCACACCATCACAAGAGTCGCCAGTGATAAAATACCAGCCGCACGTTTTGGTGTCCCCGATACCGAGTTCACCACAAAGGTAAATTCCGGCCAGTGCAAGAAAATCGATGAAACCAATGGAGTACATCACGCCACTGGTCCCCTCGAAAGTGGTGAAAGCTAAGAGTAAAGCCCCACCGCAGCCGTCCAAATTGGTCGAACGTCCCCGACTGCCAGTCCAGATACCACTGCTGAAGCTGATACCAAAACACGTATTGGAAAATTCTGGCGGAAAATCCAGGAAATTCCGATTAAGAATTACCAAAGAAAAATCCGTCAGGATTAAGTTACCTGCAAATAAATAAATTGTAAATATTATATATTTTGTAGAAAATAATAAAGATAAAATAAATTAAAAAAAATGCTTTCACATTTTTTTTTGTTGAAAGAGATGGTGGTGGAATTGTTGGTAAACGGCAACAATCTGTACAAATTAAATGGCAAGATGTTGAATCCTGTATTAATGGTAGGATTCGTAGTGGTATCATTAGCAATTTGCGAATTAAAGACCCCCGGGTATTTTTACAACAAGCATTTCGTAGTTTTAGTATAAAAATTAAAGGAGAATTAAAACCGTCAATGTTGAAGGTTAATGTAATTTTTGCTGGGTTGTTTATAAAACCTCAAACTGCAGAAACTTCAGTAAAAATTTTTCCAACTAAAAATCAAATTATCGATGTTAATACTAACTTGAAAGATTGGTTTAAACAATTTGTTGTAGATAGGATTTTACTAAAGTTGGAGGAATTTCAGGAGAAGTATTCCGGATGGAGTTTGTATAAGGTGTTACATTTAACAATCATTACAATCCGATTAAACCAGGCATTTCCACTTACGTTTCCTTACCTACGTTTGTTGCAAAGTCGAAAAGTGTTATCAATATTCAAAATAATGAAGAGTATTGTTTTATGTATGCAGTAGTTGCGGCATTGTTTCCAGCTGCCCCTGATAAAAATCCAAAGCGTATCCAGTCATATCCAAATTTTAGATCCGTTTTAAATTTTGAAAATATAAGTTTCCCATTGCTCTAAAGGATATTCCAAAATTTGAGATCATGAACAAACTGTCTATTAACGTTTTTACCATTGATGATGAGCAGGAAAACGTACCATTATGTCTAAGTAAATTTGATTATTCTCCCAGAATTAATCTGCTTTTGATTTCAACCATAAATAATCAACTTATTATGAACAATGAACCTTGTACTAGTAGAGATATAGCTGTTAATTTTCATTTTGCATTGATTAAAAATTTATGTCGATTACTCAGTAGTCAAGTGGGCAATGTTAGAAATGGAAAATGGTATTCCGAACGATGCCTTAACCACTTCTTAACTGAAACCGTTTTGAAAAAACATTTGGAAACATGTAAAATGTTGAATGATGCAAAGGTTGTTCTTCCCACTGAGAAAACTAAATTTTTACATTTTAAAAATTTTAAAAATCAACTAACGGTTCCTTATGTTGTTTATGCAGACATTGAAAGTATTTTAATAGATTACAAGGATAATAATAGGACAGGACGGTTGGGGGTAAAAGTGAAAAACTTCAAAAGCATGAAGCGTTTAGTATTGCCTACTATCTAAAGTGTTCCTATAATGACAGCTTATCTAAATTTAACATGTACACTGGTAAAGACTGCGTGGAGTGGTTTGTTCATGAGCTCGAAAAGATAGCTAAAAATGTGGACTTTTTGCTATCAAATCCTGTTCCAATGCAAAAGTTAACACCAAAAGAGGAGAGGGAAAATTTTTTTTAGCATCCACTTGTATTTGTTGTGGAGAAGAGTTTGTGGGAAGGGGAGATAAAAAGGTGCGGGATCACGATCACTTTACTGGAAGGTTAAGGGGTGCGGCTCACAACTCTTGTAACTTGAAATTAAAAAAAATTCACATTATACCTGTAGTTTTTCACAATTTGTCTGGATACGATAGCCATTTCCTTATTAAGACTCTCAGTACTAAGGTAGAGGGTGACATGAATTTATTACCACTCAATATGGAGAGGTATATTTCTTTTACCAAATTTATTAAAAATACCAAGGTTCACTTGCGTTTTTTGGATTCGTTTAGATTTATGGCTAGTAGTATTGCCAAGTTGTTATCGTATCTGAACGAATCTGAAAGAATCTGAAAAGTTGATTAGTAAAAAGTTTTTGTTACAGTTTTATACTGTATATAATAAATAGTACTAGTTTTAAGTTTTGTAAGTAAGTTGACTATAAATAAATTGTTAATGTCATTGAAAATTGTCAATAAAAAAATATAGACGTTTTTGTCAAGAAGAATCTTCGACTTGTATTTATTTTGGTTCTTCGACCCTGGATATAAATTAATATATTCTAGGTAAGTCACAACATATGGTTCTTTGACCCTGGATATAAATTAATATATTCTAGGTAAGTCACAACATATGGTCCTTATCGCCGTCTGAACGACAATATGGAAAAGGGAAAAGCACAAACAGAGACGAGCAATGTTAGACGCAGTAGACGACTGGCCGACAAAAAGACTGCAAAGGTTAAATCTGAGGGTGCAAACCGATCCACGAGACAAGAAATACGTCAAATCGAAGGAAAGAAGGTGTCAAGACAAGACAATAGACAATTTGAAGAGAATGCTTCAATCGACAATGGACGACAGGTGGAAACAATTTCCAGAGCTACTGATGCTGTTTCACCCACTACAAATAACAATAGACGAGTAAATTCGACATCTAAGACAGGGAAGTCACATACTACAAAGGTAAGTTCTGTTTCTAAAAGACATATAGCTGAGGTGAAGATTGCTTTAAAGAAGAAACAACTTGAGCTTGAACAGGTAACGCTTAAGAAAAGGCAAGAAATGTTAGATTTAGAACTTGCTTTGAAACTGGCTGAAATAGTCGAGAAGGATAGTGAAGTTACAGGGTCAGAGCTGGAGCTTGAGTCAAATAAGTCAAATAGCATAAACATGGAAGACTGGATAAGTGGTAAAAATCCATGGACGCAGGACGAGGAAAACAAGGAGAGACCAATTCACATCAATCAGACAAGTAACCACAGGAATGAGCAACAAGGTAATACTTCTTATTTTTCTAAATTTATTTCAAGACAGTCGATTTCAAAAGAACTTCCAATATTTGATGGAAATCCTATTGAATGGCCTAATTTTATTTATCAGTGTAAAAATTCTAGTAAAATCTGTGGCTATTCTGATGAAGAAAATCAATGTAGACTGCAAAAGTGCATAAAAGGTAATGCGAAAAAAATAATTCAGTCTTTGTTAATAATCCCTAAAAATGTAGATAAGCCGATTAAATTACTTGAGCAACGTTTTGGAAGATCTGACATAATCATTACTCACCTTCTTAATAACGTTCGAAAATTCAACGTTATTAAAGAAGATAAATTGGATCTTTTTATAGAATATGCTGATGAAATTAAAAACTTTGTTGCTACGGTTGAATCTTTAAATGAGACTGAATATTTAAGCAGTCCTATGTTAATCCAGGAGTTTTTATCCAAACTACCCACTTCCTATAAGCTTGACTGGATTGAACATATTTCTAAATTTGAAAAAACTCAAAAAGACTTTTGGAATTTGCAAATTGGTTAGAAAATAAATCAAACATAGCGTCGCAAATTCAAATTCCGACTTGTACAGATTTTTATGACAAAAAATCGAAATATAAATCCGACAAAAGAGATGTAACTCTTTTTACGAACTCTAACAAAAACAATGAAGATAAGAAAAATTGTCTATGTTGTAAAGATACATTTCATTATTTAAATGTCTGTCCAAAATTCTTATCTATGAATACAGATGAAAGGTGGTCTTTTGTGACATCAAAGAAAATATGTTTTTCATGTTTATCATTACAACATAATCTTAAAAATTGTAAAAGAAGGAAACTTTGCAACATTAATAATTGCAGAAGGGTACATCACCAACTAGTTCATAATGAGACCTTGATAGATTCGAAGATTTTGAATAATTTGGAAGTACCTGTTGAGACTAATTGTCATATTTTGAGGAATAGAAGTGTTTTACTTAAAGTATTACCTATTATTATAAATTCTGGTAACAAAAAAGTTGAAACATACGCACTTCTAGATGATGCATCAACAGTAAGCTTGATTGATATAGATTTAGCTAATACTTTATCACTTACAGGCCCTACTAAACCACTTTCTTTGCAGTGGACTAGTGAAGATGTACTACAAGAAGATGATAACTCCAGAGTGGTTGATTTTGACATAACCAACAAGAAAAAAGGTAAAAGTTTTCATCTCAGACACGTCAGAACTACAAAACTTTCACTTCCTGAACAAACTGTGAATATTGACATGATAAAAAGAAAATATCCATACGTAAATAGCGAAGTAGACTCGATGGTGAATGCTAAACCAAAAATTATTATTGGACAAGACAATTGGCCTTTATTAGTAAGTCAAAGACTAATATCTGGACCTTGGAATGGACCTGCACTTAGTAAAACAAAGCTAGGATGGACCTTACATGGAAATTTAACTGACAAGGGTTCATCACAAGAGTTTTTATGTCATGTCCAGACACCAGTCGACACCATGGTACTAGATGAATTGGATATTTTAAACAGGTTAGTTAAGGAGCATTGGAAGTTAGATGAAATTCAATTATCCCAAAGAAATATAATGTCACCAGAAGATAAAAGAGCTCAAAACATACTAGATAAAACCATGAAAAGGGTAGAAGACAGGTACGAGACAGGACTTCTTTGGAAGAAGGAGGATATAGTACTTCCAGAAAGCAAAGACAATGCTATAAAAAGACTAATTTGTACAGAAAAGAAAATGGACAAAAATGAAGAATATGGCAAGAGATACTGTCAAAATTTTAAGGAATTAGAAGAAAAGGGATACATAAGAAAACTTAAAACTGTAGAGTTAGGAAATACAGACACATATCATGACAAGATATGGTATTTACCTCATTTTGGTATTATTAATCCAAATAAGCCAAGTAAGTTACGTATTGTCTTGGACGCATCGGCAAAAAGTAATGGTTTTAGCTTAAACGACTTTCTTCTAACCGGACCAGATAAGTACAATTCCCTTTTGATAATTTTGCTTAATTTTAGAATAAAAACTTATGCATTTACAGCGGACATAAAAGAAATGTTTTTGCAAGTGAAAGTACGAGAAGATGACTGTCATGCTCAAAGGATACTTTTCAGAGAAATGGATAGGACAAGAAAACCTGATCCGTACGAAATGGTTGTTGTCTTTTTCCGATCTACCTGTGGACCTTGCCAAAAGCTAAAAATAGGAATGCCAAAGATTTTGAAAATACTTTCCCGGATGCTGTAAACGCAATAGTTGAAAAACATTACATGGATGACTACCTAGATGGGGCTGATAGCATTCAAGAAGCTAAAAAACTTATTAATGACGTTATATATGTACACAGCAAAGCAAGTTTTAAAATTTGTAATTGGATTTCTAACGACAAAGAAATTTTGGATAATATTAATCCTGAATTAATAGCAGAAGGTAGTAAAAATGTTAAAACTGAAAATTCTGAATATGTAGAAAGAGTTCTTGGAATATTTTGGGACCCAAAAGAAGATAGTTTTAAGTTTAAAACTAAGTTCCATAAAATAAATAAAGACATAATAGAAAATAAGAGAAGACCGACCAAGAGAGAAGTTTTAAAAGTTATTATGTCAGTATTTGACCCTTTAGGTATGATTATAAATATTTTAATTCAAGGTAAAATACTTCTACAAGATATTTGGAGAAGTCAAATCGGATGGGATGACGAAATAACCAATATTTTAAATGATAGATGGAATATTTGGATTAGTCAACTAAAGAAGAAAATCTATGAATTCAAGATTCCAAGGCAGTATTTCACAATAAACCGACAAGAAAGTGAAATTCAACTTCATCTATTTTGTGACGCTTCCGAAAAATGTTATGCAACAGTTGCCTACCTTAGAATTAACGATGGTAAGGAGATTCAAGTAAGTTTTGTACAATCAAAAGCTAGAGTGACCCCTCTTAAGCCGATATCCATACCACGCTTAGAACTACAAGCATGTTTAATTGGTGCTCGTTTAGGAAACTACTTAAAAAATGACTTAAAACTGAATATTTCTTCAATGGTCTGGACTGATTCTAAAACCGCATTACAATGGATACGCTCAGAAGCAGGACGTTTTAAGGTTTTTGTGGCACAAAGACTTGGTGAAATCCAGGAATTAACAAATGTCAATGACTGGAGGTATCTTCGATACTCTGAAAATGTTGCTGATGAAGCAACGAAATATAATCAAAACTTAGAAATCTCGGAGAGCTCCAGATGGATAAAAGGTCCTAAATTTCTTAAATTAGATCCCAAAGATTGGCCTATTGAATCTGGAAAGACAGACATTAATCCAGAAGATTTAGAGATAAGAAAAGTGGATTATATTTTTATAAATTTTACAGTAGAAAAAATGTGTGTTCCTGACCCAGACAGATTTTCAAAATGGACAAGATTGTTAAGAGCTACAGCTTACATTATTAGAATAAGAAACATAATAAAGACAAAAAGTTTAATTAAACATGAACTGACCGTAGAGGAGTTAAGAGAAGCTGAAATTTTGCTTTGCCAAAAAGTACAAAGAGATTCCTGTGCTGAAGAATATCATTGTCTTAAAATGAAGAAACCTATCACTCCAAAAAGCAGACTTTTTACTTTGTCATGTAAAATGAACGAAGAAGACAATTTAATAAGATTAGGTGGAAGATTGGAAAAATCTTTAATTTTAAGTCCTGAAAGTAAAAATCCTATAATTTTAGACCCAAAGCATAAGATTACCAAGCTAATTATTCAATATTTTCATGAAAATGTTCATCACCATGGCGTAGAAATAGTCATTAATAATTTACGACAAAAATTTTGGATACTTCGAATAAGACAAGCAGTAAAAGATGCTTTTCACATATGTCAGCATTGCAAAAATAAGAAGGCCAAACTTATTATACCTATAATGGGGCAGTTGCCAACGTGTAGATTAGAACCCACAGTAATACCTTTTATTAAATGTGGAATAGACTATTTTGGTCCGATGGAAGTATCTGTGAAAAGAAGTAGGGAGAAACGGTATGGAGTAATTTTTACATGTTTAGTGACAAGAGCAGTTTACTTAGAAATTGCACATGACTGAAAAAGTACAAATTCTTTTATAAATATTCTTCGACAGTTTGGATGTAGACGTGGATTTCCAATAGAATTATATAGTGACAATGGAAAAAACTTTAGAGGAGCTGAAAAAGAAATCACTGAACACCTAAAAAATCTCCAACAAGATGAAATCATGTCATTTTGTTCATTGAGACAAGTAAAATGGTTCTTTAACCCTCCAAGTGCTCCACATATGGGAGGAAGTTGGGAGCGTTTGATCCAAAGTGTCAAGAAAATATTAAAAAAAGTTCTAACATCACGGTATCCTCAAGAACACATTCTCAGAACTTTTTTAATTGAATGTGAGAACATACTGAACTCAAGACCATTGACTCAAGTTTCTCTAGACTCTTATGACTCTGACCCCCTAACACCAAACCATTTTTTAATTGGTCCAGAATATGATGCCCAATCATGGGTAAAAACTATTGACAAAGACCTGAGTTTAATGCAGAACTGGAGAGCCGTACAACGCTTGACCGATATCTTTTGGAAACGTTGGTTACATGAATACCTACCGACAATTATTAAACGGTCCAAATGGTATCAAGAGCACAATAATATTAAAATTGGTAACGTCGTGCTTCTTGTTGTTCCAAATGGCCCAAGAAATAATTTGCGAAAGGCAAGAGTTTCTCAGATTTATCCTGCAAAAGATGGAAAAGTTAGAATTGTCGATATAACTGATTGTAATGGTAATATTTTCCGACGCCCAGTATCAAGACTTGTGGTCCTAGATGTTCAGAACTAGGAAGTAATTATTTACGAGAAGCAATTACTGGGGTGGAGAATGTTACAGTTTTATACTGTATATAATAAATAGTACTAGTTTTAAGTTTTGTAAGTAAGATACTATAAATAAATTGTTAATGTCATTGAAAATTGTCAATAAAAAAATATAGACGTTTTTGTCAAGAAGAATCTTCGACTTGTATTTATTTTGGTTCTTCGACCCTGGATATAAATTAATATATTCTAGGTAAGTCACAACAGTTTTATTTGGACCATGATCAGTTTAAACTGATCACAAGAAAAGGGGTCTTTCCCTATGAGTACCTTAAAAGTTGGGAAAAATTACAGGACACTTGTCTACCACCAAAGGAAATGTTTTTCAGTAAAATTGTCGACGAAGACGTTTCAGATGAGGATTACAATCATGCTCTCAATGTATGGAGACAATTTGATTGTAAAAATTTACAACAATATGCGGAATTGTACTTGAAAACTGATGTTTTACTTTTGGCAGATATTTTTGAAAATTTTCGAAAGTCTTGTCTAGAAACTTACAAGTTGGACGCGCTTCATTATATAACAGCCCCAGGTTTGGCGTTTGATGCTATGCTTAAGGTTACTGGTGTTTGCTTGGAACTCTTTACCGACATGGATATGGTTAATTTTATCGAAAGAGGTATACGGGGTGGGATTTCACAATGTTCAAATCGCTACGCTAAAGCAAATAATAAATACATGGATACAGATTATATTGCAAATTAACCTCAATCTTATCTAATGTATTACGATATTAATAACCTTTACGGAGCAGCCATGAGCTTTGCACTACCTACCGGAAATTTTCAGTGGTTGAATGTTGATGTTGATGATATAAATATATTTAAAACAAGCGAATATGGATTAATTTTTGAGGTTGACCTTAGTTATCCCCGTGAACTTTTTGAACTTCACAAAGATTTGCCCCTTTGTCCTGAACATTTGGTACCACCAATTTCATCTGACTTAAAAAATCCCAAATTATTAACCACTTTGTATAAAAAGAAGAATTATGTAATTCACTATTTAAATTTAAAACAAGCTCTACAGTTGGGAGTGAAAGTTGATAGAATTCATAAATGTTTAAAGTTCAAACAATCCCCTTGGCTTAAAAAGTATATAGATTTAAATACTGAATTACGAAAAGCAGCCAATAATGAATTTTTTAAAAATCTTTACAAATTAATGAACAATGCAGTATTTGGAAAAACCATTGAAAATGTAAAGAAATACAGAAAGGTGAATTTGGTTACCAGGTGGTCAGGTCAATTTGGTGCCAACTACTACATTTCTCAACCAAATTTTCATAGCTGTAAAATTTTTGACGAAAACATGATACTAGTTGAGATGAAAAAACTTAAAATTCACTTTAACAAACCGATTTATGTGGGTATGACAATTCTTGATATATCAAAAACCTTTTTATACGATTTTCACTACAATTACATTAAGGTAAAGTTTGGTGATAATGCAAAATTACTTCATACGAATACTGACAGTTTGCTTTATCAATTTTTTGTCGACGATATTTTTGCTTGCATAAAGGAGGATATTGATAGATTTGACACATCTGATTATCCTCCTGATAACATCTATCAAATACCTTTGAAGAATAAAAAGGAAAAATTACGAAAAGCAGAATACTCCTCGAAACATATTGACTGCTTTATTTCCAACTTTGGTCTTGTTAAAAAGGCCAAAGGAATTCAAAAATCAGCAGTGAAAAGCATCACTTTTGAGGATTATTTTAATGCACTCTTTTATTATAAAAGCCTACCTGTAGTACAAAATTTCATTGTATCCTTGCGGCATGAGGTTTTTACAATCCAACAGGAAAAACTAACTTTAAACCCTTTCGATGATAAAAGAATTGTCGATTATAGAAAAACTGATACTGTTCCCTGGGGTTATAAGGACTAAATCCTTTGTCTTTGTTGTATACTTACTTCACAGATATACACACACACAGAAATATATTTATATGGTAATTAAATACTCATAAATCACACACACCCACAAACAATATAAATTTTAAAGGAACCCGCATGTTTTATATGTAAATTGAATTTCCGTTAAATTAGCTAATTTTTTAATATGTTGTAGTTTATGACTAACTGATCAAAAGCTCTCGTGGGCCCAACTCAATCCCGCTTCTAGTTTTGGAGATATGACTCATAAAACCTTTGGCCATTTAAATCCGAAATTCTTGTAATTCTTGAAATTATTAAGAAACATTTACGTTTGGTTCTTATGTACTTATGTTAAAGAACATGTTAAGCCAAAGATATTATTTATTTTTACGACACTAGAGTCGTAAAAAAATTTTATTTAAATTTTTTGGTGAATGCGCCAGCATAATAATGCACAAATGAGAAATGAAAAAAAAAACTTCCGTGAAATATGCTATAAGTATTACAGCTCATAGTATGTGCCTTTTTAAACAAAAAACTCTTATGGAAAAACTTTGGGAAACTATTAATTTCTTCTGTAATAATACTTCGGAATGGTAAAATTGTCTGACATCGTAGAAAACACTAAAAAATACCTAATAATTATTACATATAATTCGTTTGAAATAAAATATCCATCGACCCCAATCTAACGTCATTTGAAGAGAAACGTCTTCTGTGTAATATTGATGTTGATAGCTCTTTTAGTTAGGAAGTTATGATAAAAATAACAAGATCTGAAAAAATAATATAAAACAGATTGTTTTATGGCAGATCTATAAGTTGAATATTTTCAGCATTCAAAACGAATTTTAAGAGTCCAATTAGGACCCTTAGAAAAAGAAGTTTGATCACTCATATTTTCAAAATTTTCTAGTTACACCTAAATAAAAATTCGCTCACCTCTTAGAAAAGGTTGTCAGACAATTTTACCACTCCGAAGTATTATTAGAGGGGAAATGAATAGTTTCCAAAAGTTTTTCCATAAGAGTTTTTTGTTTAAGAAGGCACATACTATGAGCTGTAAAACTTATAGCATATAGTTTTTTTTTTCATTTCTCATTTGTGCATTATTATGCTGGCGCATTCACCAAAATTTTTAAATAAAATTTTTTTACGACTCTAGTTTCGTAAAAATAAATAATATCTTTAGCTTAACATGTCCTTTAACATAAGTACATAAGAACTAAGCGTAAATGTTTCTTAATAATTTCAAGAATTACAAGAATTTCGGATTTAAATGGCCAAAGCTTTTATGAGCCATACCTCCAAAACTAGAAGCGGGATTGAGTTACATATAAAACATGCGGAGTCCTTTGTTACAGATTCAACATCAAAAAACCAAGTGGGATAGGGTTTTTAATGGAAAAATTGGAGCATTCACAAAAACCACTAAACGAGTTAGCCCAAAACCTATATGTCAAGACTGTGGTGGGGTGAGTTACCATCTCCCACGATAACAAACACGTCTGATTATAAATACATCATATTGGAATGGAACTACTCCAGTTGTGTGCAATAGTTGAAACGTTATAAAAGCAAACTAAACAAACATGTTTATCGTTGATATCCAAGGTTTTGATTGCTGTAAACAAGGCCTACCGTTTTGGGCAAAGGAAATTTCAATAATAAATACCGAAACCAAGGAATCTGAGCATAAATTTATTACGCTTCCTCTTAATTTTAATTTGTTTAACTACAAAATAAAGAGTCATATCTTGTACTTGCAAAATAATGTTCATGGAATTAAATGGGATGCAACAGAAGAAGGAGCAGCAGCAACAAGACAATAGCAACGCTAATCAAGACTGTTGTGGTATATATAATATCAATAGTAGTAATAGCAGCAGCAGTAGCAGCAGCATAACATTTGAAAACATTGTGGAATTTTTAAAATTTTATATAGGATCTAATCCGTTTATACCGGTGATTGTTAAAGGAGAACAAAATAAAAAATGGTTGGAAAAATATGTAAACAATCAAATCATTAATGTTGAAGAGGATGAGATTTGGATGTCATCACAGTGTTCATCTTTTAATAAAATGCGTAAAATATTTAAATCATACCATTGTAAAAAACATTTAAACAATAACCTTAATTGTGCAAATGAAAATGTATACTTTTTATATCATTGGACCTTGTTTTGCAAAGTAAATAAAAACAACTAAAATTTATTATTATATTTTTATTAAAAATCCATAAAAATTTTACAAAATTTTCACTGTGGATTATATTTAACTTTTTTATCATGTAAAATCAATGCGTAAGCACAGGTATTTACAGGGATATCTTTTCAGTTTCAAACTCCAATCGAATGTCTACACTACCATTATTGTGTCCACTTGATAACAACAATCAGCTACAATCAGTGGAATCAGTGTAGAAATCTCGCATACATTTCGTACAACAATGCATACTGTTGCTTGTCAAAATCCAAGTTTAAATTATCGTAGGGGTAAACCTCAGAGTTTAAGTGCACTTTGAAATTTTTCATGTGGCAATGATCAAACAAGCTGCAATCCTTATTTACTTGATTTTTTCTGTTTGTTTGGAAACCAAATATTATGTACCGAGGCTTTTCCAATTGATTTACAGCTTTTACATTCCATGTATGTAGCGTTGTTTGATTCAACAGCGGATATTCATGAAGTTCCCATCCTCAAAACGAAACAGCTAAATCTCTGCCCTTGTCAATCACCGAGAGCAACCGTAATTTTGTCTCATCGTCCACTCTAATATGTTCAATTTTCCATGCTATTTTATCCAAACGTATTTGCGGTTTTTCCCCTGCGTTTGCCGACATCACTGATTTGTTGTCGGTAAAACTTCTAATTCTTGTCGCACATTTATTACGACCTTGCGAAAGTCCTCAAACACCCCCATTGGGATTTTTAACGGAATGCAAACGTTAAAATGTCCGTTTGCTCTTGCTACAACTTTTACATGTTCCAAATAATTCCAACCTGCATTCTGATAACGTACACAGTCCTGTTTAGTAAAACTGACATATCCCTTCATAAGAGATGTTATCGCAGGGTTTTGAACACGATCCACCACAACTCCATCCAGTTCGTATCGTATCTCATCAAATAAGAACATCAGAGCCATGTTGGTTAGTTTGTAACGATATAAATCGTCACTTTGTAATATAGCAAGGGTTAATTAAACTATTCGTTTACTTACGTTATAATTTATGTTTATTTTGTATATAAATAGTTACGTACGTACAGAACTATTTTGTATCTGGGACTATTTTGTAGCAGGAACTGAATTCTAACCATATGAGTCTCTATTCCATAGTTCTACCTGAAAATAACATAAAGAAAACATAATTAGAATATGATTTTTAATAATAAAGAATCATATGACTTATTTCTCTATAATGCATTTGTCTATGGACTTACCTGGTTTTTATATGTTTCAGAGTCTATTGAGGGTTGGATTTCACTGGCTTTCATCTGTAGCTTGTCTCTCCTGGAAAGTTTCGTATGCTTATTCCTTCGGGATAATCCAGAATTTGTTGAAAATAGTTTGCTGGAACTGCTCACTTAGATTCAGTATTTTGTTTATACTTAGTTCACAGGACACTTAGTATTCTGTTCGTATTTTTATTAGTTTTGCTGATAAACAATAAGTATTGTTTATATTTGTTTCTTAGAGTAATATTTTGAGGTTAGATATCACTAATACGGATTTATTAGGAAATATTCTTTTTAGTTATTATTTTTGGTGTAGTTTTCGTTACCTTTATTAGGAATCCTATACGGTAAAACTGTAGTTGATAATGACTTGCATAGATGTCGCTAATAGTTCAGAAATAGGATTTTATTTACCTGAAGGGTTCATACTAGTGAATAAGGTCGATTTTCCTCCTTCTTGAAGCAACTCTGTTACAAAATGGTGGTGTCATATTGACGAGTGTTTATTTTCTGTAATCATCGAAGTAATCCTTCATGTATTTTTATTTAAAGTTAGTGAAAATGAATATTTAAACAATGCGGAAGATATTGTAACTGTTATTTTCTACAATTACGCATTTATAACGTTTCGATGGACATCGAAGACTTAGTATGACACCACCATTATTACTACATTACTAGACCATTAATTAATTAATTACCATTTCTATACCATTAATATGGAATTACATTAATTTAAGTTGAAGTTTATTTTGGTATATTTGATATACAAGTTCTCCGCATGGAGTGATGTTCTGTTGGAACATGGTTCTGTAATTTTTGGCATAGATAAATTCTATGTAACCGTCTAGCAGACAATTTTATATTGGACATAATTTTCAAAAGCATATTTTATCCCGGACAACATTTTCAATCGTACATTTTATCCTGGAAGATGATTTTTCCAAAGTAGATGGGACAGCCTATTTTTTTTATTTGAGAAATGAATTCATCAGCATAGGGGAGACTTGCACAGATGGAGACGATGGAATTCATACCTCATGGATTTTGCAGAAACCAGCTAAGTACTCATTCTGAAAACTTTTGAAAGCAATATTTCATATTTTTAAATTCTTTTATTTCAATATTCTTATAACTGTAAACTTTATCAGATCTGATATAGTATTGTTTAATACTATATGCCCTTCTGGCTTTTGTTCATTTTTAGGTACTTATTTTTTTAAAAGATTTAATCTCATTTATTAATTATTAAATATCATACTTTTGATTAAATGATTTCTAATTTAAGCATGACTTTTATACACTGCAAGAAATGATTGCTGTTTACATACATTTCTTGGTGCTTGCTGAACTTCATGTTTTCTTTATACATTTAAGTCGAATGATTTCTGAATTTAGTAATTTTTATTAAGATTTCTTTAATTATTATAATTACACATATTTTTTATATATATTAATACATTACTTGATGTGCTTTCATTAAGTTTATTTATAATAAATTTCTCAAATGAATTATCTTATTTTATTTAAGGGTTATATTTTCTCAAACTGAAAAGCTTAAGTATTTACACTAGGTTGTTACTTACATAAAGGAGTAAAAGCTAAAGTAACTGGCGCCCCTAACAACAATAATCAATTCTTTCTATTTTTCCCTTAATTGTCATAATTAATTTTGTTTTTCTTTTTAGCTAAGTTTTATCAAGATTAAAAAAAATAGAAATAAGACTTGACTACGCGCATCAGAATCCTCTTCTACAAAAAATATATTTATATATTTTTTTTTTTTACTATATACAAAAGTTTTGGGTACCCTTTAAATATTTTCAATACATTGATATTTTTTTAAATATCATTCCGAATGATACTAAGAATATATTCTTATTTAATAAAAGCTAGCCAACTGAAATGTCACTATTCGATCCAAAATATTTCTTTAGATCTTTAACATGCCAGTCGCCTCTATGACCATCTGCATTTTCCAAAATATACACTAACTTTGACTTTTTCGCAACAACTTTGCAAAGTATGTACTTTGGAGCAAGTTTTGCAGCAAAACTTTTACTAGCATCTGAGAGTACTTTGTTTCGTCTCCAAACTTTTTCACCTATTTCAAAATTTACTTCACGCTTGCGCAAATCATAAGTACGCTTATTTCGTTCATAAGCTTCATGTAAATATTTCTTTACATCAACAAAAATCTCTTTAAGATTTCCCAAGTCTTGGCTATACGAGTCTCTGTCACAAGGTTCTAATTTAACACCATCAGTTAATGTCATTTTGCCATAATAAGTTCCTGTGATAGGTACATTCCTCCCAAAATTAAGAAATGCCGGCGTATACCCCGTAACTTCATTTACAGACGTTCGTAAAGCTAGACCTATTTTTGCTAAATTTTTACACCATTCTTTTTGATTATCTTTTATATATGATCTTATAGCAGTAGAAATTGTGCAATGTTGCCTTTCCGTCGGATTATTTTGACTATGGTAAAGTGCATTAAACCAAATTTTCTGTACATTATATTCATCTGCTAATTTTTTAAAAACTTTACCAGCAAATTGTTTTCCATTATCGACAATTAAAAATTGACAGACTCCGTAAACTAAAAAAACTTCATTCTCAATGAATTTACATATTGCATTTGCAGTAGCTTCCCTTAAAGGATGTAATAATGTATACTTTGTAAACCAGTCTGACACAACTAAAAGATAACAAAAACCTTTAGAACTTCTGGGAAATGGTCCCTGCAAATCACATGAAATAACTTGCCACGGATAATTTACTTCTTTTTCACGACCCATCAATCCAAAACGTGCAGAATTACTAACTTTTTGTGATTGACAAATATTACAACATCTTACATACTTTAAAATATCTTTACGCATTTTTGGCCAAAAATATGTTTCTGAAATTCTATGAAAAGTTTTAAAAAATCCCATATGAGAAGCTAATACATCGTCATGACATTCTTTTAGTACTTGTTTACGACATTTTTGAGGCACTAACAATTTCCACTCTATAATATTACTTTTTACTTTTGTCTTGGTCGGTATGAACTTATAAATATTATCATCAATAACTTTAAATTGCGGATATGAATCTGGACTTTTAACAATTTTTTCCCTCAACTGAATATAATATTTATCACTATTATAATCATTTACATTAAAATTAATTAAATTTACATCTGGAAAAATTGATTTTTCTGGTTCTATTCTATCAAAAGCTCTGGATAACCCATCAGCTACTACATTTAATTTACCTCTACGATATACAATATCCATATCATATTGCTGTAATTTTAATGACCATCTAGCCAAGCGACCAGAGGGATCTTTCATATTACTCAAATATTTTAATGAAGAATGATCTGTAATTACTGTGAATTTAACACCTTCAATATATGGTCTAAACCTATCTATAGCAAACAAAACAGCTAAACATTCCTTTTCACCTACAGAATATTTTATTTCACTACGTGTTAAAGCTCTACTAGCATAAGCTATTACTTTTTCTTGACCATCTTGCGTTTGTGTTAATATGGAACCGAGGCCAACTAAAGAAGCATCACATTGTATAACAAATGGTAAAGAAAAATTGGGACTTGCTAAAGCTGGAGCATTTATTAAAGATTCCTTCAACAATAAAAAAGCTTTTTCTGCATCAGTATTCCAACTAATGGCTTGTTTTTTACCTTTGCCCTTTAAAAGTGAATTTAATGGACTAACAATTGTTGAAAAATTCCTAACAAATCTACGATACCACGAAGCTACACCTAAAAATCGTTTTATCTCTGTAATATTTGTTGGTCTAGGATAGTTTATTATTGCTTCTACTTTTTGCGGATCGGTTCTTAAACCAAAATTATCAATTACAAAACCTAAATACTTAAGTGATTTTCTAAAAAAATTACTTTTTTCAAAATTTATTGTAAGATTAGCAGATTTTAATTTTTCATGTACTATTTGAAGTAATTTAATATGTTCCTCAAAAGTTTTTGATACTATTATAATGTCGTCAATATAAACCAATATATTTGGATAAAAGGAGAAAGGAAAAAGTTTATCCATTAATCTTTGCTGACTTTGTGTTCCATTTTTGAGTCCATAACACATTACATTAAATTCAAATAGTCCCCTACCAGGTACGGAAAATGCAGTTTTTTCTTTAGCAGTTTTTGTAAGTGGAATCTGCCAAAAAGCATTTTTTAAATCTATACTTGATATATATTTTGCATCGCCTAATAAACTTAAAATGGAGTCTATCCTTGGTAAAGGATGTGAATCACCTTTTGTAATAGAATTTAATTTACGTCCATCAAAACAAAAACGGTATGTACCATTAGCTTTTTTTACTAATAAAACTGGTGAATTAAAATCAGAATAAGATGGTGAAACTATATCATCTTTTAACATTTTATCTAACTCTTTATGTAAAATTTCTATTAAATAAGGTGACAAAGGATATTGACGCATTTTAAAAGGTTTATTATTTCCTGTATCTATATCATGTTCTATTAAATTTGTCCTACCTATTTTTTCGCTATATAATTCTTTAAATAAACTAACAAATTTATCTGCTATCTTTTTCTGTTCGTCTGTCAAGTTACATAAGCCTACTGAATTATCTTTATTTATATCCTGACTATCACTGTTATTACTGATCACATTCAAATTATTAATTTTATTATTCCAAGATTCATCAGAAAAATCCAGAGTCATAGAAAACAATTGTAAAAAATTCACACCAAAAATAAAATTTGTTTCCAAAGAAGGAACAACCAAGACTTGTAAAATCTTAACTTCATTATCTACTTTAATAGGTAAATAAACAACACCAGTTACTAACTGTTTAGATTTATCAGCTGTAGTAACATGCGGTATAAGACATTTATCAATTTTTAAATTAAATTTCTCTAAAATTTTAATCGCGTGACCACCAGCCACTGAACAATTTGCACCTGTATCAATCAAAGCTGTTATATTTTTATCAAAAATATTTACTTTAATATATGGACGGTTATCTCTAGGTAATTTAATAAAAGAATTTTTATTAATTACAGACAAACTATACGGTTTATAAAAATTTTTAACTTTATCCAACCAATCTTTCCATTCATTCAAATAAAATCGTTTATTTGTTTCTGTTACACTTGATTTTTGTAAAGAATTCATATTATTTTTATTATAATAAATGTTTTTACAAAAAGTAGTTTTGTTATCCTTTTTTACCTGACTGTCATTATTATTTTTAGCCTTTTTATTAAGTGAATGCCGACTAAAATCATCCACTTTCCTATTTAGTTTTTTTGTACAGGAAGGGCAATTTTTAAAAACTACATCTTTATATCCACATTTATAACAAAACTTTGTTCTTTTAGCTAAACATTTGCTAAAAATATGATTTGGTTGGTTACAGTTATAACAAATTACTTGTCTAATTTTATTATTACTACTATTACTACTATTCTGTGTATTATTAAAGCTTTGATTGGTACTTTGACTAATTTGAGAAACTTGACTACTATTACATACTGAACTTTGAGTAGAGGAAGATGGGGTAAGTTTGGACACGTGGTATTATGACTACAATTACATTTACTACTAAAATTTTGACTTATATCCGAACTTAGGACATTTACTTTATTAACTGTTTTATTTTTTGCCACACTTTTACCTGCTATGCTCTTTTGTTTTAATTGATAAGCTTCATCTATTCTTTTACAACTGTCTTTTAAATCTTCTAAATCATTTATTTCTATAAGTGATAATGTTGTAAAATAATGTGGTAATATTCTTTCTCTAATCGTCTTAAGTCTAGTATATAAACTTGCAGCATGAATTAAACGTTTAAACAAGGTTTCCATAGCACCTATAAAAATTGCGATAGATTCATCGGGATTTTGATATCTAGAACGGATATCATCCCATGTTCTATCATCTATGTTAGCTGGAAGAAAATCTTTTTTTAATGCTTGAATTATTTGAGACCACGAATTTAAATTATCTTTAATTGAGAGAAACCATGACAATGCTGGTTCTTTGAATAAGTCATATGCAGATTTAAATAACATTTCGTCTGTAACATTTCTACTTATTTTCATATATTCAACTTGCTCAATAAAATTTAAAACATTAGACTTTCCATCAAAATTAATATTCCATTTATAAACTGGTACTGATTTTAAATAATCATTATCTTTTTTACTAGAAACATTAGGACTAAACTGTGTACTATTATGTAATGAAATATTATTATTTACTTGAGTAAGATCTGAATTTTTACCAGATTTTTCATAAAGATCTAAAATATCTGCTTCTATTTCTAAACAAGTTGCTTTTGTTATTTCTAAAAATTGAATACGTCTAACTTTATTTTCTTCTACTTCAGGAAAACGTTGCAGACGATTTGTTACATGTACTAAATAAGTTTTTAATTTTCTTAAATCAGCTAAACTATAATCACCATGATATTCTACAATTTCTGAAGATATACTATCTAAAATTCTATTAATATTTTCCACTTCACTGTTAAAATTAAAAGTCGGATCTACATATTTTACTTTAGGATCTTCCCTAGCTATGGCTCTACCTAAAACTTTAATTCTAGATGCTCTATTATTTTTTGCTGTTAAATGTCTTATACGAAGTTCATAATTTACCATTTCTGCAGTCAAAAATCTAATTTCCATTTTATCTAAATCGTCCATTTTGAATATTTATTTTCAAAATTTAAATTCAATTTACTCAAAATATTTATTTTATAATAAAATATTTATACTGTACCACAAATTATTTTTTTTTTTGTACACTGTTCAACAAAGTTTTTGCATACTTTGGAAAATTTCCCAAATATGTCAAAAAAATACTAAATTATTATTTATCTCAATTGGACAAATTAATAATTATAAATAGTCTCCAAAACTACAAAATTAGCTAATATTTATTCATATCCTTCGCATAAATAAATACCCTATTATCCATATATTTCTATTGAATAAACGATAATTTCTAGAAAAACTGAACCCACGCCAAAATTTCTCCATTCCATGTTATTCCATAAAATTCAGAAAAAACATAAAAAACACATATCTGATATATCTTATCAGATTAACTCTAATTTGACTTAATTTTCAACAAAAAATATTTTATTCAACAGTTATATGTAGTTTTTCTCAAAATGAACATTAAGTTACACTGAAAAAAAAAGCTTTAGATTTTTATAAAAAATACACTGAGAAAAATAGAGTAAAATTAAAAAAAAAACAAGTGTTCTATCTATCCAAATACCACGTTCTTGGGCGCCAATATTAGTGTACCGTAATTAATACGTTCACTGCCAACGGCTAGTTTTGACAGCGGAGCAATGGGTATGGGCAAGGGAAAAATAGAAAGAATTGATTATTGTTGTTAGGGGCGCCAGTTACTTTAGCTTTTACTCCTTTATGTAAGTAACAACCTAGTGTAAATACTTAAGCTTTTCAGTTTGAGAAAATATAACCCTTAAATAAAATAAGATAATTCATTTGAGAAATTTATTATAAATAAACTTAATGAAAGCACATCAAGTAATGTATTAATATATATAAAAAATATGTGTAATTATAATAATTAAAGAAATCTTAATAAAAATTACTAAATTCAGAAATCATTCGACTTAAATGTATAAAGAAAACATGAAGTTCAGCAAGCACCAAGAAATGTATGTAAACAGCAATCATTTCTTGCAGTGTATAAAAGTCATGCTTAAATTAGAAATCATTTAATCAAAAGTATGATATTTAATAATTAATAAATGAGATTAAATCTTTTAAAAAAATAAGTACCTAAAAATGAACAAAAGCCAGAAGGGCATATAGTATTAAACAATACTATATCAGATCTGATAAAGTTTACAGTTATAAGAATATTGAAATAAAAGAATTTAAAAATATGAAATATTGCTTTCAAAAGTTTTCAGAATGAGTACTTAGCTGGTTTCTGCAAAATCCATGAGGTATGAATTCCATCGTCTCCATCTGTGCAAGTCTCCCCTATGCTGATGAATTCATTTCTCAAATAAAAAAAATAGGCTGTCCCATCTACTTTGGAAAAATCATCTTCCAGGATAAAATGTACGATTGAAAATGTTGTCCGGGATAAAATATGCTTTTGAAAATTATGTCCAATATAAAATTGTCTGCTAGACGGTTACATAGAATTTATCTATGCCAAAAATTACAGAACCATGTTCCAACAGAACATCACTCCATGCGGAGAACTTGTATATCAAATATACCAAAATAAACTTCAACTTAAATTAATGTAATTCCATATTAATGGTATAGAAATGGTAATTAATTAATTAATGGTCTAGTAATGTAGTAATAATGGTGGTGTCATACTAAGTCTTCGATGTCCATCGAAACGTTATAAATGCGTAATTGTAGAAAATAACAGTTACAATATCTTCCGCATTGTTTAAATATTCATTTTCACTAACTTTAAATAAAAATACATGAAGGATTACTTCGATGATTACAGAAAATAAACACTCGTCAATATGACACCACCATTTTGTAACAGAGTTGCTTCAAGAAGGAGGAAAATCGACCTTATTCACTAGTATGGTAAATAAAATCCTATTTCTGAACTATTAGCGACATCTATGCAAGTCATTATCAACTACAGTTTTACCGTATAGGATTCCTAATAAAGGTAACGAAAACTACACCAAAAATAATAACTAAAAAGAATATTTCCTAATAAATCCGTATTAGTGATATCTAACCTCAAAATATTACTCTAAGAAACAAATATAAACAATACTTATTGTTTATCAGCAAAACTAATAAAAATACGAACAGAATACTAAGTGTCCTGTGAACTAAGTATAAACAAAATACTGAATCTAAGTGAGCAGTTCCAGCAAACTATTTTCAACAAATTCTGGATTATCCCGAAGGAATAAGCATACGAAACTTTCCAGGAGAGACAAGCTACAGATGAAAGCCAGTGAAATCCAACCCTCAATAGACTCTGAAACATATAAAAACCAGGTAAGTCCATAGACAAATGCATTATAGAGAAATAAGTCATATGATTCTTTATTATTAAAAATCATATTCTAATTATGTTTTCTTTATGTTATTTTCAGGTAGAACTATGGAATAGAGACTCATATGGTTAGAATTCAGTTCCTGCTACAAAATAGTCCCAGATACAAAATAGTTCTGTACGTACGTAACTATTTATATACAAAATAAACATAAATTATAACGTAAGTAAACGAATAGTTTAATTAACCCTTGCTATATTACAAAGTGACGATTTATATCGTTACAAGTTTAATTGTATCGCTGTACTTGTTGTTTTCATCAATCACAACACCCTCCAGTTCAAGGAAACTCTCTGCAGGGAAGGAGTAAATATTCTGAGCTTGTATTGGTATGCGTATTTCATCAGATTTCAAAAGACTCGAATTTGCATAGGTTAAGTAGCTGTGGTATTCCTTACTGATAATTGAATTATCAGTGACAGCCCTGTCTCCAACATTTAAAATATTCATTTTTTCATATATCCACACGCATCCAAACCCACTGTACACAATATTCTTTTTCGAACACTAGACACAAATAGACGAAGTCTAAATCGACACCAACACCAAAATTTTGACTTTTTTCGAGGAATTTTAACGAAGCAACTTAAATCCCAACGATTGTAAAAATTCTCTATTCACTGATGTCAACAATTTGAGCTTCCTTTGTACACTGACTGATCCTTTTCCTTTTTTTCTATTTATTCTAAACACTGATGATGATGATGATGATGATGAACTTAAGGGATGAACTTTAGTATTGTTGTAACAAATCATTTCACCTTTTTCAAATGCACTCGTACCGTGATCACCTCCCCATTAAAATTAACCAAATCACCATCTTGGTCCGTTATTTTAAGTATAATTTCATCCAAATATCGAGTGCTGATTGGTAGATATATGCCGTTGGAGGGAGATTCCACAATTTTATAGCCCGGTGCAACTGTTGGATAGAACATGTGCAGGATATGCGAGAGTTTGTCGTTGTTGTATGAATTAACAGTCAAATTACATTCCACACATATAGAACTAACTTTGGTTATGTTCATTGGATTTTCAGACTCGTGTTTTGTATCTTTTTTCAATTCTTTTTTCGTGAATCCCAACAGACTACCTATCGAGTTATTCATATTAAAGTAAATAGTTCCAGTTGATTTTATCTCACATCTCATTGATAAATAATGATAATCTGAAGGTGGTGGTGTCTTTGGAGTTGTCTTTGACGATGTCTTTGAATAAAACTTAAAGGATTGATATATAGGATTGGGTGAATTATGGTAAATTTCCTTTGAAACGTGCTCGTGCAGGTAAGCAGCTAGATCATCAACTTCATAGCTTCCTACAGGTATCTTAAATTCTTTTTGTTCAAAGTGAAACAAATTGTTTGTTTCGTCAACATTTGCAATGGTATTGTAGGTTGCTAAATTAATCAAACCCAATTCGTATTGTTCATCCTCATCAAGTATTATTGGAGAGTAAAGTTTTAATCGCATTACTGATTCTCTTCCCGAAAAAGTAAAATTGTAACTCATGTTGCTAGCACTGTTTAAACACAACTAAGCAATATTTAGGCTAGGTTGACGTTAAATAAAAGACAATTTGTTCCAATATTACTCTATTAAAAATTTTAAACATAAATGACCACAATTTACAGTATTAGGTTTGATATCTATTATAATTATAAACAACGTTTGTACTACCATTGGATTTAAAGTATGTTAAAACTTTCCGGGGAGGTTGAAAATTTCCAAAGCTGTCAAAGTACACAGTATTTGCACCAGTCTTTTTATAAGCAGTCCAGCGAGTTCCGCGCCCATTCCTCGAATCCAAATTTATGACGCCTCGTTCGTTTTGAGTACGTATTTTTCCTTGATAGTCCATCATGCATGAAAACGCCACGAAAGTTTGAAATCTTATACAATTTGGCAAAGGTTATTAAATCAATATTTGTGAGTGGTTTGTTTGGAAGTTGATCAAGTGCTGCTGCTGCTGCTGCTGCTAGCGGTAGGCCTGATTGCTTTGATACGGCCGTAAAAAAATACCCAATCCGGTCTTGTTGTACGGTTTTAGGTAGAGCCCTTTTCCCATTGCAATCGTCTCCATTGAACGATTGTGACGATTGGCTTTATCCAGTTGCTGTCGAGCAGCACTAAATAGCTTTAGCAACTCCTGCGGCACCACCTGCCAAACTTCCCAGTACAGATAGACCGGCAAATATTGGAATAAGAGGTAGAAAACCACCAACCTTTGGAATTTTAATAACACGACCGTTAGGTTTCATTTGATGTTTAATCCGTTTTGCAGCGTCCAATGCCACGTGAATCTCATCTCCCAAATTGTTTGCCTTGCTTTGTAAAATGTGTTTTTTAATTTTTCCAACGGCCGTTTTAAATCCAATAGATTTACGTTGACTAGGGCGTCGTCGATGGGTTGTAGCTTTAGGTTGTCGACGATGACGTTTTCGCTGACCACCTTTTTTACTTCTTTTTGTTGTTCTTGTCGTCGCTGTCGTCGATGCCATCTTTACAATACTAAGACAAACAATTAACTGGATATTTTTTTAATGGATACGTTGTTTTTTATCCAAAACTTCATTGCTGGCGTTTGGCTCCCCATCCTTTTCTTCCTTCTCAATAAATTTACGTTTTTTAGATGAGATGCTGGTAGAATAAATCAACGGTTCACTTAGATCAATCTTGGGTTTTTTTAAATGTATTTCTTTCACTGTGTAACCCTCTTCATAGGCGGCGTCATTATCTTCTGGTGCTTTTCTTTTTCGTTGTGTTCGTTTTGTAAGCACTTTTGTTTTATTTTCGTTATCTTTTCGATGATGATGACGACGACGACGATGATGAGGACGATACATTTCTGGAATATTTAATTTATCTTCCAGTTCGTTCAAATTGATAACTGGTGGATGCTTTGCTGTTGGCTTTTTCATACCTCGTCGACTGCCTTTGCTGTTGCTAATACTTATGCTGCTGCTGTTCTTTAATGATTAATTTTTTACCAACATATCCATACATTTTTCCACTTCCACCAACACTTTTTGAATTGAACGTTTTGTTTTGCTCAAGTGTACTGCACATTTTCTGAGTTTCGATGTTGCATCCATTTTTATTACACCCATACCGAGTTTCAATTTTGTTTTCATAGCTCCGGCCACAGCTAGAGAGGCAAGTCTTTCACCCAGCGATACGTCTTTGGATCTGAATCGCTCCATCGATTCCTTGGCTAATATTTTGTCGGCCTCGTGACGTAACTTTAAATCTTTATTTAACGAGTATTGAATGTCGTGTTTTCGACAGCTTTCATCCAACAAATTAACACCCTTATCTCCACGAGCCAATCGTTCTTGTAATTTGGTCCCAGGTCCACAATACCTATAGCCAGGTATATGCAGCTCAAAGGGCAGTTTGTTAATTGCGCTATTTAATATTCCCGATCCTACATAATATTTCATATTTGTTCAACAGCACTCACGTGTCTACACTGCAACTGATATCAAATAAACTGTACACTTGTATTTATGGTTCAGTTGTGATGTTAGAGTGGCGGCTGCACGTTGGCGTTATGCAAACGACAAAGAAAATGAAAATTATTCAGCAAAAAACTCGTTTAAACGTTGAAAACAACGACGATAAAGACTTTGGAGTGAAAGTAGTTGTAAGAAAACATGGAAAACTATTACCACCCACCATACGTTGTCTTATTGTTGGTCCATCAAACTGTGGAAAAACCAACATGATGATTTCACTAATCGAACATGAGAATGGATTAAAATTTGAAAATGTATACGTTTATTCACGATCAACCCAAATACAAATATCTGGCTGAAGCCAAGCCAAATTCGATATTTAATAATAATAATAATCTTTATTTCACAAATTACATCAATTATACAACCATGAACTATAAATAATTACAAAACATTTATGCATAACCAACATGAAAATGAAAATAGTCAAAAGAGAGAAAAAGAAACATAGTACCTAAATATATGAACTTAATCTATAACATTTACATTTAAATATTCTGACATTGAATACGGCTCTAATTGAACCAATAAATTAAAAATTTGCCTCTTGAACGAGGAGAAGTTTAAAATAGATTTGATACTGTTAGGTTACTTATTAAAAACAATAATACACATATAAAAACTACCTTTTTCGAACTGTCCCTAGAAGACCTAAAACTACTAAAAATACTTTTGTTTTTAAACATAAAAGTTAAAAGCTCATAAATATAAAGCCCAGTTAAAGTAAGAATACCATTTTCTTTAAAATGACCCCTACAAGAACCATTGTACTGTAGACCTAACATAGTGCGTAAAGCGCGTTTTTGAATTTTAAAAGCATCCTCTGCGTTCGAACTCTGACCCCAAAAAGTGACGCCGTATCTTAGGACTGATTGAAAGTTTGCGAAATACACCGATTTTAATGTTTCAAAATTAACGTACGATTTTAACACCCGTAGTGAGTAACATGTAATATTTAATTTTTTACACAATTGTGCTAAATGTAAATTCCAACTTAAATTTTCATCCAACATTAATCCCAAAAATTTAGTGTCTCTCGCAGTATTCAAAAATTTGTCGCCAAACGGCAGAACTTCAGGGGTGATAAAGTTCGAACGAGAGGTTTTAAAACCTACTATATTAGTTTTTTCGCGATTTAAAAGAAGTTTATTTTTCTGTAAAATATTTTTTACACATTTGTTATACAATAAAATTAATTCATGAAAGTATTTAGCCCTCATTAGCAGGTTTGTGTCATCCGCAAAGTTAATTAGGCTACAATTTAAATTAAAAAAAGCATTTATGATGTCATTCATGAAAATTATGAAAAGCAAAGGACCTATAATACTTCCCTGTGCCATGCCGGTGCCCTCCAGAATTGATGGGTCAGAAAAGTAATAAACACCATTTTTAACGACAGCCACTCTTTGTGATCTTCTTGTTAAGTATGATTTTATCCACCGCAGTGCATTTTTGTAACAAAATGTCGTGGTCTATTGACTCATAGGCCTTAGTTAAATCTAAAAATAAGGCAATAATGTACTCAAAATTTTCAAACCCGGAGAGAATACCATGCGCAAAATCATGCACGGCGGTAGTTGTGGATCGATTTTTTAAATATCCATGTTGGCTTTCGTTAAAAAGGTTATTTACTTCAAAAAATTCAGTTACTCTTCTAGCCATGGCTGTCTCAAAAATTTTTGAAAAAGCTGATAGAAGGCTTATAGGTCTATTATTTTCAATTTGACATGGATCATTCTTTTTATGGAGTGGTTTTACTAACGCAACCTTTAACTTTTTGGGAAATACACCATGAACCAATGAATTGTTGACCATATAAGCAAGAGGTTCAGAAATTTGCAAAGCACACAACTTTAATATTGCCACAGGTATTTCATCGACGCCACTGCTCCATTTGTTTTTTAAATTTCTAATAACATCTAAAACTTCTAAACTTAAAACTGGTCTTAAAAAAATTGAGTTTTCATTATTTACAATGTCACAGGTAAAGTCTACATGTTCTAAATTGTCTACAAGGTTTTTGGCCATGTTTGCAAAATACGAATTTAAGTTATCAGCCACTAATTTGGGTTCACCCGGTATATGAAAACTTTTATTTTTTAAATCACCTTTGATGTCTTTTATTACATTCCAGACTGTTTTGTTTTTGTTTTCAGACCTGTCTATGCGCCTAGAGTATACTCCTTTTCTAAAATTTACTAATAGTTGATTGTATTGCTTTTTTACTTGATTATATTCATTAGTAAACCTATTATCTACAGTTTTTAATGTATATAATATATCTAATCTGTGCTTACAATTATTTATCTCTGGCGAGTCATATTTTATATTTTTAGTTTTTATTTTACATAGACTTTTTAAAACATTCATTATAAATAGGTACAAAAATATTCATGAAAGTATCATATTGACTGTTTACATCAATCTCTGGACAAGCACACAGGGGCTCCCAGTCCTGTTCACTAAGTGTATTTATGAATTTGATCTTACTCTCCTGGCTGTAATCTCTTTTAATCTGAAAAACTTCTTGACTGTTTTCTATATTAAACTCTAACTTTTGACCCAGATGGTCAGATATTTGATAATTAATATTTTTTGCTTTAAAAAAATCTATGTTACTAAATATGTTATCAATACATTTTCTAGTCGTTGCAGTGATCCTAGTATGATCAAATACTGATTATTTCAAATTAAAAGAGTTTAGCAGTTCTAAAAAGGATAGTGAATGGTTGGTTTTTACCTTAAGATTGATGTTGAAGTCACCTCCTATTACGATTCTACAGTTTTCTGCACTTATAATATCCAATGCCTTTTCTAGGGCTTCAAAAAACTTATTAATATCCGACTCTGGTGTTCTATATACACTAATCACTACGTATTTTACTTCACAAACCTTGAATCCTACTGCAGAAAATTCGAAAACATATTGTGATGAGAGCTTTTTAATATCTTTTCGTTCTTTCGCTGCAATGTCACCTCTACAATATATTGCTGATCCACCATGTTCTCCCTCATTTCGACAATAGGAGGATACTAGTCTATATCCATATAAGTTATACAATAAAATTTACTCCCTGGATTTCCAGTGTTCGGATACACATATGCATAAACACTCTTTGTTTTCGTTAAGTAGTACATTGAGTTTATCTGCCGAGTTGCCAATGGATTGCAAGTTTTGATGGATAATACTAGCATTTAGTGACAAGCTTCTTGTTGATCCTGAGGTTAATCCTTTGTCCTCTTTCTTGCCAGGCTGTATAAAAAATTACTGATACAGGCACCTTCTGGCCACAATTCAGGTTTTTTGAGATCTTCAAGTGCATTATATGGAACAGTTACAATATAAGACTTATATATTTGAGGATATTTGGAGTTTCCTAGTTTTAAATCGACTTGTTTGAAACCGCATTCCGTCAAATTTGTCTTTATAGACTCTTCTGTACTTTCAAGGGCCATTCTACTTACATATATAGATACCCTTTTAAACTAGAATTTGTATTGCTTCCAATTATGTTAGTTTTTCGATTTTTCTTATAGGTTACAATTTTAAATTAATTTTCCTGATTTTGTGTTCGTTTATTATTTTTGACAGCTGGCAGTTCAGTTTGTTTTTTGGATATCTGTCTTTGCGCTGGCTTTGCCATCTGTTGACCACTGTTATCGTTCTTCATAATTGTAGTAGGTTGCGTAGCACGGTGAATAATTAATCTCGGCACCTGTTGGTTATTTGGCAAACTAACCAAGTTATTTTGCTGTTTGTTTACAGATTTTTTGTTACCAGAATTTTTTTCGGCCTCCATAATCGCAATTTTATCTTCTAATGCTGCAATTTTCGCCTGTAAGAAACCATTAAAATCCATAAGAATCTTATTTTTGCACATCACCTCCTGGAATAGCATGTGTTCTAATATATTACTTGTATCCGGAGTAAGGCAAACATTTTCACTCACTTCCTCCGCGACATGTTGACACTCATTATTTTTTGCTAGTAATGACTGTTTTAAGCATCCAGGATGAAAAATCTCATTGCACTTTTTACATAATAATTTATCACGCACTACTAGTGATTTGTAGACACATAGTATGCTACTAGGTGAAAATTCAGATAAATTTCGAGTGAAACCTAACATTTTATTCGCTTTAGAACAAATAGTTTTTATGTGGCTAGAAAAGTTGGCATTTTCATTAAATGTTATACCCAGGTCTTTAACCGAAGTAACATAATTTAAAGCAGTGTTATTCAGCTGATAATTGCTATGATATTTTTTTGATCCAGTGTAAAAATTAATAAAACAGCATTTACTAATATGTAAGTTAAGTTTGTTGCGAGTTGACCAACTAAATAAACTGTCTAGATCTTCTTGCAAAAGTAACATGTCAAGATAACAATTAACAGCTAGAAAGATTTTGAGGTCATCTGCAAACAATAAGAAATCACTGTGTTTTATGTCATTTACAAATATAAGAAAAAATAAAGGGGCACAGTGAGATCCTTGGGGGCGCCGGAAAATACTAGAATTGTAAAAGAGAGACATCCGCCAACTTTGACGTTCTGTGTGCGATTGGTTAAAAAGCTACTGATCCACCGTATTAACTTCTGTGAAAATTCAAATAGAACCAATTTTTTAATTAGCAAGAAATGATCTACTCTGTCGAATGCTTTTGAAAAGTCAGTATATATAGAATCAAGTTGTAAACCCTTGGATAAGCAATCTAAAATTTTTGATTTATATAATAGTAGGTTAGATGATGTGGAACGACCCGAACAGAAGCCATGTTGCTGATTGATGATATACGGTTTACACTGCCAGCTTAACTGATCGCACACCAAACTATCAAACATTTTTGGAATATTAGACTGGATTGATACTCCACGGTAGTTTTTGACGCTATTGCGATCCCCAGATTTAAATATAGGTATAATGAAGCTTTGCTTCCAAATTTTAGGAAATATACCCTCATTAAATGATAAATTAAACAAGGCAGATAAAGGTTCTGACAAACTACACACACATTTTTTTAAAAGAATATTAGGAATACCATCCGGTCCAGATGAATACTTAGTTGGTATCTGTTTTATTTTTTTGAAAACATCCACTGGCGTTATTTTATTGATAGTAATAATACGACAGTTACTTGCAGAATTTTCGTTAGGTTCGCTAGAAGATTGACTAGTAGTGTTGCTGTACACAGTGGAAAAATATTCTGCAAATAAATTCAAAATATCAGTTGGAGTAGAAGCTGAGGATTCATCTAGAAACATGACGTTAGGCAAGGCTTATTTTTTTGTTTCTCGTTAACAAATTTCCAAAAACTTTTTGGGTTAGAGTTAAGACATTGATCTGTTTTTTTAATGTAGTTTATGTAACATATCCTAGACAGGTCTCTGCATCTATTCCTTAAATTAGAAAAAATTACATAATCATCGTGACACTTACTGATTTGATAATTTTTATTAGATGTCGCAGATTAGCGTTAAACCAGTTTGGAAAGTTTGACTTTTTAAAACGTTTAACGGGTACATATAAAGATATTCAACAATAAATTATTTCATAAAATAGGTCAGAAGCTGCGTTTGTGTCAAGAGTTTTAAATATATTGGGCCAATCAAAATTTGAGAGGTATTCATTTAACAATAGATAATTTGTATTCTTAAAATCCATGTAACTTTCTGTAAAGTTCATATTATCAAAATTCTCAACACTAGCTAAAATTTCATAACAATAGGCGACATGATGATTAGAGTAACTCATTAGCGGATCATTTGGTATGGATACATGTGTTTCAGGTAAGTTAGAAAATAGTAAATCCAAGAATACATTACGATTGTTTGGTATGGAATTGACTTGGAAAATATTTAAGAAGTTGTAACAATCAGCCAGACACAATGCAGATGGTGAGTTGCAGTCAACAAATATAGAGTTCTCAACTATTGTCCAATGGGCTTCTGGTATATTAAAGTCCCCGAAAAATTAAAAATTAGCATCCGGATAAGAAAGGGCGATATTTTCAACTGTGCTGCAATGATCTTCATACTTGTTGAGTGGCGAGACTGGGGGTATGTAAACCCCGCCAACTATAAAACATTGGTTGCTGATTTTAAACTCCACGTAAAGTTGCTCAACACTGTCGATATTTGTGAAAATACGCTTGGTTCGTAATTCTTTTTTGGTTAGTAGTAATACACCCCCTCCTCTTGATTTATGGCTCGTATGTTGATTTCTGTCACACCTGAAAATATCATAGGGAGCTTGTATTTCATTATCAAAGATGTTGTTCGTTAGGCCTGATTCAGTGATAATAATGACGTCATAGTTAGACAATGATACTGCTTGACTTGAAGTTTAGTTGACATGCCTCCTACGTTCTGATAGTAACATTGTATTGGGGTCAGTTGACGTTTTTTACTACCTTGGTAGTAGACTGGGACAGGGGTTCTTCATTGACAATTACTTCTGGGATTTTGGGCACACCATTAATGTATTTTATGGTAAGATTATTTTCACCCGAAGCTTGCCTGTTTGTCAGTTCCGTCTTGACCTTCTTATAAAAGTTTTGTTGCATTAACGTTTGATCATTACTAATTATATATTTGTTGTACTTCTTTCTGTTTTTTAGGATATTTGTAGCAGTTTCGCTACTTTTAAATATAACTTTTATAGGTCTCGGTTTACTACCCTTTTTACCTGCTCTTAACACCTTGGATATGCTGTTGTCATCTATACCAATGAGAAAATTTTTTACCAGCATCTTATCATGATCAATTCTTGTTTCCAAATTATCTGAGTTACTTTCCACTGCTTTATAAATCATGATATTTTTTGATCTAATTTGCCTTTCATTTAATTCCGTGATTACATTATCCATTGGGCATTCAACATTAGTATTTAAGTTGGTACGTAAATCATTTAGCTCTCCGGTTAAGTTACTGCACTCCTTAGTTTATCAATATCCTCCTGCATTTGATTAAATTTTCCTAAAATTGCAGGAACTTTTTTGAAGTTGGATTTGCATGTGACACAAAAAAATAATACAAGTCTCATTTTTAATTCTAAGGTGGCAATTTCAGTTACACTTAGGCCTGAGCAGTTACCGGACTGATGCATCAAGGAGTTGCAGCAATCACAGGATATATATTTATCCGTTCTCTTAAGCACTAGTTCGCAAGTCTTGCACTTAGACATTGTGTAATGTTTCTTACTGTATTGACGACACTTTAAATATTGAAGTCACTTTCGACTGATAAGAGATAAGCCAATGTTTGTTTACACTATGTTAACACTATTATAGCTTTATTTTGCAGTTTTTATGCTTAACTTTTACAACACTATACTTGAACTTGCTTATTCATCCTGATTTGTAGTTTTTTAATTTTTAATTCATACTATTTTCACTATAGATTTGATTTTAGCGTGAAGTAAATAAAACAGTTCTACTCTTTAAAGTGACGACGAAGTAGTAATGGGTCGGCACAATCACATCGACTCGTTTTATTTGTGTTAAACCTATGCTAAAATTCCCAAACATTTAATACGGGACAATGCTAATGTTTTGGTGCTCTTTAAACAGGATGAATTAAATTTGAAACATATCTATAACGATCATGTGGGAGCCGCTGATATGTCTTCCGATATCTTTAAAAATATCTGCTCGCACTGTTGGAAACTTCCTATGGATTCCTGACCATTTTTAAGGATGATAAGATGAACGGTGGACGATATTGAATGGGGTTCGATCAACATATAAACCTCGAATAACCTTTCAGTTTGACTCATTAATGTTTTGGTGTTCTTGGTCCGTGCACCTGTATGAAAATGGATTCGCAAGCAAAAAAACTAAAAGAGAGATTAATCGGAAAGCGGAAAAACATTAAGCAGAAATTCAAACTACTCAAAGAGGGCGAAAATGTGCAAGAACAAATGTTTTTACCCATCAAAAAACAACTGCAAAATATTCAAAGCGAACTACAAACAACGGGTGTAAATAAAAAAACAAAACAAGCGAGAGCAGTCTCACCTATGTAAAATATGAAGTTAAAACCAAACCACCTGATGATGATGATGATGACGTAAAACATGAAATCAATAATATATTTACGAAACCATATTCAACGTTGACATCGTCGCCATCGTCAACACCAATTAATCCCGAAAGAATAAGAAAAAGAAGAGCAGAACTGTTTTCAGCATTACCATCATCATCAATGAAAGAAGGAGATGTCAGTTCGTTGAAACATTCCATATTGAATGAAATAAATGATGACGAAGATGATGATGATGATGATGGTTACTCTAATGATGATGATGATGAAAGCGTCCTTATCAAATCACGTAAAGAGGAAATGCAGCAGCAAGCGTATAATGATTATCTGAGTCAATATGAAGAGACATTACCGAGAAAATATGTGGCTGAAATGTACGAAGATACTCAAAATAAATTTGATCATAAATATGGGATACGATTGGATCCGAGTCAAGAAAAATTTTACATTGGTGATTCTGAAATAAAAATAGATGGATCTGATTTCGTTGTTCAAAACAAGAAATACAAGGGAACTCACGGTCTGTACGAATTACTCTTTAAAAAGAATCCGATAGGATTTACAGCAGAAGACGAAGAAGTCTATAGAAAAATTGTGATGAAAACAAACGCACATCGACGATATTACAAGTCGAATCAGCAAGTTGCCGGCAGTAAGTTGAACAAATATAAAAAAATTTTGGCTCCACTTATCAACCAATCATCATCATCAGCAACAGGTAAGGGGGTGTTTTTGAAAGCAACCAACAACAAAATCGATTACGTTTACTTTGACGATCCCAACGAACTGGTCGAGAGATTGCGTGAATTGTTGGCGTCCCAGCAGACAGGACACACGGCACATGATAAGGAAATAACATCAATTGTCGAAGAACTGAGGGAAATTAAAATTATTGCATAAACATGAAACGACAAAAGAACAACAAATTTGCCACCGATGTTAAAAGAGACGCGATTGAAGAACTTCATAAGCCGGCTAGAATTAATTTTAAAAGACGCAGAGTCGTCATTAAATCATTTAGTGATCTATTTCAAGCAGACCTGGTGGAAATGATTCCGTACGCAAAGATAAACAACGGCTACAAGTACATTTTGATTGTTATAAATTGTTTTTCCAAATACGTGTGGGCATATCCTTTAAAAAGTATAAGTGCCACGGATGTTTGCAAAGCAATGGAAAAGGTTTTTAAAGAACAAGTTCCACAAAACATTCAAACCGATTTGGGTAAAGAGTTTTACAACGAAGAATTTAAAAAACTCGCTAAAAAATATAAAGTTAATCATTACAGTACGTACAGCGAGAAAAAGGCTTCGATTGTCGAACGTGTAAATAGAACGATAAAAAATTTAATGTGGAAAGAATTTAGCTTTCATGGAGAGTACAAATGGCTTGACTTGCTTCCACATATTGTAAACAAGTATAATAATACCAAACACAGAACCATCGGCAGGAAAACGATAGACGTGACAGAGAAAAATGCAAGCGAAATCCTAAAAACAGCATACAATCGCATTAAAATGAGTAGTCCGGAGTCGAAATTTCATGTTGGCGACCATGTTCGAATTTCAAAATTTAGAGGAGTCTTTGACAAACAATACACGCCAAATTGGTCAACGGAAATTTTTTCAGTTAAAAAAGTTCAGTACACCAATCCAACCACCTATCTGCTTCAAGATACACATAGTGAAAACGTATTGGGTGGCTTCTACAGAGAACAACTACAAAAAGTCAAACATAAGGATGTTTACCTAGTGGAAAAAGTAGCTACACACACACACACACACACAAATTATTAAGACTCCTCTTGGTCACAATTCTCTATGAAAATTCTCGGAGGAGGAAAAATCTACCCAAGAGTTCTCAAGTCTAGACCCCAAGTCACTAAAAATATACACTAAGACTCCTTGCATTCAATTAAAATATTTTCTATTATAGAAAGCTCCGGTAGCTCAGTTGGTAGTGCATCCGTTTACCAATGCAAGGGTCGACGGTTCGAACGACACACCAGCACCGAGACTTTTTTTAATATTAACAACTAGACCACCTCTATTGTGTTTATATTTCTACAGCTAGATGGCGACACACCCACCCCCCGCGGGTCTCTCGTATCTCTACCCACAGCTAGATGGCGCCACCGGCCGACACACTAACAACAGTTTCGGGGCCTGAAAAATGTGACGTCACACGCTGAAGGCCCACTGAAAACCTTCTGGTCATTGGCACAAACGGCCAAAGACATCCTGAAAGACGACTGAAAACCTTCTGGTCATTGACCGAAACTGCCGAAGACACCCTGAAAACCTTCTGGTCATTGGCGACTACTGCCGAAGACATCCTGAAAATCCTGAATGGTAAGCCATCGGCCATCGAAGTGTCACTAAAACCCGCTCTTTTTACTACTCCCATCACTAAATAAATATAATGGTCTACCATTTTTATGTAATTGAATAACATCACCAATTTTTTTCAATTAATTCTCAATCAATTTTTTGCATGCTAATACTTTTATCTATAGGTACTATTAGTTTAACAACTAAATTTTAACTAAATTAAATACTCACCCTCTTGATATTACCTTTCTAGAGCACACATGCGCAGATGTGATTATACAATGACTATTAATAGTATCTTCTTCACCCAATATAATCAGTCATAACTGTGTACTGTATACATCTTTTACGACAATCAGTAACTAAATATAAAAGACAAAAATGAAAATATATTTATTATTTTTTTATTTGTGGGTAAAATCAGTTCTTGCAGCGAACGGTGATGATTTTTATGATAATAATCATGGTGATATTAACAGCAGAAGTAAAGCAACCGAGTTTTTGCAAAAGTTTGGCTATCTTAATAGTTCCGATACTGATCTTACTGCAATAGATAGACAATGAAACTTTAGCATTAATGGATAGACCTAGGTGTGGTGTACAAGATAATCCCTATTTGGATTAAAATGGTCAAAAATGAATTAACATGGTATTTTCAACTTGGGCCAAGAATATCTAAAAATATTGTGCACACTTACTCAGTATTTGGGAAAATTCTAGCAATTTCAAATTTAAGGAATCGTACAAACATCCTGACATTGTTATTTCTTACGCAGACAAGGCTCGAAAGCATAAAAATAGTGGTAGATGTGTAAAAGGCGCTTGCCCATATGATTTTGATGGTGTGGGCTCAGTTTTAGGACATGCCTTTCCACCTAGGGCTAATATTTGTACAGAAATACATTTGGATAAAAGTGAGCCATGGTATTTAGGTTTTGAAACGCCACCAGAAGGACAAATTAGTTTATTCCAAGTTTTATTGCATGAAGTTGGACATACTTTAGGGTTAGCACACAGCACTGATCCTAGGTCTATAATGTACAGCTTTTATAATGGTGTAAATAAATTAAGTGAGGATGATGTGCAAGCAAAAATATATTACTACTACTACTACTACTACTACTACTACTACTACTACTACTACTACTACTACTACTACTACTACTACTACTACTACTACTACTACTACTACTACTACTACTACTACTACTACTACTACTACTACTACTACTACTACTACTACTACTACTACTACTACTACTACTACTACTACTACTACTACTACTACTACTACTACTACTACTACTACTACTACTACTACTACTACTACTACTACTACTACTACTACTACTACTACTACTACTACTACTACTACTACTACTACTACTACTACTACTACTACTACTACTACTACTACTACTACTACTACTACTACTACTACTACTACTACTACTACTACTACTACTACTACTACTACTACTACTACTACTACTACTACTACTACTACTACTACTACTACTACTACTACTACTACTACTACTACTACTACTACTACTACTACTACTACTACTACTACTACTACTACTACTACTACTACTACTACTACTACTACTACTACTACTACTACTACTACTACTACTACTACTACTACTACTACTACTACTACTACTACTACTACTACTACTACTACTACTACTACTACTACTACTACTACTACTACTACTACTACTACTACTACTACTACTACTACTACTACTACTACTACTACTACTACTACTACTACTACTACTACTACTACTACTACTACTACTACTACTACTACTACTACTACTACTACTACTACTACTACTACTACTACTACTACTACTACTACTACTACTACTACTACTACTACTACTACTACTACTACTACTACTACTACTACTACTACTACTACTACTACTACTACTACTACTACTACTACTACTACTACTACTACTACTACTACTACTACTACTACTACTACTACTACTACTACTACTACTACTACTACTACTACTACTACTACTACTACTACTACTACTACTACTACTACTACTACTACTACTACTACTACTACTACTACTACTACTACTACTACTACTACTACTACTACTACTACTACTACTACTACTACTACTACTACTACTACTACTACTACTACTACTACTACTACTACTACTACTACTACTACTACTACTACTACTACTACTACTACTACTACTACTACTACTACTACTACTACTACTACTACTACTACTACTACTACTACTACTACTACTACTACTACTACTACTACTACTACTACTACTACTACTACTACTACTACTACTACTACTACTACTACTACTACTACTACTACTACTACTACTACTACTACTACTACTACTACTACTACTACTACTACTACTACTACTACTACTACTACTACTACTACTACTACTACTACTACTACTACTACTACTACTACTACTACTACTACTACTACTACTACTACTACTACTACTACTACTACTACTACTACTACTACTACTACTACTACTACTACTACTACTACTACTACTACTACTACTACTACTACTACTACTACTACTACTACTACTACTACTACTACTACTACTACTACTACTACTACTACTACTACTACTACTACTACTACTACTACTACTACTACTACTACTACTACTACTACTACTACTACTACTACTACTACTACTACTACTACTACTACTACTACTACTACTACTACTACTACTACTACTACTACTACTACTACTACTACTACTACTACTACTACTACTACTACTACTACTACTACTACTACTACTACTACTACTACTACTACTACTACTACTACTACTACTACTACTACTACTACTACTACTACTACTACTACTACTACTACTACTACTACTACTACTACTACTACTACTACTACTACTACTACTACTACTACTACTACTACTACTACTACTACTACTACTACTACTACTACTACTACTACTACTACTACTACTACTACTACTACTACTACTACTACTACTACTACTACTACTACTACTACTACTACTACTACTACTACTACTACTACTACTACTACTACTACTACTACTACTACTACTACTACTACTACTACTACTACTACTACTACTACTACTACTACTACTACTACTACTACTACTACTACTACTACTACTACTACTACTACTACTACTACTACTACTACTACTACTACTACTACTACTACTACTACTACTACTACTACTACTACTACTACTACTACTACTACTACTACTACTACTACTACTACTACTACTACTACTACTACTACTACTACTACTACTACTACTACTACTACTACTACTACTACTACTACTACTACTACTACTACTACTACTACTACTACTACTACTACTACTACTACTACTACTACTACTACTACTACTACTACTACTACTACTACTACTACTACTACTACTACTACTACTACTACTACTACTACTACTACTACTACTACTACTACTACTACTACTACTACTACTACTACTACTACTACTACTACTACTACTACTACTACTACTACTACTACTACTACTACTACTACTACTACTACTACTACTACTACTACTACTACTACTACTACTACTACTACTACTACTACTACTACTACTACTACTACTACTACTACTACTACTACTACTACTACTACTACTACTACTACTACTACTACTACTACTACTACTACTACTACTACTACTACTACTACTACTACTACTACTACTACTACTACTACTACTACTACTACTACTACTACTACTACTACTACTACTACTACTACTACTACTACTACTACTACTACTACTACTACTACTACTACTACTACTACTACTACTACTACTACTACTACTACTACTACTACTACTACTACTACTACTACTACTACTACTACTACTACTACTACTACTACTACTACTACTACTACTACTACTACTACTACTACTACTACTACTACTACTACTACTACTACTACTACTACTACTACTACTACTACTACTACTACTACTACTACTACTACTACTACTACTACTACTACTACTACTACTACTACTACTACTACTACTACTACTACTACTACTACTACTACTACTACTACTACTACTACTACTACTACTACTACTACTACTACTACTACTACTACTACTACTACTACTACTACTACTACTACTACTACTACTACTACTACTACTACTACTACTACTACTACTACTACTACTACTACTACTACTACTACTACTACTACTACTACTACTACTACTACTACTACTACTACTACTACTACTACTACTACTACTACTACTACTACTACTACTACTACTACTACTACTACTACTACTACTACTACTACTACTACTACTACTACTACTACTACTACTACTACTACTACTACTACTACTACTACTACTACTACTACTACTACTACTACTACTACTACTACTACTACTACTACTACTACTACTACTACTACTACTACTACTACTACTACTACTACTACTACTACTACTACTACTACTACTACTACTACTACTACTACTACTACTACTACTACTACTACTACTACTACTACTACTACTACTACTACTACTACTACTACTACTACTACTACTACTACTACTACTACTACTACTACTACTACTACTACTACTACTACTACTACTACTACTACTACTACTACTACTACTACTACTACTACTACTACTACTACTACTACTACTACTACTACTACTACTACTACTACTACTACTACTACTACTACTACTACTACTACTACTACTACTACTACTACTACTACTACTACTACTACTACTACTACTACTACTACTACTACTACTACTACTACTACTACTACTACTACTACTACTACTACTACTACTACTACTACTACTACTACTACTACTACTACTACTACTACTACTACTACTACTACTACTACTACTACTACTACTACTACTACTACTACTACTACTACTACTACTACTACTACTACTACTACTACTACTACTACTACTACTACTACTACTACTACTACTACTACTACTACTACTACTACTACTACTACTACTACTACTACTACTACTACTACTACTACTACTACTACTACTACTACTACTACTACTACTACTACTACTACTACTACTACTACTACTACTACTACTACTACTACTACTACTACTACTACTACTACTACTACTACTACTACTACTACTACTACTACTACTACTACTACTACTACTACTACTACTACTACTACTACTACTACTCCCGTGCGGGGTTGTTGGACCCCCATCGGGCGCCTCCTCAGGTTGCGGATAGAGGAACGTCTCCCAGATATGGGTGATACCGGGGAAATTAAATACCCGGGGCGGACAAAAACCAACAAAAGTCGACGTCGGTTCTACATGTTAGTAGCGGTCGAAGACAAAACCTGGCAGCTAGGTTGTAAAACAAAATGCAAACAAAACCTCCAAGCCCAAGGTGTAACACCATCGTGTCGAGGGGCTGCATGGCTCAGGAGTAATAGTGAGTTCCAAGCGATGCCCACAGCAAATGGCGACCCTGTGGGGACTATAGCCTTGGTACGGTAAGGGCGCACTGCCGTACCTGAACTAGACTTTCGTCCCATACTCGTGGGAAGAAAAATGGAAAATGATAAAACTAACAAAACAAACACAGCAAAAGAAAAGATTAAGGAAATGGTCTGTGCAATCAGCGCACAAGCAAAACAAAAAGAACCACAACAGCTTGAGAATCCAGTGAAAAAAAAATTAACAGAAGATGTGGAAGGAAAGACAAAGTATCTCTGGGAGAACGATCCGAATCCAACAGTGAGAAGAGATTCACTACAAAGAACCCCTCCAAATTTAGCAAGTTCTCAGACCTCATTAAATTTGGAAAGAAGTCAGTCGTTAGGCGACATGCAGACGGAAGAGCATCCATCAAAAAGAAAACGCCAAGCAAGCCCTTTACAAGACAGTGAAATAAACAGTAAATGTAGAAAACAGGGAGAACGGCTTAAGCGACTTATCAAAAGTCTAGTGGAAAGCACGTTAAAATTAGACCAGATTATTCCTGTTAACACGAAAAAGGAGTTAGACCAGATTATTCCTGTTAACACGAAAAAGGAGATTAAAGATGGGATACTCAGAGTCAAAAACCAAGCGGACAGGTTAAATGCCGAGTGGGTCGAAAATTGGATTAACGACATAATGGAAAATTTTGACACGACAGTCGTAGACACCTTGATTAGGGACAAACCAAAAAGTACAGAAGTAGGCACTCAGACAGAATTGACCGAAACGAACTCTATCAAAAAGACAATGACAACGACCGCTACGCAAACAGATACAGACCATGACGAACAAGAAAATAAAATTAAGACAGAGGAGGTTGCAAAGATCAAAACGTATAACGACCTAAAAATAGCACAAGATCTTCACTGGCCAGAGCAAATTTTTAGCAACACAAAAATTGTATTTGGAAATCCTATGGAAACAGATGATGGCACTATGAAAGTTGTATTCGTTGAACCAGAAGACATTAAGATGGAAAAAAGCATCCAGCGAATGTATAAGGAGCGCTATCCAGAACTTGTAGAACACAGAAGTCAATTCGAAATCATAGAAAATACTACAAATATATTAACAGATGATGGAAAAATAACTAGAACAAGGAAAATAGTTAAAATTGAACTAAAAGAAAGCGTGGATGACTTATGGACACAAATTCAAAGACTCAAAAACGAAGGTGACAAGGAGCGAATTAAAAAAATTGCAATACATCAAATAAGGGCCATGACTAACAAGGAATTAAGACAGATGGTACAAGCAATAATAATAATAATAATAATATTTATTTGCCATTCAGGTACAAAGTACATATGGTAAGTCATAGAAAATATATAAATAGATTTACCCATCTGCATGTAAGAAAAAAAATAAAACAAAAAAAAAAAACAAAAAAAAACATACACACAGATAAATAAAAATAACTAAATAATAAAAAATAAACACAATAAAATGGTGTAAAATTATAAAATAAAAATAATAAATAAAAAATATAAAAAAAAACGATTAATATACGGCACAAATTAAAACTCAAAATTGTAAAATTTGACAGATAATAAAACTTATAGTAACTATGACTGTTGTAAAATACGACACATATTAAAACTTAAAATATTAACAGAGTAAAATATATAAACATACCTATCAGTAAATAATAAAAAAAAATAAAAAAAACCAAAAGACTAAGTGTTAAAATCACATGAGAAATACTCATCGAGAGTATATATACATTTTCTTATTAAAACATTTTTAATTTTCAACTTGAAAGAATTGTCGCTATTAATCGTCCTTATATTTTCTGGTAAAACATTATATAGTTTTATGCAGTTGTACAAAGGCGATTTTTCAAACTTTGCTGTTCTATGGAATGGAACTTTTAACAATTCATGCCTCGTATTATAATCATGATTTTCTGACACCGTAACAAACTGCCCTATGTTTTGTTTAGTAAATGTCAAACATTTTAAAATATATATAGAGGGGACAGTTAATATTCCTTTTGCTTTAAATAAATCTTTGCAACTTTCCCTATAATCTAAGCCAAAAATTAATCGCATTAATCTTTTTTGCAAGACAAATACTCTGGATAACTGAGACGACGCGCCCCAAGATATAATGTTGAAAGATATATGTGAATACGCTAGGGCATAATAAACATTTAACAGTGCAGAAACATTAAGGGAATTTTTGAGCTGTAAAATTCCAAAATAAGCACTGTTTAGCTTTTTACAGACACTGTCAATATGATATTCCCAGCTCAATGTTTCGTCAATGGTTGTTCCTAGAAATTTTGTGTTATCTACAAAAGTGATGTCTTCAAAAACCTTAAAATTTTCTGGTACCGGTTTTCTGTTAAAGAAATTAACTGCAACTGTTTTTTTAGCGTTTAAAATCAATTTGTTTCTCTGGCACCATGCAGCAAGCTCATCTATTGTAAGACGAATTAGTCTTTTTAACTCATTAAGATCATTTGCATAAATTATAATAGTTGTATCATCGGCAAAAACAACCATTATACCCCGTGAAATAAAATAATTTAGGTCATTAATAAAAATTAAAAATAGAAGCGGTCCTAGAATAGAACCCTGTGGCACACCAATATTTATCTTATGTGGTTGGGATTTTGATTCTCCTACTGAAACAACAAAAGACCTACACTCCATATAGGATCGTATCCAGTTTAAAATACACTCTGGAAAACCCATATATACCAGGACTCGGATGTAGTAGTTGAAATATTTGCACCAAAAGAGCGAATTAAGGAAAATATTAAAACAAATCGTTTAGTGGAAAAGGCAAGAAGATCAACAGGAGAAGTAGTTATAGTTAAAGCAAATGGTAAGTCTTACGCAGACTTGGTAAGGGGTCTAAAAAAGGATGTAAAACTGGAAAACATAGAAGTATCAAAAATGAGAAAGACTCAAAATGGTGACTTACTATTGGAAGTTATAAACGGTACCGCAGAACAATTAAAAATAGCAATTAACAGTCAATCCTTGGAAGCACAGGCAATAAAGAAGACAAGTCAGGAAGTTCTCCATATAAGGGGAATGGACGAAGCCACCACAGAACAAGACATAAGAGAGGCAATAAATGAGACTCTGGGCGATACTACAGGAAGCTACAGAATAACATCGCTAAGACCTGCTTATGCTGGTACACAAAACGCCACACTGATTGCAGATAAGTATTTATCACAAAAACTGCTAAATATAGGTAGAATTAAAATAGGCTGGATAAATTGTTTAATCAGGGAAAGAGTCAAACAAGACAAATGTTTTAAATGCTGGGAACCAGGCCATAAGGGATCCACATGCAAAGGACCAGATAGAAAGGATTTATGCCTTAAATGTGCAAAGCCAGGACACATAGCCAAGAACTGCAACGACCAACCCTTCTGTCCTTTGTGCAATACCCAAGGACACCAGGCTGGAGGAAGAAGTTGTAACTGGAGACCAGCAAAACAGACATAAAAATGGCGCACATACTACAAATAAATTTGGGTCGCTGCAAGCTGGCACAAAATTTAATGTACCAACTTGCAACTGAAAGAGAAGCGGATCTGCTCATTATTAGTGAACCCTATCAATACCAGCGTCCACATTCTAATTGGTTCTCTGACCGGACTGGCATGGCAGCAATTTGGGTAAGAAATAGCAGAAAATTTCAAATAAATGAACATGGAAGTGG
>OY294054.1:6435595-6579005 GCA_958510825.1 Brachypterus glaber
TCAGCAATTAATAAACTGCCCTTTGACTTACATATCCCTACCTATCGCTTCTGTGGACCTGGCACTCATCTTAAAAAAAAATAGCTCGTGGTGATGTTGGTATTAATGAACTGGATGAAGCTTGTAAACAGCATGATATTGCTTATTCTCAAGAAAAAGATCTATCTCGTAGACATGTGGCAGATAAAATTCTTGCTCGAGAAGCCCTTAAAAGAGTTTTTAATCGACAATCAAAGCTTAGTGAACGAATTGCAGCCCTTGGAGTATCATCAGTAATGAACGCTAAAGTTAAATTGGGTATGGGTCATACAAAAGTCTATGGAAGGTCAAATATCATAAGTAATTATAAAAAGTGTATGGTGAAAGTAAAAAAATCGTTACAGAATTCTATCAATGCGATTGATAGTTGTATTGCAAATTTTGAAACAGATCAAAACCTGCAAACAAAAATCAAACCACTAGGTAAAGTTAAAACAACTCAAGAAAAGCTTGTGAAGACATCTAGTAAGATAACACCACCTAATGATATAACACCAATGGAAACTGATTTTGTGCCTAAAAAGAAAAATTAATTTTGATTAAAATAATAAATATCTTGTATATATATATATATATATATATATATATATATATATATATATATATATATATATATATATATATATAATAACATACTCAAAATATCTTTGATTAGTTTTAAAAAGTCATTTATCTAAATACAATGGCTCCTATGAAAAAACAAACTATTAAAAAAAATAAAAACAGAAAAACAAAACGTAATGTTCAGAAAAAAACTATTAAAAAGAAGAATATCAAATCTAAAAATAAAACAAAAAGACAAGTTACAAGTATTAGAAATATTACAAAAAAAATTAAACAAAGAATTGCTGAAAGTAAACCTCAAGACATTACAGATGTAGTCCAGATAGCTTTAAAGACAGCGTCGAAATATAAAGATAAGAAAATTAATACTGACAGAGTTATTCAAGTGCCAAAAACAGGAGGTATTTTACCCCTGATTCCAATTTTTGCAGCTCTAAGTGCTCTAGGAGCCTTAGGGGGTGGGGCTGCAGGTGTATTCAAGGCTGTAAATGATTCCAGAGCAGCTAAGCAACAACTGGATGAGGCTCAACGACATAATAAAACAATGGAAAGTATTGCAATAGGCAAAGGTCTTTGTTTGAAACCTTACAAAACTGGGTTGGGTCTTTTTTTAGGAAAAAGTCAAGCATTAAAAAATTACCGATAACATTACCTAAAAGACCTCTATCAAATATTGATATACTTTATTATAGTAAAAAACTCAAAATACCCTATTTTAGAGGTGTTTTCATGCGAAATGATCTCCCTAAAAAAATACATAGTAATGAATCTGGGGTAATTAACCTTGATCGTAAAAGTGGAGATGGAACTCATTGGACAGCTTATAAAAAACGACTTGATACTGTAAATTATTTTGACAGTTATGGAAATCTACAACCTCCTACTGAAGTTTTTAAATATTTTAATTCAAATGGTTTATGTAATGTTTTATATAACTATGATATATATCAAAGATATAATACTTATAATTGTGGTCACTTGTGTTTATCATTTCTAAATAAATAGCATGTATTATATTTTCTATGATAGTTTTACTTTTAAGCTGAAGTTAGTAAGAACATATTATGTCGTATACATTTATACTGTCAGATAATAAAACAACCCTTAAATCAAGAATTTATCCTCCTCTTGTCTTAAAGGAGGGTGAAAATTATGTTTTAGGGTTAATTGATTTTGTTTCTTCAAATTCAATTCCAAACGTTGACAAATCAAATAATAAATTTTACTATACGGACGATAAAAATACTCATACAATAAAGATACCATGTGGTTCATATGAAATAAAGGACATTGAAAATTATATAAACCAAGAGTTGCATAATAAAAAAGAAAAAGAAATAACCTTACATAAATTGGTTTTAGAAGCTAATCTAAATACACTTAAATGTGATATTAAGTTTGATTTTGAAATTAACTTTAAACAACCTCATAATATAGGTTCTTTGCTTGGATTTAAACAGAAAATACTTGCACCAAATGTTAAACATGTATCAGATTTTCCCATTAATATTCAAAAAGTTAACTCAATTGGTTTAGAATGTAATTTGATTACAAATTCATATAACAATGGTAAATCAGCACATATTTTACATGTGTTTTATCCAACTGTTGGTCCTGGATATAAAATTGTAGAATGTCCTGCAAATGTTATTTATTTACCTATTAATACACATTATATTGATGAAATTAATATAAACATTGTTGATCAAGATGGTAACTTAATAAACTTTAACAATAACACTAAGAATTCACTTAAAAAAAGTTGATTAATAATTATCTAGTCAAATTGAAGACGACTTTTAAGAAACAAAGAACAATCATGGTGTTCCTGTATAATATTAAACCCATGCAAGAACTTCAACCATCTGATGAAGAGAATATAAATAGAAAAATTGGTCTAAAGAAAATTAGTGCAAAAAGAAAACTTGAACCATTAACACAAGAAAATAGACAATTTTTAAGGTTCTTAGGATTAAAAGTTCTTTAAAAATTACAAAATTAGAAGAAATCTGGTACAACTGTAAATTATATATTAATATAAGCGTGAAAAGTATTTTAATTGTTTTTAGTTGCAATTTTAAAAGAAAAAAAATCAACAAAGAAAAATGAGTGGTATTTTAAATATTAAACAAAATGTTTTAGTTGATAACTCAATTACTCGTTCAGAATACCACACATATCAACCTTATGTAAATACAACTTTTGGGATTCCCATTCAAGCACAAAACTTACTTACTCTACCATCTCAAAGTTATCTTTATATTGAGGGTAGACTTTTGAATGAAGAAGAAAAACCTAGTAAAACTTTAAAATTTATTAACAATGGCTTGGCTTTTTTATTTGATGAAATTCGATATGAATTAGGTGGGACTGTAATTGACAGAGTTCGAAACCCTGGTATCACTTCAACTATGAAAGGATATATTTCTTACTCGGACTCTGACAGTACTAGACTACAAAATTCTGGTTGGTTTCTAAAATCAGAAAGCATTGTAGTAGGTGAAAAAGGTACTTTTAATGTTTGTATACCACTAAAATTGTTGATGGGTATATTTGAAGACTATAAAAAAATCATTGTTAACATGAAACAGGAACTTGTTTTCATTAGAAATAATTCAGATATAAATGCAGTCATTACAACAAAAGCCGAAGAAAAAAATGTTAAAGTTTTACTATCTAAAGTTTTATGGAAAGTTCCGCATGTATCAGTATCAGACACCCAAAAATTACAACTGTTTAATTATATAGAAAAAGGAGTTGATTTAGACATTGCATTTAGGAGCTGGGAACTTCATGAATATCCCTTACTACCAGAAACTACAAGACATACATGGCCTGTAAAAACTGCAAGTCAACTTGAAAAACCACGTTATGTTATTGTAGGCTTTCAAACCGCTCAAAAAGACAATATGCTAGCAGACATGAGTCACTTTGAGCATTGTAATTTAACAAATATAAAACTTTATTTGAACTCTGAAATGTATCCATATGACAATTTAAATATTAATTGTTCTGAAAAACAGTGGTCGGTATTATATGAAATGTATGCACAATTCCAGGAATCATACTATTATAAGAATAATTGTGACCCGTGTCTCTCACCAAAAGAGTTCTTTGAAAAAGCTCCGCTGTACGTAATTGACTGCAGCAGGCAAAATGAATCTTTAAAAACCGGTGCAGTAGATTTGAGAATTGAGTTTGAAACAAATAAAACTATTTCATCGAAAAGCAATGCCTATTGTTTGATCCTGCATGATAAACTTGTTAAATATAATCCTCTGTCAAATATTGTACACATTATTTAAGAATGTTTTTAGTATATTGTATTAATAAAATATAAATAAATATTTTTAATAAAAATTTTATGTCGCGTAATTTAAAAAGTCTGGCTAATTTAAATTGTCTGGCTAGGCAGTCCTGATCCTTGGACTCATTTACACCGCTAGGTGGCGACACCCTCTGGTCATTGTCGTCAGCCGAAGAACAAAAAAAAAATCCTGAAAAAAATTTTTTTTTTTTTAATTTTTTTTTCAGGATTTTTTTCAGGACTCGCTGATGTCTTCAGCTGAAGATGTCCTCCATTTACCAAAGTGGGTTTAAATCCCGGTAGTCCTACTACTGGTATATAGGGGTTTTTGGCTTAGCTAAAACTGAATCTGTTGACAAAAAAAAATTAACTCCACCCCCGAGGGGGTAAGGGGGTAGTAGTAAGTAGTAGTATTATTATTAAATTTTTACAATATTTTCGTGAAAATTGGTATATAGGAGTTTTTGGTGTAGCTAAAACTGAATCTGACAACGAAAAAAAAAAAATTTACAATATTTTCGTTAAAATTGGTATAAAGGGGTTTTTAAAGTTGCTGAAATTGAATCTGATAATATTTTTTTTTAACTCTACCCCCGCGGGGGTGAGGGGGTAATTATTTTTAAATGTTTACAATATTTTCGTGAAAATTAGTATATAGGGGTTTTTGGTGTAGCTAAAACTGAATCTGACAACGAAAAAAAAAAATTTAACTCCACCCCCGCTGGGGTAAGGGGGTAATTATTTTTAAATGTTTACAATATTTTCGTGAAAATTGGTATATATGGGTTTTTGGGGTAGCTAAAACTAAATGTGATAACAAAAAAAAAATTAAATCCACCCCCGCGGGGGGTAAGGGGTAATTATTTTTAAATATTTGCAATAAAAAAAATTTAATTCCACCCCCGCTGGGTTAAGGGGGTAATTATTTTTAAATGTTTACAATATTTTCGTGAAAATTGGTATATAGGGGTTTTTGGGCTAGCTAAAACTGAATCTGATAACAAAAAACATTTAACTCCTCCCCCGCGGGGGTAAGGGGGTAATAATTTTTAAATGTTTACAATATTTTCGTGAAAATTGGTATATAGGAGTTTTTGGGGTAGCTAAAACTGAATCTGATAAGGAAAAAAAATTAACTCCACCCCCTCGGGGTAAGGGGGTAATTATTTTTTAATGTTTAAAATATTTTCGTGAAATTTGATATATAGGGGTTTTTTGGATAGCTAAAACTAAATCTGATAACGAAAAAAATTTAACTCCAGCCCCGCGGGGGTAAGGGGGTAATTATTTTTAAATGTTTATAATATTTTCGTGAAAATTTGTATGTAGGGGTTTTTGGCGTAGCTAACACTGAATCTGTTGACAAAAAAAATTAAATCCACCCCCGAGGGGGTAAGGGGGTAATTATTTTTAAATGTTTACAGTATTTTAGTGATAATTAGTATACAGGGTGTATTTGAAATAGCGTAGGAAATTTTAACAGGTGATTCTACATGATAAAATATGACAAAAAGTTCCTATAAACATATGTCTAAAAATGCGTCATAAGGGAGCTACGCCCCTTTGAAACTGGTTAAAAAAATCGGTTTTTATTTAATAACACAGGAACACTTTGAGATATGTTAACGAGGGTTTGCACGTGAAGTAATCCTAATAAGGCCCATCTTTGTATGTCATTTTCACGTACTTATTTAAACCAGGGGTGTGCGAAACGGGGGGGCCTTATCAGTTTTTTGTCCCAAAATTTTTTCTGTGTAACTTTTTTGCAATTTTATTTTTGAAATATGATTCCTCAGGTCAAAATACATAAAAAAGGTACTCTTGTTGTAATACTGTAGGATTAACCGTTTTCGAGAAAAGTTCATTTGAAGGTGAAATTTCACGGTTCGAGGACAAAAATTAAATACTAAAATGTCTAAAATCAAAATTTTAATGATGCAATGTTATTCTACATCAAAAACTAAGAAAAAATCCATACATGTGTCGAAAAAACGCTTTTAAAGCTACCATAGCCCTTTAAAAATGGTGCATATTTAGGAGTCCATAGCTCCATTAGGATTAATTTTTGGAAGTACCTGTATATGAGGTTTTTTTCTTAGTTTTTAATGTAAATTCGCCCTGCATCATTAAAATTTTGGTTTTCAACATTTTAGTATTTAATTTTTCGTCCTCGAACCGTGGAATTTCACTTTCAAATGAATTTTTCTCGAAAACGGTTAATCCTACAGTATTACGACAAGAGTACCTTTTTATGTATTTTGACTTGAGGAATCATATTTTAAAAATAAAATTGCAAAAAAGTTACACAGAAAAAAGTTTGGGACAAAAAACTGATAAGCCCCCCCCCCCGTTTCGCACACCCCTGGTTGAAATAAGTACATGAAGAAAACACATAAAAACGGGCCTTGGTAGGATTAGTTGACGTGCAAAACCTCGTTGATAAATCACAAAGGGTTCCTGAGTTATTAAATAAAAACCGATTTTTTCAGCCACTTTCAAAGGGGCGTAGCTCCCTTATGACGCATTTTTAGACATATGTTTATAGGAACTATATATAAATATATTTTATGATGTAGAATCATCTGTTAAAATTTCCGAAGCTATTTTAAATACACCGTGTATAGGGGTTTTTGGCGTAGCTAAAACTGAATCTGTTGACAAAAAATTAACTCCACCCCCGAGGGGGTAAGGGGGTAATTATTTTTAAATTTTTACAATATTTTCTTAAAAATTGCTATATAGGGGTTTTTGGTGTAGCTAAAACTGAATCTGACAACGAAAAAAAATTAACTCCACCCCCGCGAGGGTAAGGGGGTAATTATTTTTAAATGTTAAAAATATTTTCGTGAAAATTGGTATATAGGGGGGTTTTGGGTAGCTAAAACTGAATCTGATAACGAAAAAAAAATAACTCCACCCCGCTGGGGTAAGGTAATTATGTTTAAATGTTTTAAATATTTTCTTGAAAATTGGTATGTAGGGGTTTTTTGGGTAGCTAAAACTGAATCTGATAACGAAAAGGGAGTAATTATTTTTAAATGTTGACAATATTTTCGTGACAATATTTTCGTGTAATAGGGGTTTTTGAGGTCGCTAAAACTGAAACTTAGAATAACTTTTTATTCTAAATCCACCCCCGAGGGATGGTGAGGGGGTAGGTTTGTTAAAATTGGTATACTGGGCTTTGAGGTTGCTAAAAGTAAATCAAAAATACATTTCACGCGCGGAAGTGAAAAATGGAAAAGCTTTTTTAATGGGCTGTGTATTTTTAAATGTTTTCAATATTTTCGGAAAATTGGTATATATTTACATGTTCGTGAATATTGGTATATATGGTTTTTGAGGTCGCTTAAACGAAATCTGATGATAACAAATCTATCTCCACCCCCGAGGGGCGGAAGGTAATTATTTTTAAATGTTTAAATTTTTTTTGTGAAAATGGGTATATGATAATATTTTTTTAATTATACCCTTCGGGGGTGGGGGATAGTTATTATTCACAAAATTTTCCTGAAAATGGGTATATAGTGGTTTTTAAGGTCGCTGAAAGGGAATCAGATATTTTTTTTTGCTAAAATCACCCCCGGGGTAACTATTTTTAAATGATTATACTTTGGTGAAAATTATTATATTTTGAGCTCGATAAAACTGAATCTGATAATAAAAAAATTCTAATCAGGTTTGGCTGTTGGGTAAACCCCTTGGGGTAGGGGCAATAATGTTTAAATATTTACAATGTTTTGAAAAAATAGGAGTATTAGGATTTTCGAGGACGCTGAACGGATTCTAATAGTAAAAAATCCATCTCCATGGTAAAAAATGGTATTTTTTTATCTGACAGTCTGGGTCGTCGAGAGAAAATCGGGGCCCGGGGTAGTAACCAACGGACCCCCACACGCCCCCCCCCAAAAAATCCGCCCCCAAATTTGTTTACCTCCTGAAAAATTTTGATGACACTTCGCCCCCATCCGGCCCCCCTCATAGACTAAAAAAAAATTAGGATTTCGATTGAATTTCGAGACCCCACAGAAAAAATCAGGGGCTCCTCAGAAACTTTCGGGCCCGGGATGAAACACCCCCGACTCCTCCCTCGATGACCCTTTTTTTTGGGGGGGTAATGGGGGGTAATTACCCTCCCATAGGACAAAAATAAATGTTTTTTTATTGCATTATCCTAAGAAAAAATATAAATTTGCCTTTTTATCATTTTTAATCCTAGAAAAAATAACCAAGATCTTGGTATCAGAGCCGGCCTTTGTATGAATCAAGTGAACCCCCTGCTTCATGGCGCGAGCCTCTTTTTGGCTAGGGGGCGCCAAGTTTTGGTAGAAACCGTCAGTTTATAGGTATTTTTGGCCCCGAAAAAGCATAAATTTACTCAATTAGACATAGAAATACATTTTAACATAAAAACGTGTGATTACAATTGAATATAACTATCGACACACTAGAAAATAAGTTTTAAAGATTTAATTTTAACTCACGTACCCGTAAAGATCTAAAAACACACAATACATTTCACCCAGAGACCACAATATTTTTGTTTTCACCACTTCTAAAATTTGACCTCGACTGACTAGCTCAAAATTGTAAAGAGTAGGGGATACGCATTTTTGTTCTCAAAATGCGTGCAGAGGCGCACTCAGGTATTCAACGCACAGCCCAAACCCCTAGACCTTGAAACTTTAAATTTGGAAGTTTATTTCTTTTATAATGTAAGCACCCACTAAGAAAGGATTTTTCGAAATGAACCCTTATGTAGGTGAAACCTTGTATTGAAATGTTTCTTAAAAAAATGTGCGTATCCCAGAGCCCCCTTAATCTAGAATATTCATATTTGACAAGAATGTTCTTTATTGAAATCGAAAAGATACATGTTTCAGGAATATTCGATTCTCGATACCCAAGGTGGTAAAAAATGTTAATCTTAATGCCCTGGGCAACGTACTAGTACTCGGCTAGTTATTACATAAATTTGTGTAGTATTTTGTAGGGCAGTCGAGAATATTGTATTTTTATAACAGACTTTTGTTTCCTTGTCAAATAACACTCAATTTCTTATTCTAAAAACCACAGACCTTTTCCCCCCTACGTGGGGATTTATTCACATTGCAATATTTTTAATAGTCATTTTATAAATTTATTTAAGTATTTTGCATGAATAAATAAGGCTAATCTTGTATAATGACACTCTCAATTATTAAACCTAAAAACAGACCTTTCTTAACAATAAAACCCTAATATGACATTTTCCCCAACGGAAAAGACCTGTCAAACTTTTGAGCGCTTTTGAAACAAAGAAATCTTATCTATGGAAGAAATCAGTTAAAAAAAAACTGTATCAAACCTCACACGTCATAATCGGTCACTAGTTCCAGCCTGATCTACAAATTTGCATGAAAACAATGATTATAATTTCCTAGATAAAATAAGCTTTTCCTAGTACAAGATAATATCTACTTCGAGACATATTACTCAAATTCATGTACTAAAACTTTCGGAAAAATATATCATTCGAGATGCCTCAGACGCGGACCGCGTAACCAGGTGAAATTTACGTTTAAAAACATCTGAAAAATGCGTATAACTTGTGTACATGTTCACGTGTGAAATATGATAGATTTTACATAAAATAAAACCATCAAAACTTAAAATTAATTAAAATTAACACAAAAATTGTACCTGATTTAATTTCACTAACACACAAAACACTTTTAGCCCGTAGTCCCCGCACTCTCTCTAAAACGACGCTCTGCAAAACCATAACAAAACTCTTAAGCGTGCCTCTCAGGTATCGGCCCCCGCTCTTCTTCGACGCTAATCGAGATAACAGCATTTTTGCTATGCGGAAATGTTGTCCTCTTTTTAAGTGGAATTTTGCCTGATAACGTTTGACATTTATATCAAAAACTTTTGATCTTTTAGGCCGTTAATTTTCAAAAATAATTTTGAATTTGAGATAAGGTAGGCCCTTACAGTATAGTTCGGGCTTGCTAATGCTTCATGCTATTGTTTACCTCTTCTCTTCCCCTCTCCTCAGCTCTCAGGTGCCAGTTCGTATTGCGACGGCAGTACCTGCTTTTTACTTAAGTTTAAAAATTATAAAACTACTATTAGAATCAGGCCTATTCACATGTGGGACTTTCTGAGTGAAATCTCGGAAATCTGACGGACAATTTTTAATTTTTTTGTAACTTTCAGCATTTATTTATAGTGTTAAACACATAACAATGGTTTTTATGTCTCCAACTATTTTAATTACTGAGATACACCACTTAGGGCCACTTGCACCAATGATGGTTTAACTTTAAACTTGGATTAAATTGACGGCCGACCAATCAGAACGCAGCATTTTTAACTTAAACTCGGTTTAGCTGTGATAATCCGAGACCAAAAGTTGGTGCAAGTGGCCTTTAAAGGTTTAAACATACCTGCATGCGCGTGACTATTTAGTTGCTTATAGCTTATCAACGATAAAACTTACAAATATGCTAAAAGCCTTTATTAAAAGAACATTTCACGCGCTTTTCAATTATGCAGAACAAATTACTCATTAATTTTCCTAAAATAGAGAAAAAATATATTAAAAATGGATTTTTAAATTACGCTTAGATAACCACGAAAATATGAATTCAAAAAAACACTACAAAATTCTAAATATTTTTTGCTATTTAACAGTATTTTTTTCAATGTGGAACGCTTTTACTGAGATATAATATATAAAAATTTCAAAGTAACAATAGGGAGTTGAGGCAATTCTAACACGTAACGTAACTTTTCGACGTAAACGTAAAAGCGTTGCGTTGAAATCTCAACTCTACTTAAGAGTTAAGGCAATCGTGTTGACGTAACTTTAATGCAATGTGACCTAACCTCGCGTAATTTGTTATTGTTTAAATCACAATTTTGTAATATATTAGTTTGTACTATATTCCACCTATTAGGGTCCTCAAAGGAGTTTTGCCCTGGAACTTCCTTTACTAAATACAAGTCGTCTACGGATGAAAAATAAACCCTTTTTCTCTGAATTTCGGTATCGATATTTTTAAACATTTTTTGATGTTAAAATTTAACCGCAAACTGAACAGATTTTTCGGCAATGCTCGCCTCGATACGGATACGGTAAGCACCTCCGCATTGGAACGTTACGATGCGTTACCGTATCTCGACGCGTATCGTCAATTGCAACTGCGCCTGCGTACCTGTCAATTTTGATATATACCGTGTATACCAATCCATCTAAGATACGTTTACGTTTGTGGCATGTCCTTATCTCCCTAATATTTACTGATATTTCAATTATTCTTGAATCCCATACCTGTTTATTGTCAAATAAATCCTTGATAAGGTTTGAATTATCCTTACTTTTGTTGAATAAACCATGGCAGATAATTTACGTAGTGGTAAATAGACATTTTGGGATTATTTAGTTTAAACACAAACTGAACAATGTATTTATTACTTAATTTAGAATAAACACTTACTTTTAAATACATACATGCATTTTTAGATATATCTTGTTCATATTTAGAGACAAATCAATCATTTTATAAAACACAATTTAACGAACTTTTGCAAAAGCAACCATGTGATAACCTATTTTAAAATGTATTTCTTATAGTTATGCAATTGTATATACTTAAGAAGGTATAAACAGTTACATAACTATAAGAAATACATTTTAAAATAAGTTATCACATGGTTTCTTTTTTGAAAGTTCATTAGATTGGCTTAGTTTACACCGTAGATACCAAACCCTTGCAACCAAATTATGTCATAATTGCAAATACGCATGCGTCGTTCTCTGGGATTGGTTAAAATTTAAATTTGGTACACGGACCAAGTGTTTGGTATCTACAGTGTAAACTAAGCCATTATGGTTTATAAAATGATTGATTTGGCTGTAAAATTAATCAAATAAATAAATAAATAAATATCTACCAACCACCCTTTAACGAACCTTGCATTAAAATATATTTGTTATAGTTATGCAACTGTATATACCTTCTAAAGTATATACAATTGCATAACTAAAAGAAATACATTTTAAAATAGGTTATCACATGGTTGCTTTTGCAAAAGTTCGTTAAATTGTGTTTTATAAAATGATTCATTTGTCCTAAATATGAACAAGATATAACTAAAAAGGCATGTATGTATTTAAAAGTAAGTGTTTATTCTAAATTAAGTAATAAATACATTGTTCAGTTTGTGTTTAAACTAAATAAGCCCAAAATGTCTATTTACCACTACGTAAATTATCTGCCATGGTTTATTCAACAAAAGTAAGGATAATCCAAACATTATCAAGGATTTATTTGACAATAAACAGGTATGGGATTTAAGATTAATTGAAAATGTCAGTAAATATTGTTACTTTAAAATTTTTATATTTTCCCTCAATATGCACTGGCAACGTCGAAAAGATGGATATTATTATTATTATTATTTATTTATTATTAAATATACAATTAAAATTACAATTGTGATCTAAGACACCTAGGTTTTCACCTGTGTTGTGTCTACAATAGTATGTTAATTACAATATTGTTTTAGTATACAATTAAATAGTATTTTAAATATAAATCGAAATAGAAAATTTATTTTACTATACAATTAAAAAAAATATATATAAATATTTTAAATATAATTGAAAGTTTTTACATATTATTTTAAGTAATAGATAGTTTTAATAAATTGAATAAGAAAAAAAATCAAATGATGCTAAAATTAAGAAAAATAAATCCAATAATGATACCTACCAGAAAGAGAAAAAAAAATGAGTGTCAACCTAGAAAAATAGTTCTTAAAGTTTCGTTTTGTAACATATAATTTTTAAGTTCTTTTTTATATCGTTTAAAGTTTTTAATGTTTTTAATTTCAATAGGAATTGTATTATAAGTTTTTATACCAAGATATTCAATACTTCTTATACCAACAGTTCTAACTTTTTTAGGAAGCGTAATATGTTTTTGTTCTTTTTTGCGCGTGTGATATTTATGTTGTATAAATGTATTTGGGACTTTTTTATATATAAAAGAAAGCATGTTAAATATAATCAGGTTTGTTAAATCAAATATGTTGTTTTCTTTATACAAACAATGTGTAGGATACCTATATTCTTTTTTAAATATTGTTTTTAAAATATAATTTTGAGTGACTTCGATGGGTTCCAACGTTGATTTATATGCCAGTCCTCAACTTGTAATGCCGTACCTAAGTATCGACTCAATTAAATGTAATTTATTAAACCACAAATATTTTTTTCTAACATCTCAGTAAAAGCGTTCCACAAAAATACTGTTAAATAGCAAAAAATATTTAGAATTTTGTAGTGTTTTTTTGAATTCATATTTTCGTGGTTATCAAAGCGTAATTTAAAAATCCATTTTTAATGTATTTTTTCTCTATTTTAGGAAAATTAAGGGGTAATTTGTTCTGCATAATTGAAAAGCGCGTGAAATGTTCCTTTAATAAAGGCTTTTTGCATATCTGTCAGTTTTATCGTTGATAAGCTATAAGCAACTAAATAGTCGCAGGTAAAGTCCCACAAGTGAATAGGCCTGATTCTAATAGTAGTTTTATAATTTTTAAACTTAAGTAAAAAGTAGGTACTGCCGTCGCAATACGAACTGGCACCTGAGAGCTGAGGAGAGGGGAAGAGAAGAGGTAAACAATAGCATGTAATGTATAGGCGATCTTGAATTTTTCACATTCCACAGAAGTGCCAATTTATAATATTTATGCACGTGTTATACACGTGTATCTCGTTTTTATACGATAGAAACGAAAAAACAAACAAAAATAAACCTAAAATTAAAAAAAAGCAATCAATATTTTATACATAGAATTTTCGGCTGAATTCAAAAATACAAAAAATAGTGTTTCATAAATCACAAAATTTTCACTTTTATCGAATAAATAAAACTCACCCAGTCTTTTAGATTTCTAAAATTAAAAGTATTGAAATACACATTTTGCTTTACCATTTTATAGATTTTCAAAATTTTGGATAGTCGTGCCAAAAATATCAAAAAAATTGTGCATATTTTTGCGTCGATATAAATCAATTACGAGCAAAAAAAATTGGATCTTTTTTGAAAAACGAAAATTAATTAAAAAAAAAATTAAAAAAAAAAGGTTTCAAAACAATTTTAATTTTTTTTTTATTAAATTTTCTTTTTGCGAAAAAAAAAATTTTTGAAAAAAATTTAAAAAAAAAATCAACATTATTCAATTTTTTTTTAATAAATTTTCTTTTTGCGAAAAACGAAAAACAAATTCTAAAAAAATTTTCAACATTTTTCAATTTTTTTTTAATTTTTTTTTTGTGGCATTAATTCTTACAATAAAAGTAATCTTTCCTGAAAAAATAATGTTAATCGGAACTTTCTTTCAGCATTTTTCGATTTTTTAAAAAGTTTAACCCCCCATATATTTTTTTGTTTTTGGGGGGATTTCTAGCCAGTGGCGGCGTTAGGGTAGTCTGCCTTTTTTCGCATGGGTTACAATGGCAGATAGGGGGCGCCGTAGAAATCTCGAACAGGGCGCAGGTAGTGCTAAAACCGGCACTGATTCTAGCGCAGGCGCTGTGAATAAAATAATAAGCAGGGGCGTTTATAAAGTATAGTATTCCACTCAAAATTTACCCTCATTGTTAATAGCAATTATTATACTCTCGTTTTCATTTTACTAAAAAAGAATTTAAAAAAAATAATTTTTGATTTTTTTTAATTTTTTTGATTTTTTTTTTGTTTTTGACTTTTACTCCACAGTTGAAGGTATTACTTTTTTTTGGAGGCAGTTTTGCTATTGCTTTTTCGCGAAAAAAGAAAGTCTATAGGCTTGAAGAAAAAAATGAATTCATCGAACAAATCTAAATAGTTCTAAAATGCCTTCAAAGACACAAATATACAATCATATAATGCTTCAAAGCAAAAAATACTGCTGTCAACAAAACAATACCCTACCCCTAACATCCAAACTAATTTTTTAGAAAAAATAAATAAAAAATACTAGTACTAGTTACTATTCTTACTAATATATAGTATAGTATTCCGTATAATAGCTAATAATCATTCGGGTACGCCACTCGCCACCGGCTCGTGTCGCAAAATTCACCTTCACTCTCTGGGATTGTTTTTGGTAAAAATCAGGTTGGGGTAAAAGCTTAAATAGGGTGAAAACTATTTTTTCAAACACTGTTTTTTCAATTTATTTTACGAAAAAAAATGATTAAAAAAAAAATAATTTTTTTTAATTTTTTTTTTATTTTTTGGTTTTTGGTTTTAATAAACGTAGGCCTATAAGAGAAAGTATTTTGTTGACAGCAGTTCTTTTATTGCTTTTCCAAAAGCAAAGTCCAAACGAAAAAAGAAATTGTCTAAATAGGCTTCAAAGAAAAAAGTGAATTTATCGAACAAATCAAAATAGTTCTAAATTGCCTTCGAAGACAAATATAAAATCATATAATGCTTTAAAGCAAAAAATACTGCTGCCAATAAAACAATACCTTTCCCTATAGGCCTAGGTTCATCCAAACTATTTTTTTTAGAAAAAATAAAAAAAAGACTACCCTGCTGAAAATGACGGGTCTGCGCGGATATAAATATTTGCGGCAAAACCGGATTTGCGCGGACTTAAAACGCATATAAGTCGCCAAACCCGCACAAGTCTGTTTTGATACGTTTCGAGTCCGGTCTTTGCACCCGCGTCACAAGTCTGCCCAAATCCGCCCAGACCTGCAAATCTATGCCGGCCCAAGTCCGCAGAAATACGTTCTTGTCGGGTTATGTCTGCCCAAGTCCGCATGACACCGCAAAAGCTAAATCCGCACAAGTCTGTTTTGATACGTTTTAAGTCCGGTCTATGCACCCGCGTCACAAGCCCGCACAAATCCGCCTAGACCTGCAAATCTATACCAGCCCAAGTCTGCATAAATACGTTATTTACCTGCAAATAGTTATACCGGCCCAAGTCGGCACAACACCGCACAAGCCAAATCCGCAGAAGTCTGTTTTAATACGTTTTAAGTCCGCAGTTTGCGCCCGCGTCACAAGTCCGCCCAAATCCGCCCAGACCTGCAAATCTATGCCTGCCAAAGTCCGCAGAAATATGTTCTTGTCGGGTTATGTCTGCCCAAGTCCGCATAACACCGCAAAAGCTAAATTCGCACAAGTCTGTTTTGATACGTTTTAAGTCCGGTCTTTGCACCCGCGTCACAAGTCCTCACAAATCCGCCCAGATCTGCAAATCTATGCCGACCCAAGTCCGCAGAAATACGTTCTTGTCGGGTTATATCTGCCCAAGCCCGCAAAAATCCGCCCAGACCTGCAAATCTATACCGGCCCAAGTCTGCATAAATACGTTATTTGCCTGCAAATAGTTATACCGGCCCAAGTCGGCACAACACCGCACAAGCCAAATCCGCACAAGTCTGTTTTAATACGTTTTAAGTCCGCAGTTTGCGCCCGCGTCACAAGTCCGCCCAAATCCGCCCAGACCTGCAAATCTATGCCGGCCGAAGACAGCAGAAATACGTTCTTGTCGGGTTATGTCTATGTACCCGCGTCACAAGCCCGCACAAATCCGCCTAGACCTGCAAATCTATACCAGTCCAAGTCTGCATAAATGCGTTATTTACCTGCAAATAGTTATACCGGCCCAATTCTGCACAACACCGCACAAGCCAAATCCGCACAAGTCTGTTTTAATACGTTTTAAGTCCGCTGTTTGCGCCCGCGTCACAAGTCCGCCCAAATCCGCCCAGACCTGCAAATCTATGCCGGCCTAAGTCGCAGAAATACGTTTTGTCGGGTTATGTTTGCCTAAGTCTGCATAACACCGCACAAGCCAAATTCGCACAAGTCTGTTTTAAGTCCGGTAAGGCACTTAATGGCCGTAATGCTTATTACGTTTTTCGCACCATTCACATAAACATCAATAAGATTTATAAAAGTAAAATTAAAACGTAAAATTTATTATATTGTAAAAATCAATAACGGGTTGCTACGTACAGTAAACAATGCTAAATTCCTAATGTTGTTTGATATTTTTGTAAAAAAAAGCATTTTTTGTAAAAAATGCGTCAAGATGACAATTTTGAGCTTTAAGGTGCGAGGAATATAAGATGTTTTGCAATTATACCCGAAAAATACAAAGATCAGTATGAAAATAGTTGAAAAAATTTTAAAACATGGTGCAGTAAAAAAAAAATATGTGAAAACTTTTCGTTGAATTTGGCCCCAAATTTTAAACTTTACAGTTTTCTCGAATATTGGCTAGTAAAAGTTGTAACCTATTATATAAATGCTCTAAAACATTGAACAGTAAATAAAAACGTCCTTTAAACATAATATGTTAAAACGTTTAAAAACAATAAGGGACTTAATGCCCTAAAACTAGGACCTCAAGACGAGGACTTAACTGGAATTTTTAATTATTAAAATATAAATAATAAAAAGTAACTTTTTTAAAAAACTATTTTAATTCACAAAATTATTAAATTGCATACTCGTAAGGGGCGTAGGCCCTAGGTAGGGCCCTAAGAGACCAAATCGCTAAAAAAATGCTATAAATTATAAATGGACGAAGCTTTCATAGGATTATGAAATTTAGGAAAATTAAAATTATATGCTTTGCTCAGAAAGAACCTAAGATACTATTATTTTTTATATTTTGACGTTCTCCTTCTGATAAGCTTTAAGTTAATAGAATAAGGGTTAAACCCTTTACGCATAGCTGATATTTGGCTCAATCACGAATTGGTTTGATTAAAAATGATATCAGATGTACAAAAAGGTTAATACTGTATACATACATGTATTGATTTAAAGCTTATTAGAAAAGGAAAATAAGGTCAAAATATAAAAAAATATATACTGGATTTTTCCTTAGCAAAGCATATAATCTAAATATTACCTTAATAATAGTAATATAAATAATAATGTCAATAATAACGGTAACTATACTCGTGTAAATCTGAGAATGCGACTCTGATGTCATGGGTCATTGGCCCTTATTTCTTAACATTTAATAAATTATTTTTGTTTATATACATTTTCTATATGTATTATTAAGATCAGTTTAAATTTTATATAATATATAAATTAGAATAACTACTAAATGATGTAAAATATTTTATTCTTGATAACATAAAATATTTAATAAGTTATAATGAAATATATGTGGAAAATTTCTTAAAGTGCCAATAATTGGGGGTTTTACCCTAGCTGCCTTGATCCAATTTGTTACTGCTAGGATAGATTTTGAGCCGAGTCATCTTCATCCTCCTCTATGTTTTCTATATGGACTATCTAAATGAAGAAATTACTAGTTGTACTGCCTGCTTACTACAGGTTGGGTTGGATTATTTTAATACTATCAATTAAAAACTTCCCTATTAAAAATGACAGGTCTGGGCGGGTATAAATGGTGCACAAACTGGACCTGAGCGGGTGAATTCCATCCGCTCGTCCGGTTTGTGCATCATTTATACCAGCGCAGACCTGTCGTTTTCAACAGGGTTGTTTTGAAATTTCAAATAAATGTTTTTTTGTAATTAAAAAAAAAATAAAAAATCTAAAGTGTTTTCTCTTATAGAATCCCTTGAACTAAACCACAAAACAGTGGAAAAGTTGATTATAAATAAAATATTACCTTTTTATCTTTTCTAATTCTGTTCAAAAAGTTCATAAATTTTTGTAGAAATGTAACAGGAAATTTTATTGAGTTCCAGGCCCAAACAATTCTCAGTTGTTCCTCTTGTTAATAAAAAAATGTTCATAAATACCTAAAAAACAATTATGTTTCTTAGAGTATAATATATTCTATAACTAGTATGGAATAGACAATATTCGAGCGAGCGGAAAGTTCGTCATACGAGCCGGTAGGCGAGTATGACAGTCCCGCGAGCGCGGAATTACTATTCCATACGTGTTGTAGACTATAATTTTTCTTCGACTGCAAATATGATATGTAATTTTAAGTTGGTAATTTTATCCAGGGATGTGCAAAATTAAACAACTAAAACAGTAAAATAATTACAATTTTTTTTCAACCAAGAAAAAGTCCAAAAAAATTTGAAAAAAATACGTTTTTATTGAGGTTTTCATTTTCTCAAAAAACGGAAAAATTAAAAAAAGGTTTTTGCCTTCTGTGACTGGGTCAGAAAAGGTAAAAACTAGATAAAGATACCACATTTTCTCATATTTATACCTCCCTGGGGCTTAACCCATTGACCTCGGGATTTTTTTTTCAGCATAAAAGTCCAGGGCCAAGTATTTTTCTTTTCAAAATACAAATTTGGGAATATGGAAAATTTAGGGGAAATTTTCATATCTCAGAACCAAGATGGCACAAACAAAACTAATAGTGACACAAACGTTCACATAAGAGCCCTTTTTCGATAAACACAAAATATTCGTTTGTTTGTAATGCGGGATTAGAGGCGGGAACTTCTCACTGCCATAGGTTGCATTTAGAAATAAAGGAAACTAAATTTTAAAGGACTAAAATTATTTTACTTACATTTATGGGACAGCAAATATTTGAAGGATCATCTGTTTCCGACTCCAAATATTTTATCGGTTTCTTTTTTGGTCTTGAATTTTCGATTAATTCTTTCAAATTTTCCAAAGTAACTAAAAAAATAATACTTAATTCTTGTTAAATATTGTTATTATAAAATACATTGATTTAAAATTTAGAAGAGGATTTCGGGGGGGAGGGGAGAAGATACAAAATTCATAACTTTTTTTTTAGCCTAAAAATACAACTTTTTTCTTTATATATATATAGATAAGTTCATAGTAATAAATAATTACATTGAGAAAAAGAAAACAAAAATACTCAGGGTGGTCAAGCAGTATAAAAAAAAAACTATTTTTTTTATTTAAACAGTGTAGAAAAATATACTAATTATCTTGCAGTGTAGAAAAATATTTAAATTATTTATAGTACAGCACTCAATAATAAAAAAAATGCATGGTAGGAGAAAATTTAATTTCAATGTAGAACCATGGCAAAAATTGATTTAAACAATAATTTTTGCCTAAACAAAAAAAAAATATCACGGAAAGAAAAAAAAAACAGAAAGAACCACCAGAAAAAAAAATATCCAGCTACATTAAAAATAGATATTTGATGAAGTATAATTAGTGTACCAATATTTATCATTTAACAACTTTCAAAAACAACCAGAATACACAATAAAAATAGAGACATAAAATTACAGTAAAATATGGTAGAAAATATTATTTTTCTTTTTTCTTGATTATAAATAAATTAAGGTTGTGTTTAAAAGCAATTTGGTAAATAAATAGTAAAGTATGGAAATAATTTAATAATTTAATAAATAAATGAGAAATTTGGCACAATAATTAAACACAATTTTTAAAAGGTCTCTCAAGTATGTTTTCCACAGGTACAGGAACCCTATAAAATTTAGCAGAACCCGTTATAAAATAAATTAATTTTCCAACCATAACTGGTGCTGAGACTTATTTTAAATAACTAATAAACTTATAGTTCTCCCGACCTGAACTGAATGATATACACATACAAAAATATGTGCAAAATTGGTAGTAATTAAATTAATTTCGCTTTTTCATCTGAGAACAACTACAGGTAAAGTTATCATAAACAAAGAAAACACATAAAATTTACCTAAATCTGAGGAAAATCTATGCCTAAGTGGTTTTAAATATTTTTTTTTTACTGCAAAATTTTGTATTTGAGCCCTAACAATAAAAGTATTTTTTACGCCCCCCAGACAAAAGAACATTCAAAACAGAAGAAGAGTTTATAGTGTAGGTACCGGCCAAGTTATCTTAGTAACCGGTTAAAGCTGATATTGAGCTGGCCTTTGGAGTTTTTTTTTTAAATACCAGCCCATGACGAAAATGTTAGTAAATTCATAAAAGGCCCTTTTTTTCTGGCATAAGTGTACCCTTACTGCTAGTAGGCAAAAATACATATTGTTTCAGAAATTTAAGCAAGTAACCGTAGATTAGGCACAAGTTTACCTGTATATTTACCCATCTTAATTATTTTATTTGTAGTTATTACCCTAAATCACCATCACCAATTTTGCCAAGTTTAATAACTTAAAATTTAGCGGAAACTTTTCTACTTTTTTGCAAAATCTATCTAAGTCCAACCCACTTAATTTTTGAATTTTTTAAGGTTATCCCTGCTGAAAATGACGGATCTGTGCGGATATGATTTTCGAATGATATATGCGGAAATGCCGGATATATGCGGGTGTGTTTTACATCTGCTTTTGTCGGAAACCAAAAAAGCAAAAAGTCTCCGTGTATCTGTTTTGTTGTGTTTTAGTTCCGGTTAGTGCACCACAACCGCGTTTATCCGCCCATGTACGCGTTGACTCGTCATTTATGTGGGCCCAGACCAGCAAATATCGTCCGCACAGATCCGTTTAGGTGTGCTTTATACCTGCCCAAGTCTGTTTTTGACGGATCTTATTTATTCCACTTAGACATGCTTTTGACCCGCAATAGCGCACATGTCTGAAATTGTCGCATATACGCGGGTGTAAACCAGCAGTCCGCGTGTATCTGTTTTGTTGTGTTTTAGTTCCGGTTAGTGCACCACGAACGCATTTATCCGCCCATGTACGCGTTGGCTCGTCATTTATGTGGGCCCAGACCAGCAAATATCGTCCAGATCCGTTTAGGTGTGCTTTATACCTGCCCAAGTCTGTTTTTGACGCATCTTATTTATTCCGCTTAGACATGCTTTTGACCCGCCACAGTCCGCACATGTCTGACATTGCCGTATATACTCGAGTACTCGAGTGTAAACCAGTAGTCCGCGTGTATCTGTTTTGTTGTGTTTTAGTTCCGGTTAGTGCACCACGACCGCATTTATCCGCCCATGTACGCGTTGGCTCGTCATTTATGTGAGCCCAGACCAGCAAATATCGTCCGCACAGATCCGTTTAGGTGTGCTTTATACCTGCCCAAGTCTGTTTTTGACGCATCTTATTTATTCCGCTTAGACATGCTTTTCACCCGCCACAGTCCGCACATGTCTGAAATTGCCGTATATACACGGGTGTAAACCAGCAGTCCGCGTGTATCTGTTTTGTTGTGTTTTAGTTCCGGTTAGTGCATCACGACCGCGTTTATCCGCCCATGTACGCGTTGACTCGTCATTTATGTGGGCCCAGACCAGCAAATATCGTCCGCACAGATCCGTTTAGGTGTGCTTTATACCTGCCCAAGTCTGTTTTTGACGGATCTTATTTATTCCGCTTAGACATGCTTTTGACCCGCCACAGTCCGCACATGTCTGAAATTGCCGTATATACACGGGTGTAAACCAGCAGTCCGCGTGTATCTGTTTTGTTGTGTTTTAGTTCCGGTTAGTGCACCACGACCGCGTTTATCCACCCATGTACGCGTTGACTCGTCATTTATGTGGGCCCAGACCAGACCAGTAAATATCGTCCGCACAGATCCGTTTAGGTGTGCTTTATACCTGCCCAAGTCTGTTTTTGACGGATCGTATTTATTCCGCTTAGATATGCTTTTGACCCGCCATAGTCCGCAAATGTCTGTACAGGACGGTACTAAATCTAAAAATATTGTCGGCGTACACCCGCCCAAGTCTGAAATTGTCGCATATACGCGGATGTAAACTGGCTGGTTTTTCGTCGGCTCTTGTCGGCAAGCTAAGTCCGCGCGTATCTGTTTTGGTGTGTTTTAGTTCCGGTTAGTGCACCACGACCGCGTTTATTCGCCCATGTACGCGTTGACCCGTCATTTATGTGGGCCCAGAAGAGCAAATATCGTCCGCTTTATACCTGCGCAAGTCTGTTTTTGACGGATCGTATTTATTCCGCTTAGATATGCTTTTGACCCGTCATAGTCCGCAGTTGTCTGTACAGGACGGTACTAAATCTAAAAATATTATCGGCGTACACCCGCCCAAGTCTGAAATTGTCGCATATCCGCGCGTATCTGTTTTGGTGTGTTTTAGTTCCGGTTAATGCACCACGGCCGCGTTTATCCCCCCATGTACGCGTTGACCCGTCAATTATGTATGCCCAGACCTGCAAATATCGTCCGCAAAAATCAGTTTAAGTGTGCTTTATACCTGCCCAAGTCTGTTTTTGACGGATCGTATGTATTCCGCTTGGATATACTTTTTACCCGCCACAGTCCGCAAATGGCTGCATAATACGGTACTAATCTGAAAATATTGGTAAAAGTCCAAACCTGGTGATATCGGATATGGTAAAATAGAAAAATTAATTAAGTTAAATGAATTTTTTTTATAGAGATATCTGTTTTTAAAGTTAAAAATGTTTTAATTGAAGACATAGAAATTACAAATTTATTCATTTTGGAAAATACATACCCAATTACTGTTCGTTTAAATAATGATTTAATTTTAAAAAACTGTTGATTCAATGTCCAAAATTTAAAGACCTAAAAAGTATATTTTTGTATTGTCCAAAATCTAAAAACTATTTTTGTACTGTGCATAAGGAATACAATAAAATGGGCATGGTCAGACATGGGTGGGCGTTTTAATAGAAAAAAAAAACAGATTTGGGCCGGTATGAGCCGGCACAAAATTTGGACGGGTAAGAGCTGACATAACAGTCAAAACCATACTTGGGCGGTTATGACAGAATTGACTTTTACCGATACCGATATAATAGACAAAACTAGACAGAACACCCACCAGAAACCCATAATGGCGGCTTATTCAAATTAAAAATATTTTTATTTTATTTGGATCATTACTTTGATTTAGGCATTCGACAAAATTGCCGAACGCCTAAATCAAAATGATGGTTGTGTGGGTAATAAAAAAAAACAAGAAATTAAAATAAAGTATTTTTTTTTTAAACAAAAATGCAATATAACCATAATACAAACTCTATGTAAATACCTGGAAAAAAATATAAGTATAAAGAAAAATAGTTTATCGAAAAGGTGCGTAGATATGGGGGGGGGTAGAGGGGGTATTTACCCCCCAAGAATCTTTATTTGTTATACACGGTGTCCCACGGTAGACAAATCAGTCAAATTGTGGCGTTATTATCAAAGCTATTAAAATATATTTTTTACCAGTCAATATAGACCTAGTTACCTTCAATTTACGCCAGAAAAAAGTGTTGTACTTTTTTCTGTTTTTAGGCTAGGGCAACAAACTAAATTTTTTTTTAGCATAATAACATTTTTTAACGCCAAAATTTAAAAAAATAATATCATTTCTTTATCATATGATAGTTTTTTTTACTAAAAACAATAGTTTTCTATTTAAATTTTTAATTTTAGAAAACGGTAAAAAATGGTAAGTGCATTATGGAATGACCCCGTAATGTAAAAGAGAGGATGCTATGAAAATAAATGTTTGCAAATATAACGTTTACGATAAAAATAAATGTCAAATCTAATGTTATAAATTAGATTTTTACTTAGACTTAGTAAGGACCTTGTGGACTAGGGTATTTTATACTACAGAGTGTATTACTTAATTACTAATAAATTTTGATTTTTTGCGCTCAATCAAATTTTTAATTGGTATGATTGGATTAATCTTAGATTAAGCAGTTTTTTTTACAAAGTCAAGTCTATATCATAATGAAAGTATTGGTAAAGCAAGTTATTATAAAACCTATTGGACAACTTATGATAAAACATGTTTTATAATTATGAGATTTTAAAAAACATAATTAATTAGCTTGTAAAGAACCCCCTTCCCTCGCAGTTGCATGAAGTTGCAGCTGGTTCATATTAGCAGGGCCGGATTCAGGGGGGTGCAGGGGGTACAGATTACCCGGGGCCCGGACTCGAAGGGGGCCCGGCGACAGAAGTTTTTAATAAACAATTTATTTATTTATACTCCCCCAGATCGATAAGGCGTCAAAATGAGCAAATAAATAGATCGTTCCAAATGGGCAAAAGCCTTTTTTGGATTTTTGTAAAAAATAATAGTGCATTGTTACTAGTGTTTTAAAATTTGCAAAAAATAATAGTGCACTGTTACTAGTGTTTTAAAATTTGTAAAAAAAAATCGCCCGCGGCGCTAGGGCTAATTTACTTACGTATTTTTTTTAGTTCAAGCTTGCAAAAGCTTAAAATTTGTAAAAAAATGCCTGCGGCGCGAGAGCTATCAAAATTGAGAAAAATTTCGCCTGCGGCGCTAAGACTTTATTATTTTTTACATACTTAAGCTTGCTGAACTATGAAAATAAAACAGTCAGAAATTAACATAATTTGGAAAAATTTTCGACTGCGGCGCTTAGTTAATGAATGGGGGCGCCGCTTCGGCCCTCAGTGCCTTAGCTGCAGGCCTGCATGGGACAATTATGTTTTGAAAAAATGGGGGCCCGAGTAAAAAGTTGCACCGGGGCCCGGGCTGGCTCTGTCCGGCCCTGCATATTAGGGTCACTTCATCTAGTCCTACTTCGTGCTTTTGTTCTTAGTCGTTTGTTTTGTTTTTTTGAACCAAACCAGACCAAAATTAGACCAAATACAGAAGAACAAAGGAAAAAAACTGTCATATTATGGGCAATTTAGTCAATTAATTTATTGTTATGTAATTAATTACGTACATTTTGGTTGGAATTTTAAGTTAAATGATACTAAGAATAATTCTCATAAGTTAAAATATCAAATTGATTGTTATTATTAATATTATTTATTAATATGCGAAACGCAAGACGTATTTATGATATTTGAATTAATTAACTCATCATTGTGTCAAATTCCATACATCTACAAAATATTACGCCTTTCTAGAATATTTTTCACTCCAGTTCTGATGAAAAAAGGTCAAAATTACGCATCTAACTTCAGAGAATCATGGGAATATAAATGCCATTTCACAAAATCTATTATTAGCAAATAATTCTAATTCTTTGCGAGTCTTCCACGATTCAAATGGATTCAAATCAAGCAGCAAGTTAATATCTTCTCGTTGTTTCTCTTAAATTTCGAGCACATTCTCCATAAGTTAAAATAATTTCTTTCTTTACTTCTAAAGTTATCATTTTGGCATTCAAAACTTGGTTTTATAAAAATCTTGCTTTGTTAATTTTTTGATTATAATGTAAAATCAAATTTGACATTTATTGTCATCATATACGACTTATTTAAAAAATTTAATTTCAAGGCATCCTACTCTTTTGCCATAGCGGGGTCATTCCATTATGCAATTGCCCTTTTTTAAGGTTTTATAAAATTAAGAATTTAAATCGAAAATTATTGTTTTTAGTGAAAAAAACTATCATATGATAAAGAAAAATTGTTACTTTTTTTAATTTTGGCATTTGAAAGTATTGTTATGCTTTTAAAAGTGCATGTGTGGAGCTCTAGCTCAAAACCAAAAAAGAGTAGAAAACTTTTGTTTTGGGTCAATTGAAGATAATTAGGTCCATATTGACTGGTAAAAGTTTCATGTTGATATCTTTGTTAATAACGCCACAGTTTGACTGATTTGTCTACCGTGGGACACCGTGTATATTTTTTTGTTATTTTAAATAAAAAATTGAAAAATTAAAATAATGGTGGGTGTTTTTTGCCTGGGGCGCTAAATTTTGTAGAAACGCTCAGGGACAAAGCTTTTTTTCTGAGGGTGTTTTTTTGTTTTGGTAGGGGCGCCAAATTTTGAATAAAAAAAATTATTTTGAAAAGGAAAAAAAAAATAACATTTTTAATAGCTGCCCCCCCCCCCCTAGGCTAGAAATCTCACTAGCCTTGGGCTTCCCAGTCCGACACTGGATGCTGACTACGCGCCTGTTATCAAAAGGGTCAAAAAAAGAAAAAATACCTTCATGAAAAAATGCTTTGTCCCTGACGATTTCTACCAAACTTGGCGACCCTGTGAAACAAAATTGGCGCTCAAAAAAAATACCAGAGGGATCAGCGAAAAAAAATTGTCGCCCCAAAAATTAAAAAAGCTTTGTCCCTAGCAGTTTCTGCCAAAATTGGCGCTCCTGCAAAAAAATAGCGCCCCAAAAATTACCTTTACGAAAAAAGGTTTACCCCGACGGTATCTACCGAACTTGGCGCCCCCGCAAATAAATGGCGCCCCAAAAATAACCTTCAAGGAAAAAGGCTTTGTCCTTGACGGTTTATACCCTGCAAAAGAAAATTGGCGCCCCAAAAAATACCAGGGGGCTCAAACCAAGGCCAGGGGGGGCTGTCCTGGGATCCCATTAAGTTGAATTGTATCTTCCTTTATCCATCTTGTCTCATCTCCAACTTTTCCTAAACAAACAAGATTTGTTTAAATAATTGGACAAGTACGACTTTGTTACTAACAAATAGTTAGTTATTATTTCAGGGTGAGAATATTTTTTTTAAAGAAATTATGCGCATATCTAGGGGGGCTTAGCGGGGCATAAAATAATAAAAAATACTGCTGTTGGAGGTCTGTGTGGTTAACAAAGGTCCCTAGAGACCAGGTGTTGAGGGCTATGAATGCTGTACTGAACAAACAAAACTAAAATAAACTAAATATAAGTGGGGCGTTTTGTAATTGTATGTCAATTTTCTTATACACTTGCTAGAGGCTGGCTGGAGAAATATTTTTTATGTCAATGTTCATGTTGAAACCAAAAAGGGCCCATCAATTTTCTATACAGTTTTTTTCACTAAAGGCTGATTGGACACTTGTAGAAACTTTGTACGTTTTGTGCACAGGCCTGTATGGCATATATGGTAAAGATTTTATTTAAAAATACTCGCACTAACAAAAAACAAATACTAAATTGTGACCTTCCAATAAAGAACAAATTTTATGACATAAATTAAAATTGTCAAGGGCATTCTAGTAGCAAATAATAAAACAATATTAAGCGATATTTATTAATGTATTTAAACAAATTCAGGTGTACTTACTTTTAATAGAAAAATCTATGAACGTTGTTGCTTCTTTTGGTCCTATCACCTATCTATCCAACCAAACATTCGTTTATTCATTCCATAGTACTATAATTAGTTAAACATAATTGTTATTTTGCTTTATATTTATAATTATTGCTATCTTTACTTACTCTTATCACAGAACACCCACTTATTTATCTTATTTACTTGTTAAAGAACAGGCGCCAAAAGCAACAGTAATTATAGGTTATGTCAAACATAAATTGTGACAGAAGCGCTTATGTGCAGCTCTTTATGCCGCGTTTTGATAAACTGCGCATGCGCTGACCGTTTTTCAATCTATTATTTTAAATAAAAAACTTTTTTTTACAAAAAAAAACACCAATCAGACGCCAAAACTAACGTTAACGTAAACCAAGGCCCCCTCATTAGAAAAAAGAATACCAAACAACAAAAAACCAAAACAAACACCGGCACGGAGAGCTGCAATTAGGCGCTTGTATTGTGACGGTCCAAGGTTGGTGATTAGAAGAGGTTAGCTCAACATACGTAAACATTATTTTTTAACAGAAAAAACATTATATTATAATAAACTACATGTTTAAAGACAACAAATGTAATAATAAATAATAACAATAAAAATAAAAACATATATATAATAGTTAAATTCAACGAGGGGATTGGGGGGTCGAGCCAACCTTGTTTTTTATATCTCGAACATCTAAGAATGATATGCGAACCACAGAACACCCACTATGCGAACTATTTCTTCCTTGTTTCTAGGCCTGTAATACCAGTCGGAACCCCCTGGTTTAGAGCGCGTACATGGTCTGATAAACGCGAACATGGGACAAGCGCCTAAATGCAGCTCTCTATGCAGGATTTTGTTTTGGTTTTTTGTTGTTTGGTCTTTTTTTTAATGAGGGGGCCTTGGTTTACGTTAACGTTGGTTTGGCGTCTGTTTGGTGTTTTTTTTTTGTAAATAAATGTTTTTTATTTAAAATAACATATTGAAAAACGGTCAGCGCATGCGCAGTTTATCAAAAACCTTGCATAAAGAGCTGCACATAGGGGCTCCTGAACATGGGCGGGTGTATGCCGACATAGTCCGAAAAAGAAGACGACCGAGCGCGGATATGAGAGGACTGGGGCGGGTACATGCCGACAAAATTGGGAAAGATTCACTGACAATGTCAGATAAACGCGGATGTACGCAGACATAATTCGAAAAAAAGACGACCTAGCGCAGATTTGAGCGGACTAGGGCGGGTACATGCCGACAATATTGAAAAATATTGACGGACAATATCAGATAAACGCGGATATACGCCGACATAATCCGAAAAAAAGACGGTTGAGCGCAGATATGAGCTGTGACGTAGTAAAATTTGAGGGTAAATGTCACTTTACCTCGGGGGTTCTCAGGGTTTTTTTGTACAAGGCAAAAAAGTAAAACTTGAAACAAACGGTTTAAGGAAGCGGTTATATTTTCCAGTATCTAAAATCTAACAAAAATATGTATAAGAATAATGAATCTAAACTATGTTTCAATAATTCTAAATATTACTATATTGGTACATACCTAACACTGGTATTATTTAACAACCACTAAGTTGTAGATTTTAGGTATAAAGCGGATTTCAGTCACTGCAAACGACGCGAAGGTTCTAACGTAAATGAAATGAATATGGCCGCACAGGAAGTTTTTTTGAATACCGAAATGATAAACAGTGGTGGCAACTTAAATATGCGAATCGCGCGTGCAATTCAAATTTAAATATTTTAACACTTATTTCGGTTCAACTGCTCCCGAACACCTTATTATATTTTTTTGTTTTTAATTATGAGGAGGTGTAAATTTTTATGTGACTAGCGTGAAAAGTTCCACGCTCTTCTAACCCCAGTAGGTCCTCTAATACGAACGTATGTGGGCTGACTCGTTTTTTTATTTTATACGGACCCTCAAATAGTAACATGAATTTTTTAGTTTGTAATTTTAAAAGCGAAGAAACTGGATTTGCTAATAGTAGCACAACGTCCCCCACCTGAAATTCCCTATAAGGGCGTCCAGGATGCTTTAGCCTTCGCCGTGCCGCTTTTCCCTGTAAAGTCTCCCTAGCCAAATACAATTTAATATGATTATCCGCGGTATTTGATGTTTCGGAAACCTTTAGCGCTTCTAAAATGGGTTTTGGAGGCTGACCAGTTTGTAACTCGACGGGAGAAAAACCTGTCGATTCATGGGTTAAATTATTTAAGAATTTCACAAACTTTGGTACTTCCAAAGCCCATCTAGTATGTTTTTCATAGCAATAAACCCGAAATAATCTTACCAATTCCCTCATTATTCTTTCTGAGGGGTTGGCTGCCGGGTGACGCACTGAGCAATGTATGTTTTTTATTTTTAAACGCTCCAACTCAAGTTCCCATAGCTCAGAAGTGAACTGGGAGCCGTGGTCTGTTAATAGGCTATGTGGCTTAGGAAATTTACTGAAATGTTCTGTTTTTAATCGGTTTAAAACCGCTTCAGAGGTGGCCTTCTTCAAAGGATATAAAGAAACATATTTGGTAAACACATCAACTACCACGCATAAATATGTACAACCTCCAACTGAACAAGGTAACGTACAGATCTAGGGCTAGTAACTCGTTAGGCCTCTCCGGAAGGATACTTTGCATAGGTGGATGGGGTAATGTACAAACTTTAGCTCGTTGACAGATATCACAAGCCTTAATTACTCTTTTGACTCGAGTGTGCATGTTTTTCCACCAAACTTCGTGCCGTAACGCACACCAAGTCTTGTAGACCCCAAAATGTCCGATAGCAAGGTGAAAAATATTGATTATATTATCGATTTCTGCATCAGGAATACATAAATAGGCATTATTAAATTCGCCTTATTTAAATAGAGTAAGTTATTATGAATTATGTATTTCTGATGCTCACATGCCAAAGGATTTTGTAATGCCTCTATTATTTGGGATAATTTTGCATCTTGACGTTGTTTAGCGGCTAAACTTGTAATAAAGTGGTGAATTTTTTCACTTACCTCTCGGTCACATTTTAACGACAAAATTTTGAATACCTTATCGGACGGTGAAGCTATGCGGGGAGCAGGGTGTCTGGAAAGAATGTCTGGTATAATGTTTTGCTTGCCAGAAATAAAATTTACACAGTAGTCATATTCTTGCAGTGCCAATATCCATCTAGTTATCCTGGCGGAAAGTAATCTACAGGATTGGAGGTAAATTAATGATTTGCAATCACTTAAAATTTCAAAAGGTTTTCCGAGCAAGTAAACCCGCCAATTATTGACTGCCCAAACACAAGCTAACTCCTCTTTTTCCGGAATACTGTAGCGACGTTCTCGGTCTAATAAAAGTCGACTCGCATACGCAATAATGCGTTTTTTCCCTCCAACCATTTGCGATAACGTAGCACCCAGCGCGTAATCAGAAGAATCAGTTTGTACGTAATATTTTTCGTTGTGCCTTGGATGATATAACAACGTTTCTTTACCAATGGCTTGCTTTAAAGACTCAAACGCATTTTGTTGCTGAAGTGCCCAGTGCCACTTGCTATTATTTCGCAGCAAAGCTACTAAAGGCTCAGACATAGCCGCAAAGTTTGGACAAAAAGCCCGGTCGAAGTTACAAAGTCCCAAAAAAGCTTGAAGGGCTTTTTTATCCTTAGGCACTGGAAACTCCTCAACAGCCTGTACACGACTAGTATCTGTTTTTAAACCTTGGTCTGACAAAATGTAGCCCAAAAACTTAGCTTGTTTTTTCGCAAAAACACATTTCTTCAATTTAAAGGTAAAACCAGCCTCACTCAGCCGTGCAAAAACTTTATTAATATGTTCCAAATGTTCTTTAAAACTACGAGAGAAAATAAGAATATCATCCACATAGCATCTTACGAAACCGCGAAATTCGGGCCCTAATATTATATCCAAAGCTCGACTAAAGGACGCCACAGCGGTTTTTACTCCATAAGGCAGTACCACAAATTGATAACAACGCCCATTGATTACAAATCCCGTATACTTTTTGTGTTTAGGATTCAGTGGTATTTGGTGGTAGGAATTCGTTAAATCAAGTGTACTAAATATACAAGTATTTTCTACATCGTGTAATAAATCATCCATGGCTTGCGTGGTCTCAGAATCTGCTATTGTAACCTTGTTCAGGCGCCTAGCGTCCAAACAAACGCGGACAGAGCTATCCTTTTTACCCACGCAAAGTAACGGGGAACAAAAAGGCGTATTACTACGCTCTATAATACCAAAGCTTTCCATTCTATCTATTTCAGCCTGCACGGCTTTACGATGAGCAAATGGGATTGGGTAAGCCTTAACATGAAATGGGGTTTCGTCAGTCAGTTTAATGTCGTGACAATATTCGTATGTTCTACCAGGGGTATCAGAAAAAGCATCTTTATGTTTTAGTAATATATTTAAAAGCTCAGTTTTTTGATCCGGATTTAAATCTGCCTCCGACACCACAGATTTTAAATCAGCGAGACTGCAGTCTAACATTTCCTGGTTATTTCTAATATTAATCTTTAAACTATTTCTATTGATAGCTTGTATCTTAAATTTGGGAGGTTCTATTGGGGCATATTCATGATTTAGATATACTTCATTTATTTTTAAATTATAATTTGGCAAAAAAATTGTTTTTTCTTAAAAATCAAATTTGGCCTGTACCCTTCTGAGCCAATCTATGCCAATAATAACCGGATACGCGAGTTCTGGGATTAGCATGAACTCGTGTTGAAAGCTATGTTTATTTATTGCAAAAGGCAACAAAATTTGGTTTGTTATAGTGCGCCGCGCGCCACGAAATGCTCCCGTGACTCGGACACCACTAAGTGCAAAGCAGGGGATTGTATTGTCAAATGATTTAACCTGATCCCACACAGATGCCGCTACTGCACACAGATCTGAACCTGTATCCAATAGGGCTGGAAATTCTATTCCACAAACAGCAATTAAAATGGTGGGAGCATGAAACACTTCCGTGTGTATGAAATCACAGTCATCATCCAACAAACTATCTTTGGGGTTGTTATCAATAGGTGGCCCTTTAGATATAACCGCGACACTCGGGCTTTGTGACACGGTAGCTAGTTTTCCGAATTCGGTTTGCTAAAACTTACATGATTACGATTTGGGCTATGAGATCGACTATTTTGTCTGTATGGGCTTGGCGAACGATTATTATAAGAGAATTGTGGTCTATTTCCCTCCATTCTACTCCTTTCAGACATCCTGCTCCCTTCACGCGTTCCTTCCGGTCGGTTTCCTAATAAAGAAAAATTTGTGTTATTAGCATCATAAAAATCTGCTTGACGAAATCTGTCAAGAGCTTCGTCAATGGAATTTGCACCTATTAAACTAGAGGCAATCATAGGTGGGTATCCTCGGCCTATAATAGAAATAAGTACACTTGTTGTATATGGAGGTTGTAAGTATTTTGCTTTTGTGTACATACTCAAAAAATAGTCCACATATGAACCGGATTTAAACCTTGAAGTTTCTAATTCAAATCGAGTTTGTGATTGTTTGTTCGCGCCCCAATACTGATGTAAAAACGAATTTTTAAAATGTAAAAAACTAGGGAAACCATTGAGAAAAGCATTTGCCCAAGGCGCGGCATCATTTAGTAACGAATTTGCCAAATAAAATTTAAAAATATGAAAAGGAACATTCGAAATATTTAAAATCGACTCCAGTTGTTCAATAAAATCGACAGGGTGCAGCGAATTATCGTTTTTAAATTTGGGAATATACCTAAAATCAAAGTTAGTGTTTGCTTGTGCCGCATTATTAACTGCGGCTGGATAATTATTGTTACTGGGAAACTGAAAATTTTTTGCAAACGAATAATTTTTTGGACAGTTTACATTATTAATTAAATTATTATCTAAATTATTTCTACTAGGAACATATTCCCTATTTGGCAAGTTAAAATGTTCTTCACTATTTTGGTTATACAGCGGTATATTATGAATAGGGTTGCCATGTCTATACAAAACCTTTCTAGGCTGCCCACCACGCTGCTGGTCGGTTATTGGTTGCCAGGTGTGTGACGTCGTGAATCGTCTATCAGCCGTGACGTCAGGTGCGATGCGGTTGTCCAAAAATGTGTGTGCCAGCAGCTCACATATGAAAGCACCGTCTGCCTGCCCTTGGTTTGTAGCTGAAGTTGGTCTGCGCGGCCGTGATGCGCCGCAGTCAGTTGAATACGCCGGCGATGTTAAACGGATCGAGTCCCGCCGTGGCTGCGTTCTAGGTATTGCTCCTCTACTTCGAGCTTTTTCCTGCATCTCTGCGGGTCGGGCGCCTAGGTGCTCGGTGCCGCCGTCCATGGCGGGCTGCGATACTGTTTCCAGCCGTATCTGCGGGGAAAGGTGCAGTGGGAGGTGGTCGTTGATGGTGATGCTGCCCCCGAGGTTGGTGCGCTGCTCGGGATTGCTTAGCGCATGCGCTCCGTCCTCCTGCAGCTGTTGGCGGTGCTGTGCCCTGGTGGTCGTTCCTTTTTGCATGGCTTGCGGCGGTGTCCTTGACAATCGGCCCATAGCAACCGGAATCCACGGCCAGGCAAAAAATGGCGGTCGTGTTGATAACCCCACAAAAAACCTTGTTTTTCAAATACCTGATGCCTTGTCCCTCGTTAGGGAGCCAAAAAGATTTGACGTAGTAAAATTTGAGTGTAAATGTCACTTTACCTCGGGGGTTCTCAGGGTTTTTTTGTACAAGGCAAAAAAGTAAAACTTGAAACAAACGGTTTAAGGAAGCGGTTATATTTTCCAGTATCTAAAATCTAACAAAAATATGTATAAGAATAATGAATCTAAACTATGTTTCAATAATTCTAAATATTACTATATTGGTACATACCTAACACTGGTATTATTTAACAACCACTAAGTTGTAGATTTTAGGTATAAAGCGGATTTCAGTCACTGAAAACGACGCGAAGGTTCTAACGTAAATGAAATGAATATGGCCGCACAGGATTCAAAAAAACTAAAGGAAGTTTTTTTGAATACCGAAATGATAAACACTGGTGGCAACTTAAATATGCGAATCGCCCATGCAATTCAAATTTAAATATTTTAACACTTATTTCGGTTCAGAGCGGACTGGGGCGGGTAAATGCCGACAAAATTGGAAAAAATTGACGGACAATATCAGATAAACGCGGATGTACGCAGACATAATTCTAAAAAAAGACGACCGAGCTCAGATTTGAGTGGACTTGGGCGGGTACATGCCGACAACATTGGAAAATTTTGACAGACAATATCATATAATCGCGGATATACGCCGACATAATCCGAAAAAAAAGACGGTTGAGCGCAGATATGAGCGGACTGGGGCGGGTACATGCCGACAAAATTGGGAAAGATGTCAGATAAACGCGGATGTACGCAGACATAATCCGAAAAAAAAGACGGTCCAGCGCAGATATGAGCGGGCCAGGGCGGTTACATGCCGACAAAATTGGGAAGGATTGACGGACAATATCAGATAAACGCGGAAATACGCCGACATAATCCGAAAAAAAGACGGTTGAGCGCAGATATGAGCGGACTGGGGCGGGTACATGCCGACAAAATTGGGAAAGATTGTCCGACAATGTCAGATAAACGCGGATGTACGCAGACATAATTCTAAACAAAGACGACAGAGCGCAGATTTGAGCGGACTTGGGCGGGTACATGCCGACAACATTGGGAAATATTGACCGACAATATCATATAAACGCGGATATACGCCGACATAATCCGAAAAAAAAAGACGGTCCAGCGCAGATATGAGCGGGCCAGGGCGGTTACATGCAGACAAAATTGGGAAGGATTGACGGACAGTGTCGGATAAACGCGGATATACGCCGATATAATAAAAAAAAGACGACCGAGCGTAGATATAAGCGGACTAAGGCGGTTACATGCCGACAAAATTGGGAAAGATTGACGGGACAGTTTCGGATAAACGCGGATATACGCCGACATAATCCGAAAAAAAGACGACCGAGCGCAGATATGAGTGGACTAGGGCGGTTACATGCCGACAAAGTTGGGAGATTGATGGACAATGTCAGATAAACGCGGATATAAGCCTACATAATACAAGCGCAGATATGAGCGGATAAATGCCGACTAATACTCTGACAGACAAAACCACTTAGGCTGGTGTAAGCCGACATGATCGGACGCGAATTATGAACTTCAAAAAGGAAACTCCGAAAAAAAACAATTTATTTTTATATTTTTACAGGTATACAAATAATTACAGGTAGCTATTATGTATTAAGACTGAGTTTACAATAATGATGTTGGTTTATATATATAATAGAATGTGCTGACAAGCAATAATAAAATATACATGAAATGTGTATTTAACTCCTCCGTTGCCAAAAAGACCCATAGGGGGGGGGGGTGGAAGTTCATCCATTGATGTCTTCTGCGAAGGGTTGTGTGATTCCACGACGTGGTTTAGAAGGTGGAACAGCTTGGTTGGTTGCGTTTATCGGGGCCATCTCGCAATCTGGAGTTGAGCTGGAGTTGGAGTTAGTTCTAAAACATTTTTTGTGGGTACATGCCGACAAAATTGGGAAAGATGTCAGATAAACGCGGATGTACGCAGACATAATCCGAAAAAAAGACGGTCCAGCGCAGATATGAGCGGGCCAGGGCGGTTACATGCCGACAAAATTGGGAAGGATTGACGGACAATATCAGATAAACGCGGATATACGCCGACATAATCCGAAAAAAAGACGGTTGAGCGCAGATATGAGCGGACTGGGGCGGGTACATGCCGACAAAATTGGGAAAGATTGTCGGACAATGTCAGATAAACGCGGATGTAGGCAGACATAATTCTAAAAAAAGACGACCGAGCGCAGATTTGAGCGGACTTGGGCGGGTACATGCCGACAATATTGAAAAATATTGACGGACAATATCAGATAAAGGCGGATATACGCCGACATAATCCGAAAAAAAGACGGTTGAGCGCAGATATGAGCGGACTGGGGCAGGTACATGCCGACAAAATTGGGAAAAATTGACGGACAATATCAGATAAACGCGGATGTACGCAGACATAATTCTAAAAAAAGACGACCGAGCGCAGATTTGAGTGGACTTGGGCGGGTACATGCCGACAACATTGGAAAATTTTGACAGACAATATCATATAATCGCGGATATACGCCGACATAATCCGAAAAAAAAAGACGGTTGAGCGCAGATATGAGCGGACTGGGGCGGGTACATGCCGACAAAATTGGGAAAGATGTCAGATAAACGCGGATGTACGCAGACATAATCCGAAAAAAAAGACGGTCCAGCGCAGATATGAGCGGGCCAGGGCGGTTACATGCCGACAAAATTGGGAAGGATTGACGGACAATATCAGATAAACGCGGATATAAGCCGACATAATCCGAAAAAAAGACGGTTGAGCGCAGATATGAGCGGACTGGGGCGGGTACATGCCGACAAAATTAAGAAAGATTGTCGGACAATGTCAGATAAACGCTGATGTACGCAGACATAATTCTAAAAAAAGACGACAGAGCGCAGATTTGAGCGGACTTGGGCGGGTACATGCCGACAACATTGGGAAATATTGACCGACAATATCATATAAACGCGGATATACCCCGACATAATCCGAAAAAAAAAGACGGTCCAGCGCAGATATGAGCGGGCCAGGGATGTTACATGCAGACAAAATTGGGAAGGATTGACGGACAGTGTCGGATAAACGCGGATATACGCCGATATAATAAAAAAAAGACGACCGAGCGTAGATATAAGCGGACTAAGGCGGTTACATGCCGACAAAATTGGGAAAGATTGACGGGACAGTTTCGGATAAACGCGGATATACGCCGACATAATACAAGCGCAGATATGAGCGGATAAATGCCGACTAATACTCTGACAGACAAAACCACTTAGGCTGGTGTAAGCCGACATGATCGGACGCGAATTATGAACTTCAAAAAGGAAACTCCGAAAAAAAACAATTTATTTTTATATTTTTACAGGTATACAAATAATTACAGGTAGCTATTATGTATTAAGACTGAGTTTACAATAATGATGTTGGTTTATATATATAATAGAATGTGCTGACAAGCAATAATAAAATATACATGAAATGTGTATTTAACTCCTCCGTTGCCAAAAAGACCCATAGGGGGGGGGGGTGGAAGTTCATCCATTGATGTCTTCTGCGAAGGGTTGTGTGATTCCACGACGTGGTTTAGAAGGTGGAACAGCTTGGTTGGTTGCGTTTATCGGGGCCATCTCGCAATCTGGAGTTGAGCTGGAGTTGGAGTTAGTTCTAAAACATTTTTTGTGGATGATTTCTAAAATGCCTCCTAGCATTAAGAATGCGAGGATAATATAAAGGTTTGTTGTCCACCAATGTGAGTTTGGGGTTGATATGGTTCTAAGTGTAACTTCTTGGATTCTTCTCTGTTCGTTTTGGATATCCTGGATTCTATCTAGATTTATGTGTTGTATGACCAATTCTGGGACTTTTAGTGTTTGTTACAATTTTAATTTCGGGTAGTAATAAGGGTTGTCCATCAATAATTGTTTTAAAATTTTGGAAAGACTGAGTTTCGAAGCTGGAGTCGGTTGGGAGTTCTATCAAGTATGTTCCATGAAGTATGGTAATTTCGCTTATGTGGCATGATGTTCTTACTTTAGTTTCTTTTGGGAAGACGGCAATATATGTAGCTGGATTTATCTGTTCTATGATGGTGTGCTTTATAACAATATTCACGGGGCTGCAGCCGCTGGGGGCTCTGTTATGGACTTGGAGGATTTGGTGAATACAGTCTTCTGAACTGCTTATTAATTCTGTGTTTTGACAGTAATACAGAGGGTTGGTATTCTTGCAGGGTTGATCTTCATACTGATATAAGTCGTCGTTCATAGTCAGGTAGGGTTTTCTAGGAATGAGTATTGTATTGTTTTGGGTAGGTATTGAGTATAGGTGGTAATAGGAAAAAAATTCTGGATACATGATAGGAAAATGAATAAAAAATACGATTCTGTTATTAGATATATAAGAGCCAACCTCTACAATGTCATAATATTTATAAATGTCGTTAACATCAAATAGGAGCTCATTTAAAGAATGCTGAGTAAGAATTTTTTGTATGATAAACTTTAGGTCGTCTAACTTAAGTATACTATTGTGTAAAATATTCATTCTAGAAAATGTTACTGCATTTTCGATATTAGATAAAATTTCGATTGCCATTAATAATATTGTACTAATTTCGTCCATTGCATTTTGGCCATAATATATTCGTCAAACTGATCAAATAGTGTATTTAGTTCAAAATTAAATTTGTTGATTTTTTCCGTAATTTTTTGTTCATTTTGTTTTATTACTTTTAATGTAGAATTATAGTTATCAATTATTTTAGTAGTTAATGAAATTTGCTTATTTGATGTAGATACTGTTTTTATCTGGTTAGATTCCAAGTCTGTTATCGCTTTATCGTATCGTTTACCGTATGTGGCGTCTAATGTGCCGGTTATTGTTTTAAAAATAGAGCCTATTCCGTCGACAAGGCCACGCTTAGGACGTTTGTGTCCCTGTAATGAACTTAATTTTCCTTTAGCTAGATTTAATTGAAATGAAATTGCGTCGTTTAAATATGACAACTCGCCTGTAATATTACTGTTACTAGTATATATGATATGAGAAATATTTTTGTGTAGATTTTCTATTTTAGTGATTTCGTTTTCTATTGGGAGTAAGTCAAAATAGTGGATAAATGTATGGTATGAGGATCTTATTTTTGCATTACCTAGTTTGTAGGGGAGGATGCCTGGGTTGGTTTTAAAGTCAGTTATCTTTACTTCCTGAGGGTAGCTGACCGTTAGGTGGAGGAGTATCCTGTAAAAGGATGTTTTGATTAGTTAGTGTTAGTTTTTTAATGTTATTTTTACTATAATTATATGCGTTTTCTGTTTGTATTGTTAGGTTTCTATTTTCTGTAACGATCTTGGGCCTAAATTTGGGTTTTAGTTTATTACGAGCGCGTGTTTTATGGTATATCTTCATGCCTGGTTTATATATTAAAGGTTCATGCCTTTTTTCGTTTTGTTTTTCGATTACTTTGTTTTTTTGTTCTAGCATTGTTTCGTTTAAATTTTTGTAAAGTTCTTTTGTACAATCCCGGTGTTGGTTTATATAATTGGTGTAAACTATTTTATTAACGTCTATATCGAAGGGTGTGCGTGAGTCTACGTGTCCGTTAATAAGGTCTATGGGTCGGTGTTTGGTGGCGGAATGAATTGCGTGGTTGTAGCCTAAAATTGCATATAACATTTGGTCGCATATACTTAAGCTGCTTTTGGTTTTTTGAAGTATTCTTAAATGTTCTATTATTGTAGAATGAAACCGTTCAACGGGGCTATTTGAATTTGGGTTGCCTGGGGTTGTAAAATGAATGGTAATCTTACGCATAGCAGTGAAGTCTTGAAGAGTATTATTTTTAAATTCGGTTCCGCTATCGGTGGTAATCATTTTTGGGGTTCCGTGGTGTGTCATAAAAATCAGGAGGGCTTTCATTACTTCCGTAGCGATAGAGCTTTCGATAGGATATGCTTGTGCGTATTTTGAAAAAACATCTACAATGGTAAGGAATTTTTGGTTCTTTATAGTAAAAACATCAGCGTGAATAATTTCAAATGGTTTACTGGGTGTTGGGGTAATTGCCAGTTTTTGTTTAGGAGGATTTCGGTCGTATTTAGAAATTTGGCAGATTTCACAGTTGTTAATGTATTTAGTTACGGTGCTTCTAAAGTTTGGCCAGTAATATTTTCTTTTAATTTGTATTTCTGTTTCGGATATTCCCCTGTGGTTTGTTTTGCCTTCGTGACAAAATTTAACCTTCTCTTCCTGTTCTTCCTGTGATTTAACATCTTCCAGGATTTTTGTACAAATTATTGCTTTAAGAGCTGAATTTTTAAATATATTTTTAAGTGTTATAGAAAGTCTGGGAATATATTTGTTCGATTTTCATTTTTTTTACTATTTTTAATATTTTTATTTTTACTTTTATAATTTGTACAAATCAAATTATATTTAAACTTTAAAATTCCGCGCTTCATTTTGTGACATTTTTACATTTTGCTGCGCAACCGCAGAAACAGACAGTTCAGTATAGAATTCAAAAACATGGAAACGTGTTAAAATCGCTCCGCTTAAAATTAGTTCGTTTTTTGATATAATCTCCGCTATTTGTTATTATTTTATAAACATTTTGTGCATCATGAGACACCAGACTGGAAACCACATCAAGGGTACCCTTGGATCAAGAAAAACTGAAGAAAAAGGTCAGTGCTATTTTTTTGTAACGAACATATTCTATTGTGCTTTTTTTTTGTGAAAAATAGATTTAATAGAGCAGTCCCGCGTGCTCCATTTGGTCCTTCGAGCCGGATTTATCCGTGATCTAGCATCTTTTATTCTTAAAATTTGTCTATTTTCTCCAAAAATTTGAATTCAAAATAGTCACTTTAGTAATGTCTGTCTCTCTCTTCACCATTCATTTTGCATACGTCTGCCTCACCTTGTACGTGCTATTTTAGCTTCTTTGTCTAACACATATAGCTCTGTATACGCTATCTTACTCGCACAATTTCAATTTTATTTTGGCGTGATTTAAAAAAATTACACAAAAAAACACACGCGTTTGCTTTAATTCAAACAAGACAACCTGCTCAGCTGATTGACATTGGCGTACCTTTTCAATATTATTAATTCGTTTAAAACATTCTATTTTTGTTAAGCATACAATTATTCGCACTGCATATTTTGTATTATACAAAATTCATATTTTTGTTTTAGTTTGTATGCTCCGCTCCGTTTTTAACAGGTTAATAATCGCTTTGGGTTGAATTTTTTATTTTTTTTTTTACTTTTGACTTTCTTTGTTTTTTGTCGCACTATGCCCAATCCTGAAAATCCAGATCAGGGAAATGCAGCTCCTGCTGCTCGCTCTGTTTCACTCATACAGCGAGATGCTGCAATGCACCGCATGCGCACGCACTTAAATCTCGCAAATCGTGCAGTACATGACGATTCGCTTCAGGGTCGCTTGCGGGGCATTTCTCGTGATTTGGATAATATTAAAAAGGAATTTCAAAAGGCACATAATACTGTAATTAATAGAATGACAGATCCAGATGTTGATTTGAATCCACAGTACGATATTCAGAACCAGTTTGATGATGCCTTTTATTCTGTTAAAGCCATCTGCTCTACGCTATTTGAAGATCGTCCTATGGGTCTTGTGGGTCCTGTCGCTCCCGCTCAATCCCATCCTAATGTCCGTCTTCCGCAACTCTCGCTTAATAATTTTGATGGAAAAGTTAAAGATTTTCCTACATATATAGACCTTTTCAATTCGCTTATACACTGGAACGAATCCCTCAACAGTGTGGAAAAGTTCTCGTACATGCTTTCATCACTTAAGGGTGACGCTTTGTCCCACATAAGGTCATTGGCTCTTACCAACAACAATTATTGCTTATGATATGCTTGTTGAAAGGTATTCGAACAGAAGGGCTCAAGCCTCTAATTGTTGGAAAACCATAGAGTCATGCCCTAAACTCACCTCCGAATCTGCCTCAGGTCTACGTAATTTATTAGACGTTTTTTCTGAAAATTTAGAGTCTCTTAAAACTTTAAAGCTGCCAGTAAGGCACTGGGATTTCATACTTTTTTACATGTTAATTAAACGGCTTGACTCCTCAACTATAAAACGTTTTGAATTACAAAACGCTTCAAATGAAATTCCTAAGTATTCCGAATTAAAAGATTTCTTAGAAAAACAGTGAACCGCATTAGAAACTGTCGCTTATTCTACCTCGCGTGAAAATACGACTCAGAAACCGCCCATTAAATATGAAGCTAAGTTTAGCAAACCGCAAACCGCTAATTTCTTTGTAAATACGAATAATTCGCCAAAATGCCCTTGTGGGAGTTTTGATCATAATATTTATAAATGTCAAACTTTTCATAATAGAAGTCCTCAGGATAGATATCAATTTGTAAAACAGCATAATTTATGTGTGAATTGCTTATCTACCCAACATACATTTAAATTTTGTAAAAGTAACTCAACTTGTTTTGTTTGTCGTAAGAGACATCACAGTTTAATTCACTTCAATGATACGCCAATGAACAACGTTGAGGGTGGACGCACCGCAAAGGCCGAGTGTCCCGGCAGGCAACTCGATGATGACCCTGCTCGCTATATCGCACCGTCCAGTCAGTCTAGAGCATTTAATGGAAAAAATAATTCAAATTCTACAAATACTTTATTGCCCACAGCTATAGTTGAATTAAAAGATTGTAAAGGGACTTTCCACCCAATTCGTGTTCTTTTGGATTCAGGATCGCAAACTAGTTTCATTACTTCAGAATGTTCTACTCGGTTAGGCCTTGTAAAAAGTCATTGTACTCAGTCTATTTATGGTATTAGTAACACGTCAACTACCACTGAAGGTATGATCGAGACAACACTGCGCTCTATGATTTATCCTGAATATTCTTTTGATTTAACGGCCTTAATTGTAAATAAAATAGCCGATTCAATGCCTAATGAATTTATTTACACCGATAACTATTATCATATTAAAAACTTATGTCTTGCCGACAAAGAGTTTTTCCGCCCCGCTAAAGTTGACGGCCTTATAGGCTCAGACTTACTTCCGCATCTTTTGACAGGCTCCGTCATTCATGATGACAGCCGTCAGTTACCTACTGCCGTTCATACCGTAGTAGGTTGGATTTTAATGGGAAATACTTCATTAAATAACGCTAAAAAACATAACTCTAAGATTAATCAATTTTTTACCGCTACTAACGCTTCTGATTCGCTTGATGATATTTTGAAAAATTTCTGGACCTTGGAGGAGGCTCCTAAAACGCCGCTCACATTTTCACCGGATGAACTACTGTGTGAAAAAATATTTACCGATACGCTCGCTCGTGACCCTTCGGGAAAGTACATAGTACACTTGCCCTTTCGCGATACTTCCCCAAAGGTCTTTGGGGATTCCCGCAATATTGCTATTCGCCGCTTTTTATCTCTAGAACACCGCTTAGTCAATGATAAATTACTCTATGACGATTACATCGCCTTTATGAAAGATTATGTTGATACTGGACATATGTCCTTAGTTGAAAAATGCACTGATAATGACTGTTATTTCATACCGCATCATGGGGTAAGACAGAATTTAAAGTTGCGCGTGGTCTTTGATGGCTCCGCTAAGAACTCTGAAGGGCTTTCCCTAAATTGTACGCTTTTGCCTGGACCAAAACTGCAAAACGATATCGCTTCTTTATTGTTGAAATTTCGGGCCTTTACATACGTATTTTCCACTGACGTGAAACAAATGTTTAGAAACATATTGATTACGCCAGAACACCGCAAATTTCAGCGTATTCTATGGAGATCTTCGCCAAGGGATCCCATTCGTGAATATCAACTAAATACGGTAACTTACGGGCTGACCTCTAGTCCATATCTTGCTAATCGCACTATACAGCAACTTTGTATCGACGAGCAGTCAAATTTTCCGCAAGTGTGCGAGTCATTACCAAAACATATCTATGTGGACGACGCCGCGTTTGGTGCGAACACAATTAAAGGTACCCTTTTGCTACAGTCGCAACTTATCTCGTTGTTTACAAAAGGTGGGTTTACTCTACACAAATGGGCTGCTAATCACCCTGCATTATTAAATAATATTCCTCCCGCACTCCGCTCACAAGATCCGCTTTCTTTTGACGACACGCAAAGTATTATAAAAATTCTAGGCCTTATTTGGCTGCCCAATACGGATTGCTTCTCTTACAAAATTAAACCACTAGATAAACCGTGTACAAAACGTAGTGTTCTGTCAGAACTCGCTAGAATTTTCGATCCTATTGGATTTCTCGCACCTTTAACATTTTTTGCTAAACACTTGATCCAACTTATTTGGACTCTTGGACTCGACTGGGACTCACAGGTTCCTCCCGAGATTCAGTCACGCTGGTCACAGTATAAGGCCGAATTACCCGCGCTTGAAAATCTTAAAATACCGCGACAATTAATTCCCAATAATGAGTATACTTCTTGCGAAATTCACGGATTCGCAGATGGATCAGAAAAGGGGTTCGCCGCTGTGATTTATTTTCGGTTTGAACGCAAAGACGTTGACCCTTGCGTAACTTTGATTTCCGCTAAAACTAAAGTCCCACCTCTTAAAAAAATTTCGATTCCTAAAATTGAGTTATGCGCCGCAGTCTTATTATCAGATTTAATTGAATCTATTGTGAATACTTATACCGAATTTATTAAAATTGATAACGTTTTTTGTTATACAGATAGTAAGGTGACTTTGGCTTGGGTCAAATCGCCGCCTTACCGTTGGCAAACCTTTGTCAGCAATAGAATCAGTCATATCCAAGAAAGAGTCCCGCCTAGTTCCTTCTTTCATATTGCTGGGACGTCTAACCCAGCGGATCCCGCTTCACGGGGTTTATTACCCAATCAATTATTAGACAGTACCTTATGGTGGGCAGGACCGGGCTGGTTAAAAGGTCCACGCGATCTATGGCCCATCAATGCAGAAATTGAAATTGACAACATACCTGAAGCCAAGAATTTTACCTTTACCGCTATGATTGAAAACAATTCTTTCGATTTATTATTAGAAAGGTTTTCTTCACTCGCTAAAATCAAACGTATTATTGCTTACGTACTTCGTTTCACGTATAACTGTCGTAATTCTAATAACCGCAAAGTGGGACCTTTTCTTGCGGTCGAACTTCACCTTGCATTACTCACATTAATCCGACGCGTACAGTTTATTGTTTTTCATGATGATTTGTTGAAAATTAAAAATAAAATAAATTTATGCAAAGATTTGCGCAAACTCAACCCTTTCCTTGACGACAGCGGTTTGATTCGGGTAGGGGGACGCCTTACGCATTCGCAACTTAGTTATGATCAAAAATTCCCTCTTCTCCTACCTAGAAGTCACAGATTAACTTACTTAATTATTGAAGATTGCCATCGAGTGCATCTACATGCTGGTCTAAATAGCTTACACTACTTAATTACGCAAAATTTTTGGATACTTTCCCCTAAACGTGCCATTCGACATTGTCTTTCCCAATGCATCCGTTGCTTTCGTGCCCGACCTATTACTCGGCAGCCCTTTATGGGCGACTTACCTGCTTGCCGACTTTCCGCCGCCAAGGCTTTCCAATGCACTATGACTGATTATGCTGGGCCCTTTTCCATAACCCTTAGCAAGCATCGTGGGGTTAAAACTCAAAAGGCCTATATTTGCCTTTTTGTTTGCGCTGCAACCAAAGCGATACATTTAGAGCTAGCCTCTGATTTAACCATGGAAGCCTTTTTAGCTGCTTTTCGCCGCTTTTGTTCCCGCCGCGGTCGGCCTAGTACCCTCTATTCTGATAACGGGACCAATTTCGTAGCTGCGCGCAAAGAAATCGATTTATATTTTGAACAAGCCGCCGAAATAGAAAAAATTAAATGGTCGCTGAACCCACCTAGTGGTTCACATTTTGGGGGTCTTTTTGAAAGCGCTGTGAAATCGGTTAAGACTCACATTTACCGCGTAACTGGGCAACAAATCTTATCTTATGAGGAGTTTTATACCTTACTCGTACAAATTGAAGCGGTATTAAACTCTCGTCCGCTCTGTCCACTTTCGTCTGATCCCTCAGACCTAAGTGTACTAACTCCAGGTCATTTCCTAACTCTCGCTCCACTCTCCGTCATACCTGATCCTGATCTTACCAATGTTAATATTTCACGCTTAAATCGCTGGCAACTTATTCAAAGTCTTCATCAGAGCTTTTGGAAAAGATTCTCGTCTGAATATTTGTACAATTTGCAACAGAGAGAACGTTGGACAAAAAACATAGAAAATATTAAAATTGGTACTCTAGTTCTCATCAAACATGAGAATTTACCGCCGTTGTCTTGGAAACTAGCTCGTGTTAAGGAGCTTCATTGCGGGTCAGATGGTGTATGTAGAGTTGTAACGTTATTAACTTCTAATGGACTTCTTAAAAGACCAGTAAATAAATTGTGTCCTTTACCGTCCAATGAATAATTTATCTATATTAGTTTAGCTATTATTATTTTTTTTTTCTCTTAATTTTACTTATTTTTTTTTTCCTTGCTTAAAATACCATGTATTTTGGTGGGCAGAATGTTCGATTTTCATTTTTTTTACTATTTTTAATATTTTTATTTTTACTTTTATAATTTGTACAAATCAAATTATATTTAAACTTTAAAATTCCGCGCTTCATTTTGTGACATTTTTACATTTTGCTGCGCAACCGCAGAAACAGACAGTTCAGTATAGAATTCAAAAACATGGAAACGTGTTAAAATCGCTCCGCTTAAAATTAGTTCGTTTTTTGATATAATCTCCGCTATTTGTTATTATTTTATAAACATTTTGTGCATCATGAGACACCAGACTGGAAACCACATCAAGGGTACCCTTGGATCAAGAAAAACTGAAGAAAAAGGTCAGTGCTATTTTTTTGTAAAGAACATATTCTATTGTGCTTTTTTTTGTGAAAAATAGATTTAATAGAGCAGTCCCGCGTGCTCCAATATTGTTCTTCAATGTTAATGGCGTAAGTTCTACCACTGGTAGTAAATTCTTTAAATATATTGATAATTTCTTTATCAAAATTATTTTCTGATATTTGAATTATAGTTTTTAATTTGTTTTGAAATGGATGGTATAATTTTGGAAGGGCGGGTGAATGTAAAACGACTTTAAGAAATATTTGATTTTTAAAATTATTTATGGGCGTTTCTGATATGGGAATTTCTAGAATGGGGTTCTCTAGGCTAGTGTGTACTGTTTCGCCGTCAGATTCACTGTTTGGGTTGTCAGAAACGTCAGTTAAGTCGGGATTTTCGTCAATGTTTCCTATTAGGGATATGTTATCAAATGTGTCGTCGGCTTTATTAGAAATAGTCTTATTTGCATTCTCCTTAGTTTCTTTTTCGAGTTGTGCGCTAAATTCCTTTATGTAATTTGAGAGTACGTCGCTGGTGTTTAGTTCGTGTTCGTCGATCTTAACACGGGAGAGGCAATCTGCATGACTAATCGAGGACCCCGGCTTGTAGTGTATAGAAAAATCGTATTGTTCTAATAATAGTCTCCAGCGTATAAGACGTGAAGATGTGGGGTCTTTTATAGAGAAAAGCCAGTGTAAGGGTTTGTGATCGCAGAAAATTTTTATTTCCCGACCGAAAATATAGGGACGGAAGTATTTTGTAGCAAAAACGATTGCCAATAATTCCCTTTCGATGGTACTATACGCGATTTCTGCAGAGTTTAGAGTCCGCGATGCGTACGCTATTGGTTTGTCTTGTCCTGGAGGTCCTTGCGAAAGGATCCCTGATATTGCGAATTGAGATGCGTTATGAGATGGTTATATTGAACTCTTTGGTGAAATCTGGATATTCTAATATGGGGTCGTTGATGAGTAGGGTTTTGCAAGTTTCGAAACATTTAACATAGGTCGGGTTTAAGTCGATTTTTGAATTCTTTTTGAGGCAGGCAGTCATTGGTTTATTTATTTTTGCGAAGTTTGGTATGAATTTACGGTAAGCCTAATAAGTAGTAGGACAAGCGGGGTACTGACCCACTGTGGTAACCTGAGGAATTCTTCAGCTGAAAACATCAGCGAGTCCTAAAAAAAATCCTGAAAAAAAAATTAAAAAGAAAAATTTTTTTTTAGGATTTTTTTTGTTTTTCGGTTGACGACAATGACCAGAGGGTGTAAATGAGTCCAAGGATCAGGACTGCCTAGCCAGACAATTTAAATTAGCCAGACTATTTTTTTATTTAAATCGGTTAAAATAAACAACTTGTTATTCAAATTATATTACCAAAGAACCTTGTTATCTGAAAAGGTCAAGATATACACGTTTTAATATGCATATATTACAAATTATAATTTATAATTATGTAGGCAGTCTGTTATTTTCGATTTCACTTATTATGCATATATTTAAATTTATCTATCTAAAAGGTTAAGGATGTTATCTCGATCTCGTCTTAACCAAGGTCTCTCAGTAACACACACACACTGCTGTGTCAGCAATTTACGTGATATGTGCTTGTGCGGAGAAACTTTTTTTTGATACGTGTGCTTGTTTAAATAAATTGGTGAAAGTGTTTTTTTTTTGGATATATATAGGGTAAGTTTTTTTTTATTACCAGATAAAATTTAAGTTACTAGAAAAACTACTGAAAATTAAATGAAATAAGTTTTCATGGTGATTTGGCAGATATATATGTGTTCTGAGATCATTATGGTAACCAATTTCGTTTTATTTTATACACCATATTCTGAAATGGATATCTACAGGGTGATTTACCTAAAACAATCAGTTTTTTTTATTTTGTTTTTTTTTTAATTGTAATGTCAAAATGATTTTTCTCGGGGGCTTAGATATATTAGATTTCTCTGTCTCTGTGAAAAATGATTTCGTTCATTTACATCATCATGTAATAAAAGTTTATATTTTTATTTTTTCAGAATTTGTCAGTTATTTTTTTTTGTGAAAGTTGTCAGCAGCAGTATTTAAGGTTTTCTAGATAAAAACAATAAAAAATAAAATAAAAAGTATTTATTGTTTTGAAAATTACAAAAATTAGGCTTTTCTGTATAATTTTAATTTATAAATTAAATTACACGGAGTAAAATATTGCCTATAAACATTTGAAAAACTATTCATTATTTTCATCATCTCTTCGTATTTGGGTGGCGGTGAAGACGAAGGACCCTCATCACCGGAAGAGCTGTAGATAGGGCTGGGGGGTTGTACCATCTTAGAGCTTGAGGGGGTGTCATCTTGTTCTTCAGATACTAAATTAAATTTATATCTATTAACAGCTTTCTCCATAATTTTAAATTTCTCCTCATTTTCAATTTTAACCCTTAAATACCTTATGGGGAGCGAACCAAACTTTTTTTCAGATTTAAGGCTTTTGGCGTATATGTTAAATGAACAAATACCTTATCCTTTCGCTTCTCAATACTTCTAACCCCATATCTGAAAAATACAAAATAAATAAATAAATAGTGTTAACATGTTGACTACCTACTATTACTGTAGATCAAAAAATAAAAAAAATAAAAATTAACGAATAAATGTAATTTTAGTAATGGAAAGAATACTTACTGGAATATCTGCTTTAAGATGATATATACATGATCGATGGGAAATCTCTCACGATCTTCTGTATAGACTGCTAGTGTTGATGGGATACCTGCCATTGTAAAAACTAATCTAATTTCTATGCATTTATGGTTTTGCTTATATAGTATTTTTACTGCAATATAAACTCTTCGTTATATGTTAGACAATTGCTTCGTCAGTTTTTAGGCAAGATTTTTTTTAAAAGATTTTATTTTTATTTTTTAGTTTTTTACATACACCCTAAATAATTTATATACCCCATAGATATTTTACTTTCCCCCCGAAAAGTCGTGCGTTAATAAAAAATTCAAAATTTTATTGTTTTTTACGTTTCAGGATATTTATATCAACAAAAATTATTTCAGTTAAGAATCTGTTTTTAAGTCTATCTGTCTGTCAGCAAAATTTGTGAACACGATAACTATTTGAGCTAAAGACTTCAAATTTATATTATGTTTCAGGATATTCCAAAAAAAAAATATTTCAGTTAAAATAAATTCCCCGGACAGAGCGAATATGTGACCATGATAACTATTTGAGCTAAAGACTTAAAATTTAGATCACAGGTTGATTAAAGTTCAGGTCTGAGATTGTTTTTCCTAAAAATCAGCTTGGTGTAAATGTGGTAAAAACAACTTTTTTTCAAAAAAAGATATTTTTGGAAAGAAATTTTTGGATTTTATTTTTAATTTTTTTTTATTTTTAATTTTAATGAAAGTTTGTTTTGTTGGTAGCAGTATTTTAAAATGAAAATATTTTTATGTTTTTTATATACATATTTTTAATATAAATCACTTTTTAACATTATTTTACTATTTATTTTTTACAGATATTACATAGAGGATAAAGTTTTTTTGGAAGAGGTCCATCAAATTGATCTTCATGTGAGAGATAATGTTTGATACATGGTCTTCGTAGCTGCAGCTCGATGTCTTGGGTAAGTTTTTGGGGTAAATCAGACCAAATATTTTCCAACTCGAACATCCTCACATTTTCCAGTAAATATTCTAATGGAAAATATTTAAGATCTTCGGGGGTAAAAATCCATAACGGCTGCCCCTCCTTATGTTTTTTAATAACTGATAAGACTTTATCCATGTACTCCATTTTTTAGTAAAGAAAAATATATTTTTGTTAGTTACTCTAGTTAAAGACTGTATCCAATTAGCTCAAAAATATTTTTTGTCTATTTATATAGGGTAATAGTTTAAAAATTAACCCGGATCTTATAAAACAATATGTAATTTGGGCTTATTATAATATTTTAATAGTTCAAAATAATAATTTGCATAATTTGCACATTATTTTAAATTTTTGCAATTAATCATTTTCTCCACTGGAAATGTTTTTGAAAGTCCACGTTTTTGAAATAAATGCATAGTAATTAAAAATCATATATATATATATATATATATATATATATATATATATATATATATATATATATAAGCCCCCGAAAAAAAAAACGTTTCAAAATATAGTGAATAGCTGTGTTTCAAGTCAAGCCAAAATTTGAAAATAATGGAAGCCATAAAAAAAACTATTGTAAGTATTTTTATTTTTTAAACCTTTTATATTTTTTCTGTTTTCGAATTATATTTTTTAGTTTAATGAATTCAAAACGAAAAGAGCAGATAGGGCAGCGAATAGGCTGCTGGAGGGCTATCGGATAAGGGCCGAGGAGATGAGCACAGATTTTGATATCTGGCTTATCAGGTGGTTGTTTGAGGGAAAGCTGGGGGAGGAGCATCCTGAGGATAACTGGGATCATCCTGCATGGATGCATCCCTTAGGTGTTATGGCTGCCTATGATGGTAATATATTTTAAAAAGTTTTACTAGCTTTCATTAATTATTTTTTTTTTTTAGAATAAGCTTTTAAAGTTTTTTAAGTGTGTGTAGGGTGGGGGAGGGTTTCTTTTTATGTTTTTAGATTTATATAAGGTGTAGGGTTTTTTTAATAGTTTTTATAGTTTAAGGTTTAGGTCTTTTACTCCCCCCTTAAGGAAAGGGTGATAAAAATTCTAGACTGGTGTTGTTTTTCAAAAATGTTTGAGTAAATTTTTTTTTGATTTCGTTTTTGATTTTAAGGAACCTAGATCTATAGGGGGAGTATTATTTTATGGGTACCAGTATTTTAATATTTTTAATTTTATTTAATAGAGTTTAGGTCTTTTTTAATAATTTTTAATTTATTAATATTTAACTTATAAATACATAGCATGACATCATTTAAAATTGCATCATTTTTAAAATATGCATATATCAAAAACTTGCCTTGCAGTAACTTTCCTATGAATACTTATCAGTATTTAAACTGCAAAGCTAAAGAATTAAATGCACACACTTAAAATAGTTCTTCACCACCTCACTTCGGCTCCAAAAGTCTCCAACAAGTTCTCATATTGATGATTTTTCAACTGATGTCGTTAAGAAATTTGAACGGGTGAGTAGAATAGTTAAGACAAAAAAGACATTGAAAAATTTATTTTGTTGTTAAAAAAAAATATTCTGACTTTGACTAAATGTATTACAGAAAAACGGAGCTGTATAAAGAATTTTGCCAAGGTAGAATCAAATTTAGCTATTTTAAGGGGGTACATGAATAACTTAAAAGCACGTTTAAATTATAAAAAAAACTATAAAAAACAAATCATGTGGCAAGATACTGAATATGCTTTTAATTCGAGAATTAAGACAGGTATAATTTTAAACTTAAGAATTAAGGACCCTTTAATTTTTTTTTAACAAAGCTTACAGAAGCTTCGCATGTCAGGTCCGTAAACAGCTTAAAACTTGTATTTTAAAGGTAAACGTTGTGTTTAATGTCCTGTATATAAAAACCAAGTGATGGTGAGACATCTATTAAAAATTTTAGTACCTGTAATGAACAAATTGACAAAAATACTAATTTAAAAGATTGGTTTAAGGTTAATGTAACTGATAAAATTATTGTAAAGTTGGAAGAATTTCAAATGCGTGATAGCGGTTGGGCGTTATTGGAAATTTTGCACTTAAAAGTAAATATAAATAAATTTTGCCCCTTTAATGTAGGTACATCAACTTACATTGATTTACCCAAGTTTATAAAAGGTACAAAAAGTGTTGTAAATATTAAAAATTCAGACCCTTATTGCTTTTTATGGGCTGTTGTATCTGCACTTCACCCTGCAAAAAAACATAGTGAGAGGATATCATCATACCCTCATTTTAGTAAAGTATTAAAATATGACGGAATTCAATTTCCTATTATGCTAAAAGATATTCCAAAATTTGAAGCTTTGAACAAACTTGCAATTAATGTTTTCGTAGTTAATAAAAAAGAAATATTACCTCTAATATTGAGCAAAGAAAATTTTTCCAACCGTATTAATTTACTTATGCTTTCTGGTAATAATTTAGAGAAACATAGAAATGTCGATAGGCTTTTATCAAACAAATCCAAATTATATCATTTTACATGCATACGAAGTATATCAAGACTTTTACATAAGCAAGAAGGTAATGTTAGAAATAAAATTTTTTATTGTAACAGATGTCTTAATCATTTTTCTAGCCCCCAATATTTAGATAAACATTTAGAGGACTGTAAACAATTTACTGAGGCTCGTGCATATCTGCCTACAAATTCAAATAAGATATTAAAATTTAAAATTTTTAAAAATAAAGAGCCCGTGCCCTTTGTTATATACGCAGACATTGAGAGTCTCCTTGTTCAGTATAATGATCCTGCTGGAACTGAAAAAACACAAATACTTCAAAAGCATGAGCCATTTAGTATTGCTTATTACTTGAAATGTTTCTATGACGATTCATTGTCAAAATTTAATATGTACACTGGTAAAAATTGTCAAAAGTGGTTTGCAAAAGAACTTGAATCTATTGCCCTACAAGTTAGTGATATTTTCAACAACCCCCTTCTCATGGACTCTCTAACTGATGAGGAAAAAAGTATTTTTTTACAGTCTTCTACTTTTCACATTTGCTCTAAGCCATTTTCAGATACACAGAAAAAAATTAGGGACCATTGTCATTTCACAGGCAAATATAGGGGTCCTGCACATAATTCATGTAATTTAAATTTTAAAAAATATACGTATGTACCTGTAGTCTTTCATAATTTGTCAGGTTATGACAGTCATTTTTTAATTAAGGACATTTGTACTGAAATTAAGGGTGACATGAGCTTATTACCTATAAATAAAGAAAAATATATTTCATTTACTAAATTTATAAAGGGTACTAATATAAGCTTAAGGTTCTTGGACTCTTTTAGATTTATGGCCTCAGGTTTAGATAAATTAGCATCCTACTTAGATGATAATAAAAAAATTATAACAAAAAAATATTTTAAAGATGAAAACACATTTAAATTAGTTTCAATAAAAGGGGTATTTCCTTATGAATATCTTGACAGTTGGGGAAAACTACAGGATACATGTTTACCAAAAAAAAAAATTTTTTTTAGCCACATTAATAATGAGAATATATCTAATGCAGATTATGAGCATGCTTGTAATGTATAGAGTTCTTTTCAAATTAAAACATTACAAGAATACGCAGAGTTGTACTTGAAAACTGATGTATTACTTCTTGCAGATATTTTCGAAAACTTTCGAGAAATGTGTCTAAAAACATATAAATTGGATAGTTTGCATTACTTTACAGCCCCGGGTCTGTCTTTTGATGCTATGTTAAAAGTAACAAATATTAAATTGGACTTATTAACCGATTATGACATGCTAATGTTTATTGAGAAAGGTGTAAGGGGGGGTATTTCACAATGTAGCAACTGATATGCCAAAGCGAATAATAAATATATGGGTGAAGATTATAACCCTGAAATTCCTACTTCATACTTAATGTATTTAGACATTAATAATCTTTATGGAGCTGCAATGAGTTGTCCGTTACCTTATGGGGACTTTCAGTGGGTAAATCCTTTAGATTTTTTATAAAGAAAATATTTTACAAATTCCTGACGAAAATGACTATGGGTATATCCTTGAAGTTGACCTTGACTATCCTGTAGAATTATTTAATAAACATAAAGATTTACCACTATGCCCCGAACATAGAGTCCCTTTAGTATCAAAATCTGAAATTCCAAAATTATTAACCACTTTGTATAATAAAGAAAAATATATAATTCATTATAAAAATTTAAAACAAGCTATTGCATTAGGGCTTAAACTTAAAAAAGTTCACAGAATTATAAAGTTTAAGCAATCAGACTGGTTAAAAAAGTACATAGACTTAAATACAAAACTACTTACACAGAGTAAAAATGATTTTGAAAAATTTTTTTTTAAACTAATGAATAATTCAGTTTTTGGTAAAACAATGGAAAAGGTTAAAAAATATAAAGATGTTAAATTAGTAAATAGATGGGGTGGTAGGTATGGTGCACGGTACTATATTGCGCAACCTAATTTTCACAGTTGTGTCATACTAGCTGAAAACATTGTTATTATAGAAATGAACAAACTTAAAGTTAAATATAATAAACCTATATATTTAGGGATGTCAATCTTAGATATTTCAAAAAAATTTTTGTATGATTTTCTTTACTCTTATATTAAAGAGAAGTTTAGGCACAGTGCCCAATTGTTGCATTCCGATATTGATTCGTTTGTGCTTAAATTTGACGTAGATGACATATATGACACCATAAAGGAAGATATACATATGACACGTCAGATTACCCCGTTGATAATATTTTTAATATTCCACGTGTTAATAAAAAAGTTGTAGGTTTAATGAAAGATGAGAACTGCGGTAGAATAATGACTGAATTTATAGGGTTACGATCAAAAATGTACGCTTTTAAAGTAAAGTCTGATAATAATAAAATTTTTGAAAAGAAAACGGCTAAAGGTATAAGACACTCTTTGTTAAAAGAAATAACTTTTAAAGATTATTACCGATGTCTCTTTAATAATGTAGAAATTACAGGTCGTCAAAATTTAATTGTCTCAAAACATCATGACGTTTTTACTGTGTCTCAAATAAAAGTAGCATTAAGTCCCTATGACGATAAAAGAATAGTTAACTATCTTAAAACTGATACCGTACCATGGGGATATTATGACCACCCTGAAATGTTACATGTTTAGTCTTTTTTTGTCTTAAATAATCTGCTATACCCATTCTATGGATCTGTGGATGATTTTAAAAAAGGTAACTAAACTTTTTTTTTATTTTTAGGTAAATCAAGGTGATATGACTAAATGGAAAAACGTATTTATAGATCAATTTAGGTTTAGTAAACTTAAATGTAAAGCAAGACGAGTGCATTTTGTAACTTTACCACTAGACTATAAAACCAACATATCTCGTAATTATGCCTGTACCTGTAAAATTTGTATGCCCTAAATGCAAAGGGGAAACTGATATTCAAAATTTAAAGTGTATTTATTGTACACTTGAGGAGGAATATGGTTTTAAGTTAAAAAAAATTATTAAAAATTAAGTTATTTTTTTATAATATATTTTAATTATTTATAGGTAAACATGACAACCCTTGCAAATTATATAGGGAAGTCTATTATGGATTCAACAACTCAGAAACTAAGCAAAGAACTTCAGAAAAAAATTGATTCAACAGGTTGTACAAAACAATTTGTCTTGGAAAATGTGCCGTTTGATCCAAAAAGGATGGTAATTGCTGGAGGCTTTATTGCTTGGGCAGTAGGAGAAACAAAACTTTTTAATGATATAGATGTCTTTTGTTTTCTTGAGGAAAATGAGGTGGTTCCTATAATTGACCATACAAAATGGCGAAAACTCAACGAGAAAAGTGAATATTATAATGGTAAAGATGGTTCCAACCAAGGAGAGGGCACTTCAAAAGGCTTGATAACAATAGTTGAAGTTTTATGTTCGAAAACTAACCGCTTGCAATTAATATATATAAGAAAATCTGGTGAACTGCAACCTCAGGATTTAATTGAAAAAGCAACCATGTTATTGTTTAGTTTTGATATTGACCATTGTAGGGTTGCTTGGATACCCGAACTTGACTTATGGATGGATTGGCGCGGTTATTTACTTGACACACCAACTAAAATGTCACGTGTTAAGAAATATTGAAAGAGACTTAATACTCCAATAAGAAGATCACCACGAACACTGAAATTTATGAGTCTAGTTAGCTTTGCAAGATGTTTACCTAAATAATTAACTTTTTATTATATAATTTTTGATGTATAAGGTTTTTTTTCTTATTATATAACTTTTTATTTCTATATTATATACTTTAAATAAAAGATATTTTAATTAAATTTTTATTATATTCTGTGTTAAATAAAATATTTTACAATTTTTATTTTTTGTTTATTTTTTACAATAATACTCCCAATAATACAAATTAAAAGTGTTCTCCAAGGAACAATTTAAGTTATTAAATAAATGATTATTACAATGATGAGATTTAAAAATAGATTTTAACTTTTCAAGTGAAGGGAACCCTTGGTCTTCCAAATCAATTATATTATAATTTATAATTCTACTTAACCACTCCTTTTTCTGTGTGACCTTTACGCCTATAATAATATTTTCACCATAATTGTTGTCAAATATAAATTTTTCTATGAAACTTGACAAATTTTCATAATTTAAGCTTTCACATTGAGAATCGTTCCATTTTAAACCATGTAGATTATTAGTTAACCAATCAAAGTGTTTTTCAACTTTATAATTAAATACTTTTCCATCCAAAGGTAAATTTGTACTGGTATGGGCATAATTTCCATTTAAAACGTTTAGAATTGATATTTCTTTGCAAAGAAATGTGGATTTTCCTAATTGAAAGCCTTGTAAGTCACAAATAAACATTTTTTTTATACGGTACGACTTGATTGAGTTGAAACAGATAACTAAAAAAGTTTCAGCACATCACAGTTTTATAACAGATTTTTTTTCTTTTCTTTTTTTACATGTTTTATTTAAAGCTGTATAATCAACGGCCCATTTATCAGCTTCCCATTTAAATCCTGAACTCTAAAAAAGTGCTTGATCTGTTTCGTAATTCAAGATAGTCTGTTTTTAATATTTTAAATCTATGATCTCTGTCTATTATATAATTATAAGCGTCAATTGTTACATTATATAACTCCTCATATTCTTGCAAAGATTTATTTAACGATTCCAAACATTTTCCATCATTATTAACTAATGTAGTGCTATCATTAAATCCTATTTTTTTCACATAACCCACCATTAAGGGGGTAGGTTTGGTAGTAGTTGAAGGGGGGTTAATGGCTGATGTTCTATTATAAATAGTATGTATGCTCAACTCAGGGTACTTTGATAATAAATTATTATAACTAATATGTACATTTGACACATTTTCTCGTATATGATGAATCATTAAACTACCCAACTCGGGGTTAAAACTTGATTGATATTCATCACAATTTATTAGTCTAACAAAAATACTTAATATTATTAAAAGAGACATTGTACTACAACCAGTGCTAAACACCTACTAGTTGATTTAAAGTAAAAACCTATGCTATATTAGTCCTATCAATCCATGAGCCTTCAGATTCAGGGAATCCTAACCATTTAACTAACACCTTAATTTTCCTCTTTTTTAACACTTTTACAACCAGGTAAATGTCTTTATTACTAGCATGCACCAATTGAAGTTGCTGTGCATAAAAACAGCCCTTAATTTCTTGATTTTTTATATCTTGTAGCAAATATGTAGTAGGATCTGTTAACTTTACTTTTTTAATTGTAAAAATTTCAGTTGACCAGTTGAGCATATATTTTTTATCAAATGCACCCCTTAGTTTTGATATACGAACATAATCGCCCGTTTTAAATTTAAATTTTTTGTCTACAAACTTAATTTGATTGTATGCAGTATTCAATAACATTTTTTCATATTTTTTAGTAACATCAGCAGGTTTCATGCCAATTGTTCTATGTTTTGTATGGTTATATTTTTTTATTAAATCAGGTAGAATATTAACCCATTCATATTTACCTTGTAAGCTAAACTCCTTAAACATCCACGTTTTTATAGTTCTGTTCACACGTTCTACAATTGATGCTTTTTTCTCACTATAAGCAGGGTAATGATTTACTTTATATTTAGTAAAAAGCTTTGTCATAGTTGAATTAAAAAATTCACCCCCTAAGTCAGTTTGCATATTTTATTTTATGCTTTTTTAAAACAGTTTCCATTACTTTAGAGACTTCTTGTGCAATTTTATTTTTAAGGGGTATTGCCCATAAAAACTTTGAAAAACAATTAATTATCATTAATATATATTTAAAGCCTTTATTTTCAGATGAATAGGGTAATAACTCCACTAAGTCAGCTTGCATCAAATCATTTAATGACTTAATTATAACTTTTCTTCGTTTAAAGTTTATTCTTGCAGGTTTATGTATTTCATTAACAATCTGTCTTTTGGCGTCAGTAACAAAATTTGTCATGTTATTCAATTATTTTCGCCTCACGTAGCTCCTCAATAATGGACACTATTTCGTTATTATGACTAGTATTTCCAGCTTCCTGTGATGCAATCAATAAACGTAAGCGACTTACAAGTTCATTGGGTGAGTCCCAATATGTATATTGCACAGGTTTATTTGTTGCTTTCATAACCATACCACCATAAAATGGTCCAATAATATTCTTATACTTATCTAATCTACTACCTTAGACTTGTTTGTCAGCCTTATAATCTCTTCTGCCTGCGTTTGTTTTGATAACAATATCTTTATATACATTTTCATCAGTACTTGTATAATTTTCGGGGTATTTTTTGAACAGTAGTTCAAACAACCCAGGGGTCCCTTTGTATCGTTTCTTTTTAACAATTATATCAGAACCAACTATATCTAATTTTGAATATCCTATATAAAATTTTTCAGACTCTGCGTCATGTCTTATACCATAACGTTGATCACAAGTAGCAGGGTCTTCAATTATTTTTCGAATATATTTCCTGGGTAATGTATTATATTGTCCTAAATACTCTTGAAATGAATTTTCTGAAATATCATGTCGAGCTGCAGCTGCATGTTCAGTTTCATTCTTCGATTCATCTTCTTCTTCTTCATGCATTGCTTCCTTAAACATTAAACGTTTTATACCGCTTGTTGAATCATTTTCAGCATAGGGTAAATTAAATTTGAAATTAAGTTTTGATTTATTTAAAGGTGTTTCATAATATAAGGGGTCTTCCTCATCATCATCATTTTGTTCAGGCTCCGTTTTAATATTAACAGACTTATTTTTATCTTTAATTATTTTACTATAGTTAGGTTTATGAGAACTTTGTGTTTTCAATATTTTTTAACTGGTTTGTTATAGGTGAAAATATTTTTTCTTGAGCAATTTCACCATGTTTAATTAAATCAAGCTTATCTTTGATAATTCTACGCTTTTCAATTAGTTTTTTTTTTAGTTCTTTTTCTGATTCATCTAGACATATTTTTAACGGGTCGAAACGGGTCGTACAGGTTTCTAAAACAGATTTATAAACGGGTCGTACAGGTTTATAAACGGGTCGTACGGGTTTATAAACTGGTCGTACAGGTTGAAACAGGTCGTACAGGTTTCTAAAACAGATTTATAAACGGGGTCGTAAAGATTTATAAACGGGTCGTACAGGTTTATAAACGGGTCGTACAGGTTGAAACGGGTCGTACAGGTTTCTAAAACAGATTTATAAACGGGTCGTACAGATTTATAAACGGGTCGTACAGGTTTATAAACTGGTCGTACAGGTTTATAAACGGGTCGTACAGGTTGAAACGGGTCGTACAGGTCGAAACGGGTAAAAATATTTTTTTTTTAAACTGATCTGATCTGATTGAAAACAAGTTATAAACTGACTAGTGATAGGTTTGAAAAGCTTTTTTACCACTATATTTATATACATATAAAAGAATCAAATTCTTTTCTATATCTACCATTATTTAGTTTAAAATCTTTAAATATTGATAAAAAACCAAATGAATCAGCCCAACACATATTTTTAAATTGTTCAAATGACATATCTGTACCTATATGATTATTATATATATATGTCTAAGATTTAAATCATCTTGTTTGAAAAGAACTATGCTGTTTGCGTTATCTCTTATTAAATGTTTAGGGATTTTTACATATGTTTGACAAAGGTAGAAACAATCTATACTATTATGTCTGCCCATACTAAAATATTCACGAATTTTATCTTGGTTATGACAAGCTACATCATCAAAAATAAAAATTGATTTTTTTTTGCTTGTGAAGGCTCCAAAATATTTTCACTGTCACTAAAAGCATAATATCCAATATTTTTTAGGGGTTTTAATAGTTTTTCTATAAATATTTAGGTTTATATAGAGACTTTGAATAAAGATAAATATTTTCAAATTTTAAACCCTTCTTGTGTTCTATTAAACTAATCATAACATTTGTTTTTCCCCAGTTTGAGGGTCCTACAATTAAACATCTAATAGTTGTAGGTAGTAATAAACCATGCTTATTAACATCATGATTATTATTTATATCATGATTGTCGATATTTAAAGTAGTTTTTTGTTTCAATAACCTCATAATTGCTTAGTATACAGTTCTGTATTCACTTAAACAAGAAAATATAGTGCTTTAAGGTTAAACAGGTACTACTATTTATACAGTACAAAGATGTAATATTATAACGGAGATATTAAAGGTAGTGGTTTAATTAACTCAGCAATTAATAAACTGCCCTTTGAGTTACATATCCCCACATATCGCTTCTGTGGTCCTGGCACTTTTCTTAAAAAAAGATTAGCTCTTGGTGATGTTGGTATTAATGAACTGGATGAAGCTTGTAAACAGCATGATATTGCTTATTCTCAAGAAAAAGATCTATCTAGTAGACATGTGGCAGATAAAATTTTTGCTCGAGAAGCCCTTAAAAGAGTTTTTAATCGACAATCAAAGCTTAGTGAACGAATTGCAGCCCTTGGAGTATCATCAGTAATGAACGCTAAAGTTAAATTGGGTATGGGTCATACAAAAGTCTATGGAAGGTCAAATATCATAAGTAATTATAAAAAGTGTATGGTGAAAGTAAAAAAATCGTTACAGAATTCTATCAATGCGATTGATAGTTGTATTGCAAATTTTGAAACAGATCAAAACCTACAAACAAAAATCAAACCACTAGGTAAAGTTAAAACAACTCAAGAAAAGCTTGTGAAGACATCTAGTAAGATAACACCACCTAATGATATAACACCAATGGAAACTGATTTTGTGCCTAAAAAGAAAGATAAATTTTGATTAAAATAATAAATATCTTGTATATATATATATATATATATATATATATATATATATATATATATATATATATATATAAAAACATACTCAAAATATCTTTGATTAGTTTTAAAAAGTCATTTATCTAAATACAATGGCTCCCATGAAAAAACAAACTATTAAAAAAAATAAAAACAGAAAAACAAAACGTAATGTTCAGAAAAAAACTATTAAAAAGAAGAATATCAAATCTAAAAATAAAACAAAAAGACAAGTTACAAGTATTAGAAATATTACAAAAAAAATTAAACAAAGAATTGCTGAAAGTAAACCTCAAGACATTACAGATGTAGTCCAGATAGCTTTAAAGACAGCGTCGAAATATAAAGACAAGAAAATTAATACTGATAGAGTTATTCAAGTGCCAAAAACAGGAGGTATTTTACCCCTGATTCCAATTTTTGCAGCTCTAAGTGCTCTAGGAGCCTTAGGGAGTGGGGCTGCAGGTGTATTCAAGGCTGTAAATGATTCCAGAGCAGCTAAGCAACAACTGGATGAGGCTCAACGACATAATAAAACAATGGAAAGTATTGCAATAGGTAAAGGTCTTTGTTTGAAACCTTTTAAAACTGGGTTGGGTCTTTTTTTAGGAAAAAGTCAAGCATTAAAAAATTACCGATAACATTACCTAAAAGACCTCTATCAAATATTGATATACTTTATTATAGTAAAAAACTCAAAATATCCTATTTTAGAGGTGTTTTCATGCGAAATGATCTCCCTAAAAAAATACATAGTAATGAATCTGGGATAATTAACCTTGATATAAAAGTGGAGATGGAACTCATTGGACAGCTTATAAAAAACGACTTGATACTGTAAATTATTTTGACAGTTATGGAAATCTACAACCTCCTACTGAAGTTTTTAAATATTTTAATTCAAATGGTTTATGTAATGTTTTATATAACTATGATATATATCAAAGATATAATACTTATAATTGTGGTCACTTGTGTTTATCATTTCTAAATAAATAGCATGTATTATATTTTCTATGATAGTTTTACTTTTAAGCTGAAGTTAGTAAGAACATATTATGTCGTATACATTTATACTGTCAGATAATAAAACAACCCTTAAATCAAAAATTTATCCTCCTCTTGTCTTAAAGGAGGGTGAAAATTATGTTTTAGGGTTAATTGATTTTGTTTCTTCAAATTCAATTCCAAACGTTGACAAATCAAATAATAAATTTTACTATACGGACGATAAAAATACTCATACAATAAAGATACCATGTGGTTCATATGAAATAAAGGACATTGAAAATTATATAAACCAAGAGTTGCATAATAAAAAAGAAAAAGAAATAACCTTACATAAATTGGTTTTAGAAGCTAATCTAAATACACTTAAATGTGATATTAAGTTTGATTTTGAAATTAACTTTAAACAACCTCATAATATAGGTTCTTTGCTTGGATTTAAACAGAAAATACTTGCACCAAATGTTAAACATGTATCAGATTTTCCCATTAATATTCAAAAAGTTAACTCAATTGGTTTAGAATGTAATTTGATTACAAATTCATATAACAATGGTAAATCAGCACATATTTTACATGTGTTTTATCCAACTGTTGGTCCTGGATATAAAATTGTAGAATGTCCTGCAAATGTTATTTATTTACCGATTAATACACATTATATTGATGAAATTAATGTAAACATTGTTGATCAAGATGGTAACTTAATAAACTTTAACAATGAGACAATAACACTAAGAATTCACTTAAAAAAAGTTGATTAATAACTATCTAGTCAAATTGAAGACGACTTTTAAGAAACAAAGAACAATCATGGTGTTCCTGTATAATATTAAACCCATGCAAGAACTTCAACCATCTGATGAAGAGAATATAAATAGAAAAATTGGTCTAAAGAAAATTAGTGCAAAAAGAAAACTTGAACCATTAACACAAGAAAATAGACAATTTTTAAGGTTCTTAGGATTAAAAGTTCTTTAAAAATTACAAAGTTAGAAGAAATCTGGTACAACTGTAAATTATATATTAATATAAGCGTGAAAAGTATTTTAATTGTTTTTAGTTGCAATTTTAAAAGAAAAAAAATCAACAAAGAGAAATGAGTGGTATTTTAAATATTAAACAAAATGTTTTAGTTGATAACTCAATTACTCGTTCAGAATACCACACATATCAACCTTATGTAAATACAACTTTTAGTAACTCTGACGAAATTAGGATTCCCATTCAAGCACAAAACTTACTTACTCTACCATCTCAAAGTTATCTTTATATTGAGGGTAGACTTTTGAATGAAGTAGAAAAACCTAGTAAAACTTTAAAATTTATTAACAATGGCTTGGCTTTTTTATTTGATGAAATTCGATATGAATTAGGTGGAACTGTAATTGACAGAGTTCGAAACCCTGGTATCACTTCAACTATGAAAGGATATATTTCTTACTCGGACTCTGACAGTACTAGACTACAAAATTCTGGTTGGTTTCTAAAATCAGAAAGCATTGTAGTAGGTGAAAAAGGTACTTTTAATGTTTGTATACCACTAAAATTGTTGATGGGTATATTTGAAGACTATAAAAAAATCATTGTTAACATGAAACAGGAACTTGTTTTCATTAGAAATAATTCAGATATAAATGCAGTCATTACAACAAAAGCCGAAGAAAAAAAATGTTAAAGTTTTACTATCTAAAGTTTTATGGAAAGTTCCGCATGTATCAGTATCAGACACTCAAAAATTACAACTGTTTAATTATATAGAAAAAGGAGTTGATTTGGACATTGCATTTTATTATTATTATTATTATAAAGATTATAAAGGCAAAGGGCATGCCCTATCAAGCCTAATTGTAGTACAATAAATTGAGTAAAAAAAAAAAAGAAAAAAAATGAATATAACAAATGTGAAAGGGAGATAAAAACTACATAAAAAAGGTCACGTCAAGTTAAAAATCCAAAATAAAAAGAAAAAAAGAATAGATATTGTGGTTTAACTTATAACGTTCCAAAATGAATCCAGCCTGTTCTTAAACGTATTTATCGACGGAGCAGATACCACGTGCTCAGGTAGCGAGTTCCAATCATCTCTAGTGCGACAGGACCAAAAATACTGCCGCGATGTAGTACGAAAGTAATCATGAGATATTCTCAACGAATGCCCTCTAGGGCGAGGGTCGTCTCTCAGTGTAAACATATGGGACATATCCGTTCCAAACAAATTATGGAGCGCTCTGTATACTAATATAAGATTACCACGTTTTCTTCTCATTTCAAGTGAAAAATTGGTAGCACGTAATCTGTTTACGTAGTCCATTTGTCGTAAAACAGGACAAAGTTTAAGTGTACGCCTTTGTATCTTTTCCACAGCCAGAATATCCTTTATGTAAATGGGATTCCATACTGGGGCTGCGAATTCCAGTATTGGCCTGGTGTACGTTGTAAAAAGCTTGGTTATGCATATGGGAGATGGGTTGCTAAAAGTTCTTCGTATCAGGTGTAAAACATAGTTTGCCTTCCTCACAATGGATATAATATGTAATTCCCATTTCAAATCCTGAGATATTATAACGCCCAGATCTGACTGCGAAGTAACTACTTTAATTTGTTTATTGTTAATAAAGTAAGGCAAGCGGGGATTCTTCTTTCCCAGATGGAGTACCGTGCACTTATCTTCGTTTAACGGTAACAACCAATCTTTACACCAATTTTCTATAGTTGCTAGGTCTTCGCGCAATATGTTGTAGTCCGTAATTGGATTACCAAAAATTTTTTTGTCGTCTGCGAACGATGCATGCTTAGACTTAATACGTCTAGCCAAGTCCGCTATAAAAATTAAAAACAAGATGGGTCCTAAAACCGACCCTTGTGGTACTCCACTGATAGCTGCTAAAAAGTCCGAAAACGATTCACCAACTCTTACGCAAAACAGCCTTAATGTTAGGTAACACTCCAACCACTTCAATAGTTTGCCCCTAATTCCAAAATGTTCTAGTATAGCCAGAAGCCTTTTGAAGGGGACATTATCAAAAGCTCGGCGAAAGTCCAAATAAATTACATCAACACTATTACCTTTATCCAGTTCACGAGTCCACGAATTTAAACAATTTAATAAGTTTGTTATCACTGACCTGCCAGGAACAAAACCATGTTGTTCATTAGGTATAATTTAGTTTTCAAGTAAAAAGTTAATTAACTCATCAGCAATTATAGATTCCATAACCTTTAGTGGTACAGATAACAGATTAACAGGTCTATAATTACTGGGATTTGTCGCCCTTCTTGAATATAGGCGATACGATAGAAGTTCTCCAATCAGCGGGTACAGATGACGTAATAAAAGACATGGTAAAGAGCTTTTGTAATGGTTCCGCTAGAGTTTCTGCGCAGTCCTTTAGAATTTTTGTTGTTATTTTATCTATACCTGGAGCAGAGTTTCGTTTTAGTTGTCTGAGCTTAATTTGAATTTTCTCAGTAGTAAACTCTATATCTGATAATGAATTTGGATTTCTGTCGGCAGTAATTGGTGGGATAACGCCGTGAGGTTCTTCAGAGTAAACAGATTTGAATACCTGACCAAATAAGTCGGCTGTTTGTTTATTATTTTCGCATATTTCCCCATTTTCACATCTTAGTAACGGTATACCAACATTTCCAACAGTATTTAAACGCACGTACTTGTAAAATTTCTTCGGATCTTCGTGCATAACGATATTTGTTTCGTACTCCGATTTCTTTTGTGCAATAATTTGAGACAAATTATTTGAAAACCTTCTGAATCTTCCAAAATCGTCTTGGTTTCTTGTTCTTTTAAACCTCTTCCAAAGAAACGCTTTTCTTTCAACTTCTTCCAATAAACTATGGGAAATCCAGGGCTTACTTGGACATGCTTTTATTGTGATTTGTCTAGAGTTGGCATTAAGGCAAGTTCTAATATTTGTCAGAAATTTATCCCAAGAAGAGTCCATATTCTCAAAAGTATTAAAGTCCATGGATCGTAGATCCTCATGGAATTTGCTGTAGTCAATAATGCTTTTTATTTTTGAAACTTGTTTTGGATATTGTGTTACATTGAATTGACATTTTGACATTATTACAACGTGATCGGATATTCCTATAGGTGACACATACTCTGCAATAGAGATCAAATTTGAATTGGTAGTGAGTACTAAATCCAACAAAGACGGATTATTTCCCGTTCTAAATCTAGTAGGTTCGTCCACCAGCTGCTGCAGATTATTTTCGGAAAGCATTCGAAGGAAAAAATGTATTTTATTTTCTTCTTCAGGTATAAGAGGATTGGGCCATGTAATATCGGGAAAATTAAAATCGCCCATTAAAATAATGTTATCCGATGTCCTTGATAAATTTTCGACAAAGTCATAAAAGGATTTGTCAGCGGTAAGACTACAATCGCCTGCTCTGTATATAGAACCCAAAGTAAATTTTATGTCCTTATATTGTAGTGAAATTAAAGTTGCCTCAATTTCAGAACTATCAAAATGTATTTGTTGAATTTGAAATCCTTGAAATGCATTTTTATTTAAATATACACAAGAACCACCTCCTTTTGATTTTACTTGGCTCTTTCTATCCCTTCTAAAAAGTAGGTATCCAGGCAAGTTAACAACCTGGTCTGGTGTATCATCTTTTAACCATGTTTCAGTAAGTAAAATACATGATGGGTTGTGGTTTTGTATAAATAAAATAAAATCATTCATCTTAGCCGTGAGAGTTGCAATGTTCGTATACATAAAGTTCCAATCCACTAAAAAGGTACCTACTTTTTTTCAGGTATAGTTTTAGATATTATAGTTGGTATTCCCTTAACATACTTAATTGTAAGATCCTTTTCTCCACTTGTAATGCGGTCCTGAAGTTCTTGACCCAAGTTTTCCAGATTTTTTAATTGATTTGGGGTCTTATCATCTACAATTCTGATTTTATTGAAATTAGTGCCTATTAATTTTTTTTGATTACGTAGGATTAATTTTGCATCTTCTTGTGCACTTAGAGAAACTTTTAATGGTGCAGGTCTAATATCATCGGACTTCTTGCGCAAGCGTATAGAGGAAATAGCTGACTTAGTAGCATCCCCCGTAATTAATCGAAAAATATTGTTTGCAACATCTATATCATTTCCCGTCGTAGGTTCTGATACTCCATAAATTATAACATTTCTTGAACGGTTAATCCTTTCCACAACTTCATTGGTAATTAATTCAAAATTAGTTTCTGATGCGTCATTCGATTTCGCTTCAATTTTTTTCTCCAGTGCTTCAATCTTGGATTCCATATCTAATTTAAGGCTATTAATAAGCCCTCTAAGAGAAATAAATTGATCAAAATTATTTGAGCATTTATTGCAGAAATATTTAATGCCTTTGATTGTCCTACGCGTAAGTTTAATTTCGTCTTCTGAAAGATCCATGCAATGAATGTGAATGCTTCGCTCGCAACCGTCGCATTTCTTCAGGCCTCCCCGGACCTCTTTACCCGTCACCGGCTGTGAACAATTTCCGCACTGATTCATCTTAAAACACCAAAATAAAATGCTATCTGGCAACAGTGCGTTCGAGAATCAGTAGTTCCTTGTCTTAAACGCTGTCAAGTGTCCTCCGTGGACGAGCGGTCTAAGGCGCCAGCCTGCTGGACTTACAGGTCCCTGGAAGCACGGGTTCTAATCCTGAGCAATCCCAATATAACTTTTTTTAATTTATTTTCTATAAAAATTTTATGACTTGCAAGTAAGTTTATAGGTTAGAATACGGTAAAATGTTTAAAATGAATGTTTTGCCAAAATTAGGAAAAGTACGACTTTGTCCACAATTACACTAAAACTTCAGCATAGATCACACACTTTACTGCACAATTCATAAGTTCTTTCTAGCCAAATACTTGTGTTCTTGGTAGAAAAATATTGCTAGATGTGACAAAAAAACTGTCCCGAAAATTCTGAGCTGAGAACTTCATAAATATCCCTTACTACCAGAAACAACAAGACATACATGGCCTGTAAAAACTGCAAGTCAACTTGAAAAACCACGTTATGTTATTGTAGGCTTTCAAACCGCTCAAAAAGACAATATGCTAGCAGACATGAGTCACTTTGAGCATTGTAATTTAACAAATATAAAACTTTATTTGAACTCTGAAATGTATCCATATGACAATTTAAATATTAATTGTTCTGAAAAACAGTGGTCGGTATTATATGAAATGTATGCACAATTCCAGGAATCATACTATTATAAGAATAATTGTGACCCGTGTCTCTCACCAAAAGAGTTCTTTGAAAAAGCTCCTCTGTACGTAATTGACTGCAGCAGGCAAAATGAATCTTTAAAAACCGGTGCAGTAGATTTGAGAATTGAGTTTGAAACAAATAAAACTATTCCATCGAAAAGCAATGCCTATTGTTTGATCCTGCATGATAAACTTGTTAAATATAATCCTCTGTCAAATATTGTACACATTATTTAAGAATGTTTTTAGTATATTGTATTAATAAAATATAAATAAATATTTTTAATAAAAATTTTAGGTCTCGTAATTTAAAATGTCTGGCTAATTTAAATTGTCTGGCTAGGCAGTCCTGATCCTTGGACTCATTTACACCGCTAGGTGGCGACACCCTCTGGTCATTGTCGTCAACCGAAGAACAAAAAAAATCCTGAAAAAAAAATTTTTTTTTTTTAATTTTTTTTTTCAGGATTTTTTCAGGACTCGCTGATGTCTTCAGCTGAAGAATTCCTCAGGCTACCACAGTGGGTCAGTACCCCGCTTGTCCTACTACTCTAATAGACCTAAAAAGCTTTTGATTTGTTTGCTTGTTTTTGGTATAGGGAATTCTGTTATTGCACGGATTTTGTCGGGGTTGGGTATTATACCTTCTGTTGTAATTATATGTCCGAGGTAGGCTGTTTCTTTTTTTAAAAATTCGCATTTATCTAGTTGTATTTTGAAGTTGTTCTCGCGAAGTCTGTCAAAAATTTTCTTTAAGTTTACAAGGTGTTCCTGAAGGGAAGTAGAATAAACGACAATGTCGTCTAGGTATACTAGACAAATAACGTTTTGAAGGTTATTAAGGACTCGTTCCATGATCCTCTGAAATGTCGCTGTAGCGTTTTTTAATCCAAACGGCATTCGAAGGAATTCGTAGTGACCGTTCTCAACATTAAACGCGGTTTTATGTATATCGTCAGGGTGCATTTCGATCTGATGAAATCCGCTTGCTAGGTCGAGAGTAGAAAAATAATTGCAACGTCCGAGTTTATCTAATATGTCAGCAATGTTGGGTATCGGGTAACGGTCGTCGACTGTCTTTTCATTTACTTTACGGTAATCTACAACGATTCTCCATTTCTTTTTTCCAGTGGCGTCCGCTTTTTTAGGTACAATCCAAATTGGACTTGACCACGCGCTATTGGAGGCTCGAATAATTTTTTCTTTGAGCATTTTATTTATTTGTTTATGAACTTCTTCTTTATGAATAAATGGGTAACGGTATGTTTTTGTGTAGACTGGGATTTCGTCGTGTGTTTTGATTCTGTGTTTAATTTGGTTCGTAAATGTCAGATCAGTTTGGTCAGAGTGAAAAAGGTCTGCGTAATTTTTTAAAAGATGTAATAGTCGTGTTTTTTCTTCTGAATTTAGGTGATCGGTTCTAATATTGTCTTCGAAATTGTCTATTTTATTTTTGTTTATTTCACAAATATCGGCTGTATATAATTCGAAATTATTTTCAAGGGGAAAGGCTTTAATAGGGCTGGTTAGTGTAAAGTTAATATCTGCGATAAGGTTATTATGGACTTCGACATGAGCCCAGTTATCCTTAGCAATAGTTAAAGTTTCCGCAGTTTTGTATATTTTGTTGAGGAATAAATATTTCGCCATTGGGAGTTGTCACGGGAATTTTTATCCTTGTGGCATTATTTCCCAAAAGTAGCTTTTTTAAAATAACTTGGGGGTTGGATCTGAAATATTGAATGGGTATGCTTGCGTTTTTTGTGGTAAGTTTATTTTGTGAAAAAAATATGTCAGCACCTAATTTTTCAAAAATGTCCATTCCTATAACTCCGTCGAAAAAATCGTGGAATTTGTAAACATGGAATTTTATTTCATTATGTGCAGATTCGTTGAATTCCAAGAAAACGGGTGTTGTTACTACAGTGTCGTGCTTTGTGGTATTATTTGCTGTTTTGATTAAAAAGGGTTCAAAGGAGATTTTATCTTTATAATATTGGTGTACTACTGTCGGATCTAAGAGTGATTTCGTGGCACCTGTATCTATTAAAAGTTTAAGGGGTGGGTCGCTTATTTGAATGTAAGGAAGGGCGCGATTGTCAAAATTCGTGTTTAGTTCTATTATGTTGTCTGGTTGGGGTTCATTAGTTCCTGAAAATCCTGTTCGTAACAGTTTTCAGTTTCAGTATATTCGTATTCGTAGTTTTCTGCTTGTTGTTCTGGAGGGTTAGCTGCGTCGTCAGAGGGATTAAAATATTCCGTGTTATATAGTTCTTCCGAAACCCAGTTATGGGTTGTAGGTCGCGGGTTATTTTGGCTGAAAGATTGTCTTGATGTCGTGCTCATAGGAGTTGGACGGTCAAGTTTCCTTACTTGGGAGTTTGGAGCCCAAACATTTTTTGGTTTCCCAAAAACTTGTTCATTTGTAGGGAATCTTGTCTGTACGTTTTGTCTTGGTTGGGGTAAGTTAATAGGACCGGTGGGAAATGTTGGTTAGGGTGGTTGGAAAAAGTTAGCGTGTTGGGGTTGTGGTAGTGTAAAACTTTGTTGAGGTTGTTGGAAAACTGGTTGGGGATAAGAAAAGTTTTGTTGTGGACGAGAAAAGTTTTGTTGTGGTCGGGAAAAGTTTTGTTGTGGTCGGGAAAAGTTTTGGTTTGGTCGAGAAAAGTTTTGTTGGGTGTGGGAATAGTTTTGCTGAAGGTTAGAAAAATTTTGTTGTGGTCGTGAAAAGTTTCTGTTGGTGGGAAAGTGTTGTTGTAAAGTTGGTCTTGAAATGGGGATGTTTCTTTTTTGATTGTTGTATCCGGCATTTAGAAAATATTGCGAGTTTTCCTCGGCTTCTATAATATTCAATGCGTCACGCATTGTAGCAGGTTGTAAAGCACGCAATATTGGTCCGTGAGGTTTTCCTAGGCCTGATAAAAATACTGTCGTTGCTTGTTTATTATAAATATCTAATTTCATACGTCTCGTGTCAACGTCTTGTTCGTGGATCGCGAAGTAATTTGATATGGTACTACTGAGTTTAAGTACCCTGTCGTAAAAGTTCATTGCGCTTTCGTTGGGCGCTTGTCTACAATTATTTAAATCTACTAATAAGCAACTTTCATTTCTAGGGTCGCTAAAATTACGCACTAGTTCGTTACGAATATCGTCTATATTATCCGCATCTATAATATTTATGACCGCTCTAGCGGGGCCATGTAATTTACTTACGATTGTATTAAAAATAACCTGATTTTGTAAGCAGGGTGGGTTATTATTATCGAAAAAATTAGCAACTATACTATCAATGGCACGTAAAAAAATTTTAATTCATCCACATTCCCGTCGAAGTCGGGAATTGTTTCAGCATGTATTTTGCAGAAACTGGGAATTTGAATTAGTTGTTTTTGTTCTTGTTGTTGTGGTAAAGCCATTGTTAGCGGGTTTAAGTTAGGGTTTCTAAAATTATCTAAATTCCTAGAATGAGAATTTCTATTTCTTCTCCTATTTGATATAACTAAATTATTAAAAAAGTTTTCTAAAAGCTCTATATCACTCTCAGTTTCACTAAAGGATCTGTTAGGAGGGATAGAGAAGTCTGACATATGAAAATAAAGCGACTTACAGTAACAATGTGGTCATCTTCATTTACAGCTAATCCTTGTTCTTCGGTTTAGATTTCCCACTTTCCGTTATCACCAAATGATTCGCGAAAGTTCGAAAGTTCGTTTAATAGTCACTTCGTAGAAAGAACTACTAAAGTTTTCTGGGATAGAAACTTCGTGACTATCCTACCGACTGCGCCAATTATGAACTTCAAAAAGGAAACTCCGGAAAAAAACAATTTATTTTTATATTTTTACAGGTATACAAATAATTACAGGTAGCTATTATGTATTAAGACTGAGTTTACAATAATGATGTTGGTTTATATATATAATAGAATGTGCTGACAAGCAATAATAAAATATACATGAAATGTGTATTTAACTCGCGCATAGGCGGATATAAGCCGACTTAATGAAACAGAAAAAAAACAGACTTGGGCAGGTAACAGCCGACATAAATTATTTTGGACATACGCGGACTTGTGCGGAAGTACTTCTATTGTGAAAAAGCCGGAATTATGCAGATCTAAGCGGACTTGTGCGGACAAAAATTCTATGTAGAAATTTCGGATGCATGCAGACCTAAATGTCTAACTGTAAATTTAGGATCATTGCAGATATAAATAACACCTGCTATAGCCGACTCAATGCAACTGAAAAATTTGCCGACTTCTGCGGATCTGATTTTAATCCTAAATTGCGGGTGAAATGCAATTGACGGGTGAACGCGGATGTAGCTGGTATAAAACATATCAAAACGGATTTGTTTTTTCACCCGCACAGAGCTGCACAGATCCGTCATTTTCAGCAGGGATAGCAATAAATACTTTAATTTTATGTAAACAAACCACCAAAACTAAACCTCTAGGTTTACTTAGCTAAAACTAGTACAAATTTATAACAAAAATTCAAACATACCTTTTGACAAATTAATCCTACACAAAAAAAACACTTATTTTTTTTTTCTTAATTTTATACAAAAATTCACTGCACTCGAAATATGAAAACTGCTTTTCAAAATTTTTATTCTGAACCACCATTTCCTTTTATATCTTAAAATCACTGTTGTTTTCTTTTGTTTTGTTTTTATTTTTTAATTTTAAACCCGACTATGACTAGGACAAGGTTTTAATTTTTTTCTCACAAATCTAGGCCCCAAAGGCTCTGAATACTCAAACATTCCCGAATTAAGACCAATGAACATTTCTCAGCTTGAAAAACTAATGAAATTTTTTTTATTTTCCTAGAAAATCTTCTTAAGATTTGGGAAAATTCCAGAACATAAAATTTAGTTAATTATTAGTTAGCAAAATAGTCAAAACTTAGCCAAAGACAGCTAAAAACTAGTTTTGGGGTTTGTGTAACTTGGAAAATTTTTCGAAAAATGTTTAAAAATCTACAAACCCACAATAAAGTATTTACATAAACATAAACAGCTACTTTAAGATACAAAATAAAATTAAAAATGATATTTTTAAATTTTTACAAATTGATTTCCTATGGTTTCACTCTTACTACATCAATTCTATACTCTCTTTTGGTAGTTTTCCGGCGAGGATATCTCTTTCGGAAAGCGGGAAACACTTCGGTGGCTTCTCGTATGTTTCCGGCCGAAGTTTTTGTACAAACCCTCTTACATTTCAATGCTATATTGCTTTCGGTGTTTGAGAGTTTTTTATAATGTTGACAGTTTTTTTCTTGGGCCCAGTGGCGTATTAAATAAATTTTACGGCTGATTTTGAAAAGGACCCTCTCAATATTTTACTTACCATAAATACATGTACTTATGTGCCATAAATAAATCATATTCCTTACTTTACAATTTGCACAAAGTGACCAACTAACTCACACACGATAACACACAATCGCAGAACGCAAAAGTCCAAACCGATTGAAGACGGGTTTTTTTTAACCGTTTTTTCCAATATTTACTACGACAGAAAAACGTAAACAAAAACACGAATTGTATGGAATACACTGTTGCCAAGAGTGCTAGCTAACTTAAATGTAGACCAAAGTATTCCCTAAGGGCCACTTGAACCAACGATGTTTTAACTTTAAACTTGGTTTAAATTTAAACCATGTTTAAAGTTAAAACATCGTCAATTAATTGACAGTCAACCAATCAGAACACAGCATTTTTAACTTGAACTCAGTTTAGTCGAGACAATCCCAGCTTAAGAGTTGGCAACTCTTAGTTGAAGTCTACAACTATACAACTGAGTTGCCTAAGACCCAGACAGCACATGATATCTTATAGATATATTTTTTAGATCTTAATTATGTCTGGACGCCTAAAGACATAAAAAGGATATATTGTGGACTTCTTTTAGGGATATTTAAAAGATATCTGATTATGAAATCTATAAGATGTCTTTTAAGTACAAGACGTCTTAACTTCGATACTAATTGCTAAAAATAAACTAACCACAATCAACTATTAAAAAAAATTACCATTTTTTTCAAGATCTTTTTTTGAAAAACAAAAAAATAAAAAAATAAATAATTTTTTTTTAATTTTCATTTTACGAAAAACGAAAAAATTAAAAAAAAATTCAAAAAAGAAATTTTCAAAAAAACTGAAAAAAAAATTCAAAAAAAAAATTCAAAAAATTATATTTTTTTAAGATATTTTTTTGACAAACAAATTACCTCTCATTCTAATTCTTATTACGCTTTATCAATACAACCGTACCTAGCACCGTAAATAGGAGGGGGTATTATGTTGTAAAGTCGCCTGTGCAAGGCGTCTTAAAAAAGATGTCTTAAAGACGTTACCTTTTGTAACATACGACGTCGTTAAGACATCTTTAAGATACATATAAGGCGTTCTAAAGAAGTCTTGAATGACGAGCTTCATCTTTGTGCTGTCTGGAAGGCCACTTGCACCAATGATGGTTTAACTTTAAACGTGGATTAAATTGACGTTTGGACTTTTTTAATTTTTTTTAAATTTTTTAATTGACAGTCAACCAATCAGAACGCAGCATTTTTAACTTAAACTCGGTTTAGTTAAGAAAATCCCAGACCAAAAGTTGGTGCAAGTGGCCCTTAGAACCACTTGCACCAACGCTGGTTTAACTTTAAACTTGGATTAAATTGACCGTCAGCCAAAGGTGCAAAGACCGGACTTAAAACGTATTAAAACAGACTTGTGCGGATTTGGCTTGTGCGGTGTTGTGCAGACTTGGGCCGGTATAACTATTTGCAGGTAAATAACATATTTATGCAGACTTGGGCCGGTATAGGTTTGCAGGTCTAGGCGGATTTGGGCGGACTTATGACGCGGGTGCAAAGACCGGACTTAAAACGTATTAAAACAGACTTGTGCGGATTTGGCTTGTGCGGTGTTGTGCAGACTTGGGCCGGTATAACTATTTGCAGGTAAATAACATATTTATGCAGACTTGGGCCGGTATAGATTTGCAGGTCTAGGCGGATTTGGGCGGACTTATGACGCGGGTGCAAAGACCGGACTTAAAACGTATTAAAACAGACTTGTGCGGATTTGGCTTGTGCGGTGTTGTGCAGACTTGGGCCGGTATAACTATTTGCAGGTAAATAACATATTTATGCAGACTTGGGCCGGTATAGATTTGCAGGTCTAGGCGGATTTGGGCGGACTTATGACGCGGGTGCAAAGACCGGACTTAAAACGTATTAAAACAGACTTGTGCAGGTTTAAATTAAATCTGAAATTGCGGGTCTAAAACGATGTGACCGGTGAAAGCCGACTTGACGGGTATGAAACATACTAAACAGGATTTCATTTTATACCCACACAGACCCGCACAGACCCGTACATTTTCAGCAGGGTAGTAATTTACTATTACTACTATAAAAGCTCACAGTGTGAGTTGCTCTGTGCTCCCTGGGATTAGTTGTTTGTTGTTTTTTAGGCCTCTCTGTCCGAGAAATTTGTGACCATAACTCAAGAACGCTTCGGGTTAAATACTTCAAATTTTGACCATAGCTATGCATAGGTTAATTATTGGGGTAAGTGGGTAAAATGGGGAAAAATCTATTTTTTCAAACACTTTTTTTTCTCTTTCTTAATTTATTTTTCGTTTTACAAAAAAAAAAAATTTTTGATACCTTAAGTTTTTTTGATTTTTTTTTATTTTTTCGTTTTCGATTTTAATTTACCTAGCCCGTTAAGAGAAAGTATTATTTTGCTGGCGGCAGTTTTTTTTATTGCTTTTTCCGCGAAAAAAGAAATTGTCTAAATAGGCTTCGAAGAAAAAAATGAATTTATCGAACAAAACAAAATAATAGTAAAATGCCTTTGAAGACACAAACATACAATCATAAAATGATTCAAAACAAAAAATACTGCTGTCAACATCCAAACCAAACAATACTTTTCCCTTTAGGCCTAGGTTCATCCAAACTATTTTTTTTTTTTTTCAGAAAAAAAACAAAGAAGACTAGTAATTTACTACCTACTATTACTACTATAAAAAGCTTACAGTGTGAGTTGCGCTGTGCTCCCCGGGATTGATTGTTTGTTGTTTTTAGTCATCAAAATTTTTCGATTAAAACATATTTACTTTCCCCAAGGAAAGTCTTGCGTTAGTAAAAAAATCAAAAAATTTTTATTACTTTTTTTACGTTTCTGAAGGTTTTATATCCAAAAAATATGATTTCCGTCAAACAAAAATTTCTGGGTCGGTGCGTCGGTCGGTCTGTGTATCCGGGAAATTTGTGCACGATAACTCAAGAACGCTTAAGGCTAAATTCAAATTTGGACCATGGCTATGGTGCTATGCATAGGTTGGTTATCCAAAGTTCTAGGCTGCAGCCTCACATGGGATTGTTTTTGGTAAAAATCTGATTGGGGTATAGGGGGGATATGGGGTAAAACAAGTTTTTTCAAATAACATTTTGTTCAATTTATTTTACGAAAAAATAAATTTGATTTTGTTTTTTTTTCGTTTTTTATTTTAATGAACTTATTCTCATATGAGAAAGTATTATTTTTTTGGCAGCAGTTTTTTTATTGCTTTTTCCGCGAAAAAAATAAATAATTGTCTAAATAGGCTTCGAAGAAAAAAATGAATTCATCAAACAAATCAAAATAGTTTTAAAATAGCCTTCGAAGACACAAATATACAATCATATAATGCTTCGAAGAAAATAATACTGCTACCAACAAAACCATACCTTTTTCTATATGCCTAGGTTCATCCAAACTATATATTTTTTTAATTAAGTAACTAGAAACAGCTATCAGTTTTATGTATCTATGGCAAAGCATATTTCAAAACATATCGTTGCATCAGATTTCTTATAAAAATACGGCATATATATAGGCAACCTGGCATTGGGTCACTTGGCAAAGAAACTATATTTAATATATAAAAAGGGTGCCTACCCAGCAAACACACCAGCAATGGGCCGGCAACGGCACAATGCCATAAGCCGATAAAGAGTCATCGGTCCTTTGACGACATGCCATTACCGGCCCGGTAATGGAAGTGTCGCACAAGCCGATAACTGACCGGTAATGGCAAGCCGATAACGGGCCGGTAATGACAAGCCGATAACGGGCCGGTAATGGCTAGCCGGCAGACTTTTTGTTGGAGGTTGGATCAGTATTTTACCATGGCATAAAAAAGAACGATAATATCGATCGTTTTAGAATATTATTCTGAATAAGTTTTTATATTTTAGTACCTACGGAACCTTAACGAGCTTTTTTCCCGCCCTGGGATCTTAAATGCGACTTCAATGCAAGTGAATTAATTGTTAATTTAGTATTTAATAAAAAAAATGTAATTACTTACTTTTTATCTTCAAAAATCATTATTAAGAATTGTAAATAAACACATGCCACAGAAAATTTTCATTGATGAACTTTAAAGTTATAATTATCACTAACGCAGCAAAATCACAACACAAGAGGCCAGTTTGAGTTGAAGCTCTCGGAGCATAGTTCTATCTCTTTCTAACTACTTGTTTTAAAAGAGATAGAACTATGCTCCGAGCGCTCCAAGCTTCAACTCAAACGGCCCTAAGAACACAACCCGCGCAAAACTTGCGCATGCATCTTGACTTCTTCTCCTTATACGCAAGATCATATTTTAAATTGGCGTTGTATCGTCGGCCACAGTTCGGTCCTTTACAGGCTAGCCGATAATCGGCAAGCCAGCAATGGGCCAATAATTATTTATGCCGATTATCGTACGGTGGTTTGCTGGGTAAATTCACATGTATATATAAAGAAGACTGTCTACATGCTAATCAAGCAGAAGAATAAAAAAGAACACCAAATCGACATTAAGCTAAACGACACTTCTCTAAACATAGTAACAGAGTACAAATATTTAGGCCTCGCCATCGATGAAAACCTCACATTTAAACAGCACATAAACGTAATAAACAACAAAATAGTACCGCTATCAGGAGCCATAAGAAGATGTTCACTCAATATTGGTCAAAAAGTCAAGAAACTCATCTATAACAGTCTAGTGGTATCTCACATTCGCTACCTGATCACCTGCTGGGGAAACACCAATGAGACGTTATTGGAAATTGTACAAAGTAAAAAGTCAGAATAAAGCAATAAAATCTATATACAACTTCAATTACCTTAAAACAACTCATGAAGTATATAGTGAAACAAAAATACTCAACATAGAAAACTTAAAAAAACTTGAACAGTCCAAACTTATACATGGGATATTAAACAGCAATACAAAAACAATCCAGTCTCTAACAAGAAATGAAGAGGTACATGACCATCACACCAGATCTCGCCACTTGCTACACAATACCAAACGATCCACACTAAAAACTCAGAACTCTCCGATCCACAGAGGAATAATTACATATAACTCGTTTTAATCATTTATGATCTCAAAAATGTACAAAGTAAAACTAAATTTGTGATAAAACTAAAACATTATTTTAATAATTTATTTTGAATATTATTGTTATTATATTATTATTATTTATTTATATATAAATTAAGTTTATATAGTTTATATTAGGCATAGTTATCAGTTTTTTGTACTGCTTATAGGTCAGAAATAAATTCTTAAAAAAAAATATATATATATATATATAAAGATAATTTCCGATACCGGGAATCGAACCGGAGCCTCCTGGCTGAAAGCGAGGTATTCTAGCCACTAGAACATTGATTGTCTTATTCTTTTTTTCGCCCAATCATATAGCACTATGTACCAAAAGTTGCATTTATTATAGAACATAACCGGTAATTTTTTTGGAAGCCGTTTTGATTACCCGTGGGGGCCTTGAAATTAATCAGAATTTAAGAAATATTTGTTTTCAAAAATTTGAAAATTGCATTATAGAAGTTTTCTGACGTTTGTAATTTTTTTAGCAAGAATAAATCTATCTATCTATCATATTTTCGTGAAAATTTGTTTATAGGGGTTTTTGAGGTTGCTAAAACTGAATCTTGAAATAATTATTTTCTAAATCCACCCCTTAGGGGTGGGGCTGATTTTTTGAAAATTGGTATATTGGGGTTTTTGAGGTTAATGAAAGAGAATCTGATAATAAAAATGGTCTAATCCACCCCAGAGTTCAAAGTCCAAACGAAAATTGGTATAAAGGGGTTTTCGAGGTTGCTAAAACTGAATCTTAGAATACAAAAAAATCAAAATCTCCTGAGGGGCAGGGGTAATTTTTGTAAAAATTGGTTTATTGGGGTTTTTGAGGTTGTTAAAAGTGTGGCAAAATGGCAAAGTTTTTTTACTGGGCAGTACAGTGTGTTTGCAACAATTATAAGAGCATTGCTGCATAATTAAACTATAAAAAGCATTATTGGTCCATTCAACAATTTTTTAAAATTTCTTAAATTCTCAATAATTTTAACGCTCCAGGGGGAAATCAAGACGACTTTCAAAAAATCTTGAAAAAAATTTAGGTTATATACTATAATTTAGGCAACTTTTGGTATATAGTGCTATTTGATTAGGCAAAAAAAGAAATTTCAATCCACCCTAATGGAGATGCATGTGCCTCTGTAGAGTCTCGACAGAAGAAAATGTAATAGATAGTATTTTATTATGTATTGTACATATTTTTTCAATAAAGATTACCATTTTGCTGGCGCTGGAAATTTTTAGGTGCCGGGGATGTCAAGAGTTAGGTAGGTATCCAAACAGGATTTACCTAAATTTAATAAAACAATTTTATTTATTATTTATAAATTAGTGCCATGTATTACATACAGATATTTTCTAGTTTTCGAATTATTTGTTAAACATCGTAGTATAAATGCGCTACTTAGATGAAATTACATGATTAGAAAATTATTAGATTATCAGATTGGATTGATAGTCCATAGTCGGGTAGTCCCCAAAGTGAGCAGTGCCTATTGGGCAAAGTATACTAACAATTACATCTTTCCAACCTAAAGGGGTGAGAAGAAGTTAAGTTTTATAAATAAGTGTTTTAATTACCCCAACCCCAGACCCTTACTCTCAAAATCAAGAAGGACGAACCGAGACAATATTGTTACGGTCATATTGCAAGCGTTACGGCAGTACGTATTAGGGCATCTCTTTAAGCTAGAAAGTAATTCATTTCATTCTTTCTTAGAATTATCTGATGAAGATTTGTACGAATAACGAAATACATTATTTTTATCTTTAAATACTTTATCCAAAGATTAAAAAATTGTCACATTGCTTTAACTCTAACTTCATCAAGTTGCATTATACTTAATTAACGATCATTATAAATGTTATTTTTAGTTTAAGTGCCCCAAAACCCCCAAAAAAAACTGCATTATTAAATCGGCCATTTTGAATCTAAAATTTTTAATATTGCGTTTGCTTTCAGCTACCTCAAAAACCCCTAAATACCAATTTTTATCAAAATCCGTTAAATATCAAAATTTTCTTCCGCCATATTGGATCCGCCATTTTAAATTTTTAATTTTTAATGATGGATTCGAATTCAGCGGTCTCAAAAACGCCAGATACTAATTTTTATCAAAATCCGTTAAAAATCAAAATTTTCTTCTGCCATATTGGATCCGCCATTTTAAATTTTGAATTTTTAATGTTGGATTCGAATTCAGCTACCTCAAAAACCCCTATAACCAATTTTTATCAAAATCCGTTAAAAATCAAAATTTTCTTCCGCCATATTGGATCCGCCATTTTTAATTTTTAATTTTTAGTGCTGAATTCGAATTCAGCGACCTCGAAAACCCCTACATACCAATTTACAGAATTTTGGCCGCGGAAAAAAAATTCTGGCTTGACCAACACGCTCAGATTTAGACGTGTATGATTCGGATGAAACATGATTAAGTTTGTTTTACTTGTATTTAAAACCAGACCGTTTGCTGCATACCAACTAGTCATATTTCTAACACAATCAGTCAACCTGAAGCTAAGTGTAGGGACATCCCTTGCAGATACTATTTCAGAAGTATAATCCGCAAATAAAGTTAAATACCCACAAGTCATTAATAAAAATGATAAATAGGAAAGGACCTAGGATACTCCCCTGAGGAACTCCTGACACACATGGTTGTTTTTCGGAATAAGCAAAATTACCACAACCATCCGATATCCTAACGATCTGGTATCTCCCAGACAGATATGTTTCCAACCATTTAAGGTCAGGACCGCGTATGCCATATGCATATAGTTTCTTGAGTAGCAGTTTGTGGTTTATAGTGTCAAATGCTCTTGACGTCGTAGAATAGACCGCAAGATATAACATTTTTATCAACATTTTCAAGAAGTTTGTCGAAAAGTGCAAAGATAGCATCTAGGGTGGACCCGCCATCTATTAAAGTAAGATGTAAAGAAAAATGTATTCGAATAGTATGATCGTCATCTAAATTAATTTCTAGAACTTGTAATCTATTAATTTCTTCTTCGATATTGCTTTTTTGTTCCAGTACAACCTCAGATGTTTCTTTAATATATTCCATTTTTATGGAGCGGCAAGATTTTGGCGATTGCGATGTTCTATTATTCCACAAGACGATATTATTGCTTAATAATCTTAAAGGTATTAGTGCGGTTACAAAGAGATTTTGATCAGGTTGTGGCATATTTTCTTTTTTCTCTTCGTCCTTGTATCTTTGATTATAATCCGAAAATCCAGAGCTTCCGTCGAACCCCCAATATATAAAAACAGCATCGAGATGTGTAATGTTTTTCTTGTTCATGTGATGAAGAATTACTTCTGACTGCAGATATATAATCCTTCCTGTCGTGTGTTGAAGAAGTGATTGAAGGGTGACCTGCTTTTTTCGGCAATGGTTATATCTTCTTTTGATGGTCTACACTCGGATTTGGTAGATCTAACATGATTGTATGCCGCATCTATTGGTAAACCTCTTTAGATAATGAATTATCCAATAAAAAGCATAATGCCTCTATTGGCGTCGCTTTCTTAAATGTTCTGGACTTTGTAAAATTTTATTTAGCACATAAAATAAGTCTAAATCTCCAGATATTTTTGCCGCGTGACGGGTAGCCATTATGAGTGGCAATGGATTATGTTTTATCTCCGCACTAAGCTTTGAATATTCACTACGTTGTGAGCGAGGTGATTTTTCTTTAAACTCAATGGAGGGTCGTCCTCTTTTAGAAGTTGAGGGTGATTCTTCTTCGGGGCATGGGGGTAGTTCTTCTAAACAAACAAAAAATTCAGATTCTAACCACAAAGCCTTCTCTTTTTCAAATATTTTCTGGATGTACATGTTCATATTTTTCATTTCGCCTAGATCGAAGAGCAGACCATTTTTCTTTAATACTTCTAGATTTTTCTTTGATACGTTAATAATATCACATTTAGTTCACCCAAAATAAATTTAATAGTTAAATCAACAGAATTAGTTTTTATAACTGCGTCAATTACTTGTCTCTTAGTAAATCTCATTTTAAAGCCTTTTTCAGTAGGTATATTACTTTAAAAACAGTACCTAAAATACTATTTTAAAATATCACAATCTTTCTTGATTGTCACTTTACAAATGAGTTTATTGTCGCTCCGGGTCAGAGCATAAGCTCTCTTGCCCTTGGTTGAATTTATTTTGTTTTTCCTGAGTATGGATATGGTGAAATGTCCATGTAGGGCAATCTGAAGTTTTCCTTCGGGTGGAGAAGGTGTCTGGTCGCCGACAACAAAAATAACAAAAACGGTCTTTCAATTTTTTTTTTTTTTATTTTTAATTTAACATTAATATAAATAAATTTTTCTAAATAATAATGCTTAACCTAAGTGAAGTGGGATATGTGGGGAAGGGAGGGTGGGATATGTGGGGAAGGGAGGGTGGGATGTTTGACCTTAACTTGAATGTACATAGAGATAAATAAATAAATAGGTGGACTATAACACGGGTGATAACAAAGGGAAAGGGAGTAATTAAGATTTGAACAGACATTAAAAATTGGTTAAAAAAAAAGACAAAAAAAAGTTGAAAATGAATGACATATTAAAATTGAATAAATTAAGAAAGATTGGAGGACAATACGGATTAAAATGAGTTAAAAAAATAAATAAAGATAAATAAAATAATTTAAAGTAGATTATAACAGAGGGATTTAACCCATAACCCTCCGATCAGAACTGTTCAGGGGGGATCTTGCAGAAGGATTTTGGGCCTTCTGTAGACTTGTCTCGGGTCAGGGACATAATTTAGGGCTGCTCTTACCATTTCGTTGGGATGGTTCAGGGCTCTGTTAAGTTGAGAGACTGCCATGGTTTTGAGGTACTCGACCACCGGGGGCAGATTTAAATCTCTCCTCAGGGTTTCGTTTCGGACATACCACGGTGGTCCAACCGCCGTTCTCATGGCCAGATTTTGGACAGCTTCCAGGCGCTTCAGGTAGCTGGGCGCGGCGTAACCCCAGACGGAATAGGCGTACAGGAGTACCGGTCTGATAAGTTGTCTAATGCAAAGTACCTTGGTTTGGAGGTTCATGGTTGGCCCTGAAAGCAGGGGGCGTAGTTGATTAACCAGCGCCTTCCCTTTGTTGGCGTTGTTTTTGATATGTCTTTCTCATGTCAGGGACTTATTGAGAGTGACTCCAAGTTACTTTACATTATCGCTCCATGGTATGGTTTCAAAATGATTGTTTGGGTTTTGGTAGGATTTAGTTTGACTCTCCAAAAGTTGCACCAATCAGACATCGCGTCCAGCTGTTCCTGAAGCGCCCTTCTGACAAATGAGTTTATCCTATAAATTGTGTCAATTTATACCCTTTCGGATTCAAAAATTGGAAAAACCAGGTAATTGTAATCTATTAATCCTAGAAACCGTGAACACAGCTTATTTTGGGTTAATCTAAAAATTTAAACCAACTTTTCCTCCTAATCTGGGATTATTTACCCGTGTAGGCAAAATTTTTGGAACTTTCAAGAATTCGTATTTTCCAGACACCTCGGAATTTGAAAATATCTGTATCAAAAGGAAAATTTTTCATTATCAAATTCAGTTTAGAATCCCCAAAACCCCTATACCAATTTTTATGAAAATATTTAAAAATAATCACCACTCACCCCTAAGGGGGTGGATTAGAAAAAAAATGTTTCAAGCTTCAGTTTTAGCAACCTCAAAAGCCCCTAAATGCAAATTTTCACGAAACTATTTAAACTATTTAAAAATATTTACCCCCTCACCCCCGCGGGGGTGGATTTAGAAAATATCAGCAACCTTAAAAACTGCCTATACCTATGTATAGCAATTTTAAAACGTTTGTAAAAAAAGATTTTTCCCCATTTGCCCCCGTTTGGACTTTTTGTTCATGTTCACAAAAAAGAATCCGGAGCGATAACTTTTAAAAAAGTCCAAACACTTGTGTAATAGCACCAATAAATTTCTATTCTATTCTATTCTATTCTATTCTAGTAAAATACCTGTGTACCAAATTTCAAGCCTCTAGCTTAAAGCGCTCTTCAGTTATCGTGCATAATAATGTCTATGTGACAGACCATATGTATATTATATTAAATAAGAAATATGCGCTAAGGTAGAAAAAAATCGAGTTCTCCTAAAAATATTAATTTGCGCAAAAATGCACATTGCCATAAATTGATGTATATAAGTTTAAAATTGGTTGCTTTGACTGTTAATGAAAGTATGCAGTTTCCTATAAATGTATAATTTTTCTGATAAAATATTATGGTACTCGGACTAATCCTTAATTTTTAGAATAAATTTAACATAGTTGTGTTGCTTTAACATTTATTAATCAACATATTTCAAAAAAACAGCAAACATTTTATTTGATTTACAAATATATTTAATATTTGAACTTAAGATCTTACAAAAAATAATCACATTTTTTAAGTTTGAACGGCTGCCCACAAAGAAGTTTTTGTTTTATCGGAGAATAAATTTGGTAATATATGCCCCAACTATCACTAAATCAAATGCTTTTATTCTTTTTCGGAAAGTCAAAAGTAGATTTTCGTTAATTTTGGCCGGGCAAGAAAAATTCTGGCCCATGGTGCAATGATAGGATTGCAAATGATAACCACTTCTTATAGGATTGGATTAAATAAAAACAGTTCCACTTACATTTACATTTGGTTGGGGAGTAATAAATTTTTAAGTTTTCCAACTACATGGAGTGTCAGTCAAATCGTCATACACCGTTCTGCTAATTTTTAAATTTAATTATTTATTATCCAATGAAGAAGTTCATTCAATCCTTATATTATTTTTAACAGTAATATTGAAAAGTACAATCGATGTACCAACACTAAGACCAAATACTTTTATTACGTTAAGAGGGGCCTTAAATTAAAAAAATCGTCATACACCGTTCTGCCCGCGTCATACACCGTTCTGCCAGCGTCATATACCGTTCTGTCAGCATCATATACCGTTCTGTCACACATTTTTATAAAACACTTTTTTTTTGAAAAGTATTAATCAGGTTTTTTTACTTGTTAGGGTTTTTCTGGGGTGCTGATTTCATATCTGGTGTTAATTTAAAAAATTCAAAATGCAGGCTTTTTTTTAATTTTAATTTTTCTACAAATAATAACATTGGGGGTTTCGGAAGCGTTAAAAATAAATGTATTAATATTATAAAATTCAAAATGGCGGATTCAAGATGGCGGATTTAAGGTTACGAATTGTAATAAAACAAGTTTTTACCACAATAAATGCAAGCTTTTTGTCAATGAAATAAATTGGGAATTTGGAGCAACAAAAAAAATAAATAATAATTATCAATATATTAACGTTTAAAATGGCGGATTCAAGATAGCGCATTATTAAATAAGTATGTAATTTAATGATCATAAATGGACGTTTTTTAGAAAAAATGTATTGTGGGTCTTTAAAAATATATTATATATATTTTTTAAACCAAAATGGCGGATCCAGGATAACAAATTACACCGGCACACAAAAAAAATCTCGAGTGCGACAGACCAGACTAGTCAATTCTTGCGTATTTTGTGTCGCTGAATCTGAATCTGAGGTCAGAATTTAAAACAGTGGATCCAATATGGCGGATTACATTTTCCGAAAAACTTTAAAAAATCTAATCCTCCATATTGGATCCGGCATTTTGAATTTTGGAAAACTGACAGCAGATTCGTAATTAGCGACCCCAAAAACCACTGAGTGCCAAGTTAAAAGCAAATCTGAGCAACTTTGAAAAATCTAATCCGCCATATTGGATCTGCCATTTTGAATTTTGGAAAACTGGCACCAGATTCGTAATCAGCGACATGAAAAACCCCCGAGTACCAAGTTTCAATCAAATCCGAACAACTTTTAAAAATCTAATCCGCCATATTGGTCCCGCCATTTTAAAGGCTAACTTTTAAATTCTGACCTCGGATTCAGATTCAGCCACCCAAAATACGTAAGAATTGACTAGTCTGGTCTGCCGCACTCTAAATTTTTTTTTGTGTGCCGGTGTTCTTTCGAAAAATTAATAAGCCACAAATAATCCTTTAATTAGATACCCATTAAAAAAAAATACTAGGTCAAAAACGAAGTTCTAAAGGCAAATTCTAATGAAATAGTGAAAAAAAAAATTGTGAAAGTAAAATAATCTTAAAATTAAGTGTGTTTCTTTTTATTTTTTGTGTATTTATTTTGTACGTACACATTAATTTGTTCCCAGGTTTTATTATTAAAAACATTGGGATAATTAGATTTAAAGTTGTCTACATCAACTTTTTTTGGAAGGATCTCTTTTTTTATATGTTTTTGGAAAAACATATCTGCTATCTTTTTTTGTTGTGACGTCCAAGGTACAAGTATACGTTTAGTTTTGGGCTTATTTTTAGTTATGTTTGGACATATGTTTTCTCTTATATTTATTGGTGTTTCATATTCTGATTGATCTGCCACATCTGGTATATTATCCTCATCATATTCCTCTTCTTCAACGTCTTCTTCTAGTTCTTCTCCAAAATCGATTTCATTAAGACTTTTGCCTTTGTATTTTACTAGATCACTCTTTCGTGAAAGCAAGAGCAATTTACTAATTTTTCCTGTTTGATATATATTACATTTTACATTTTTTACATTACATTTTGTTTAACCTCGTACTATTCTACTTAATTAAGCATCCTCTAAGTCCAGGACTTGTGTGGGCTAGTAGTAGAGGGAACCACCGGCTTTAATTGACTTTCGAACCAATTTATAGGGAGTGTCCGTGAGAATCGAACTCACGCTATTTTGGGTAGTAAACTTGTCAAATACGACGCGGTAGTCCACTACACCAATCCTCCCATATCATCTGGATGTCGATAAAACTCTGAATGGGTTTTCTCTGTGACCCATAAAAGTAGCGAGTTGTTCAAGCTCCATATTAAATATTTGGGTGAAAGGTTGCCAGGTGTTTTCTGAGTTTAGTCGACATTAGCAAAGCTGCTTTATTCACATTTCCGAGAACACACTTCGCATGTTTTCTCATAGCCAAATAACCACTTATGGGACTATCAGCGTCAGCTATTCCAAACAAATATATATTATTGTTGTTCTCATATTTCGCTCTAATATTTAAGAAAAATTCTATTGAGTCTACAATATTTTTATTAAATAATACAGGTACGTTCCGTCCTCTTTTTCTTCGCACAACAACTCGTTTAAGTGTTTGCATTAAAATCTTTTCGGTGTGTCAAAACGTTTTCAAACTGTTGTCAGATTTTTTTAAATACTTAGCTAATTTCATTCGTTGTAGCTCGCCTACTCTTCACCTATTAAATAAGAGAACACTGCAAAATATTACTTCTAAAGTTCCCTGTATGCCTTCAAATTCTTGTAATTTGTTGTCAACGACAATTTAGATTCATTAATCATATTTTTTAAATATGCCTCAAATTCTAAAAGCAAAAACATGATATTAGTAAAGATTTTAAGGGCTTCCTACAAAAAAATTACCATTTACTTTGGAAATGGGACACAATAGTATATTATGCACCTAGTATGCGAAATCTTTAGTGTTTATTTTCTTAGATGAAATCGAAACAAAAAATCAGTCGAAAGGTAGTTTGAACTTGCGGCGATATGCACACTCTCTGTTTTTTTTAATTAAAAGGGGTTTGTTTGAAAACCTTAAATCCAAATTTGCACCCCTGTGCGATTTTTTTTGCACAGTCATGTGCAAAAACGCATTTTTTTGTTTTTGGTTTGTAACTCAGCTTTGGCTCGCTCAACAAAAAATGAACAAGATGTTTGTTTGTTATTAAATCCTCTACAATTTATGTCATCATTGTCCTAATAGCTCCTTGTGGAGCAAAGGGCACCATTTCATGGTGTTTCAAAGGCTAAATGGCATGTTGATGATAGGTTAGCTACTCCTGTTCATCGCCCCTTGAAATCTTTGCAATTTTTTCTACCAACTCTCTCCATTCTTTTCTATTTTTCGATACCCTTTTAGCTTCATTCCATGTTATCCCAACTTGTTCTAATTCCTTTGATATCGTTCTTTTCCATGTGTTTGTTGGTCTTCCTACTTTTCTTTTTCCTGGTACGTTGTAGCTTAGTGATTGTCTTGCTATGCTGCTCTCTTTTTTTCTTAATGTGTGTCCAATCCATTTCCATTTGATTCTCTTTATTGTTATTTCTATTTTCTCCTCTTGTGTAATGTTATGTAATTCTTCATTCGAAATCGTATCTGGCCAAAAAAAATTGACAAATGATGCGCAAGCACTTATTTATAAAAGTTTGTAGTTTTTTATTTTGTTTTTGTGAATGTTTCCATGTTTCTGCGCCATATAAAAGTACACTTTTTACATTCGTTCTGAATAGTTTTAGTTTTGTTTGTCTAGAAATATTTGAAGCTGCCCATATTTTTCTCAGTGCGTTAAAAGCATTCTGTGCTAAATTAGTTCGTCGGTCGATGTCTTTTTCTGTACCTCCTTTTGTGTCAACCAAACTTCCTAGATAGCAAAATTCTTCTACTTCCACAATTTTTTCTCCATCTACGTAAATTTTTTGTTGGTTGTTTGTGTTTTTAGTTAGGATTTTTTTGTTTTTGGTTTCTAACTCAGCTTTGGCTCGCTCAACAAAAAATGAACAAGATGTTTGTTTGTTATTAAATCCTCTACAATTTATGTAAATACCTTTTTTTATTTAAATAATCAGAAAAAAAGTTACATAGCCTTAAAGTTGATGAAATAGGCAATAAATGATTTGTTTTTCAGTTTTTTTCAAAAAACCGATTTTTTTTGCCAATTTTCAACGCTCTGTAAATTTTTTTCTGATTGTTCAATCAAAAAAAGTTATTAATATAAATTGTAGAGAATTAATGAATTCTATATCATGTTCATTTTTTGTTGAGTGACAAACCGAAGCCGAGTTACAGAAAAAAACAAAACAAATGCGTTTTTGCACATAATTGTGCAAAAAAAATCGCACAGGGGTCAAATTTGGATTTAAGCTTTTCAGAGAGTGTACATATCACCGCAAAGCACTTTTACACCGGTTGCCAACTAACTTAACACAGTTCGCATACGTGGTGCATATATTTTTTTGCTACTAACTAAAAAAATTTAAAATAAAATGATATAAAAAAACAAGTTTTTAAAGTTAACACCCTTTTCCGTATTACATGTAACTAAAAAGTAAAAAACAGGTATTTATGTTATAACCCCGAATTGAAACTTGGGTTTTTAAAAAATATTTTATTTATTAATTAAAAGAACGAGTTACTTAGTCTAGATTCTAAAATATAATGCCTCTATATAAAACAAAGTTATTCTTAAATACTAAATGGGACTGCTGAGATGGCATTTCTCACGGCTCTAGGCCTCCTACGGTGTTATTACATTGTCTCAGCAGCTTTGGGCACCCTCAAGTCTGGTAGGTGCCTTATCGCTGTTTTGATATAGGTGGGTTCAGATATAACAGTTCCCCTTTTTAAGAAAATTGCTGATCTATAGAAGAACAGCAATTCATACAGTAGTATTAAGGGTTTCCAATTGGTCCTCCTCAATAGCAGGATCAATTATTCTTATACTAGGACGTCTTCTGGTGTATCTAGACACAAAGGATTGGCGTGTTCTGGATGCGCCAGTTGGTGGAGGGTTGTCATCTGGTCTTGTACTATTGTTCAGGATAGCTCTTCTTGTTCTTCTTAATCTAATTCTATAACATATAACTAAGACTATAAGGGTTATTACAATAATTATAGTAAAAATGGAAAACCATGACCAGTTTCTTTCTACGAAGGGTTTGTTGATGATTTGGTCCAGTAGTTTGATATATTTGTTAAGTTTGTGTTCGGCTGTATTGAGTTCGTCCAAATTTAATTTGTTTATTTTCAAAGGGGTTAATTTAGGTAAGTTTATTGCATCTGGTATTTCTTCACAGCATTCGAAAGGAATAATAGGGGTTTGTAGTATTATTGATAGGTTTGAACTTCTTTCGAAAGTGGAGATAATTCTTGTGGCACCGACATATCCTGTGCAGGAGGGTTGTGACTGTAGAATTGAGTTTTGATTTATAAACGTAGTTTTGGTGGGGCTGTTTATACAGGTGATTGTTACTGGAATTTTGCTTGAAACTACGATGAGCCAATAGTTGATTCCTATTGGTTGGACGTTGTAGTGTTCAATGTTGAATGTGTTTATTTGGCAATTGGGGGGTAGTCTACAATTTATGTAAATACCTTTTTTTATTTAAATAATCAGAAAAAAAGTTACATAGCCTTAAAGTTGATGAAATAGGCAATAAATGATTTGTTTTTCAGTTTTTTTCAAAAAACCGATTTTTTTTGCCAATTTTCAACGCTCTGTAAATTTTTTTCTGATTGTTCAATCAAAAAAAGTTATTAATATAAATTGTAGAGAATTAATGAATTCTATATCATGTTCATTTTTTGTTGAGTGACAAGCCGAAGCCGAGTTACAGAAAAAAACAAAACAAATGCGTTTTTGCACATAATTGTGCAAAAAAAATCGCACAGGGGTCAAATTTGGATTTAAGCTTTCCAGAGAGTGTACATATCACCGCAAAGCACTTTTACACCGGTTGCCAACTAACTTAACACAGTTCGCATACGTGGTGCATATATTTTTTTGCTACTAACTAAAAAATTTTAAAATAAAATGATATAAAAAAACAAGTTTTTAAAGTTAACACCCTTTTCCGTATTACATGTAACTAAAAAGTAAAAAACAGGTATTTATGTTATAACCCCGAATTGAAACTTGGGTTTTTAAAAAAGATTTTATTTATTAATTAAAAGAACGAGTTACTTAGTCTAGATTCTAAAATATAATGCCTCTATATAAAACAAAGTTATTCTTAAATACTAAATGGGACTGCTGAGATGGCATTTCTCACGGCTCTAGGCCTCCTACGGTGTTATTACATTGTCTCAGCAGCTTTGGGCACCCTCAAGTCTGGTAGGTGCCTTATCGCTGTTTTGATATAGGTGGGTTCAGATATAACAGCTCCCCTTTTTAAGAAAATTGCTGATCTATAGAAGAACAGCAATTCATACAGTAGTATTAAGGGTTTCCAATTGGTCCTCCTCAATAGCAGGATCAATTATTCTTATACTAGGACGTCTTCTGGTGTATCTAGACACAAAGGATTGGCGTGTTCTGGATGCGCCAGTTGGTGGAGGGTTGTCATCTGGTCTTGTACTATTGTTCAGGATAGCTCTCCTTGTTCTTCTTAATCTAATTCTATAACATATAACTAGACTATAAGGGTTATTACAATAATTATAGTAAAAATGGAAAACCATGACCAGTTTCTTTCTACGAAGGGTTTGTTGATGATTTGGTCCAGTAGTTTGATATATTTGTTAAGTTTGTGTTCGGCTGTATTGAGTTCGTCCAAATTTAATTTGTTTATTTTCAAAGGGGTTAATTTAGGTAAGTTTATTGCATCTGGTATTTCTTCACAGCATTCGAAAGGAATAATAGGGGTTTGTAGTATTATTAATAGGTTTGAACTTCTTTCGAAAGTGGAGATAATTCTTGTGGCACCGACATATCCTGTGCAGGAGGGTTGTGACTGTAGAATTGAGTTTTGATTTATAAACGTAGTTTTGGTGGGGCTGTTTATACAGGTGATTGTTACTGGAATTTTGCTTGAAACTACGATGAGCCAATAGTTGATTCCTATTGGTTGGACGTTGTAGTGTTCAATGTTGAATGTGTTTATTTGGCAATTGGGGGGTAGTTTTGAAGGGTGGTTAATAATTTGTGCTTCACATGTGGCTGTGGAGTCGATCGGGTATGTGACCATATTGTAGCAAATCTTGATCTTGTTTCCTGTTGCCGGAAGTGCCTTGCACGAGTTCAAGTTAAAGATTTGTGTATAGAATCTATTATCATCGGATACAGCAATATATTTAGAGGATAAGGATTGTGTGAAATAGGGATGTTCTAGGATCCGGCGTAGGCAGGGAGTATAAGTGTAAAAGGTTATAATTATCATAGTCAACAAGGGGGATTGACAAAATAAATATTAATTTATTTTCTGTTTGGTAGGCTTCGAGTTCGATTATGTCGATGTAATTAGCTATGTTTTGAAAGGAGAGTTGCAGGGGTAGGTTACCCTTTTCGGTAGCCTGTGAAATTTTAGAGAGTTGGTATAATAATTCTAAGGGTTGTATGATTGAGGGATGAAGTACTTTTTGATTGATGTTCAATTAGAATAAATGATTCTATTAATTGTTCACATAAGTTAAAGATTTTAAGTTTGGATTCAAAATAATTTTGATTATCCGTAATATTATAAAGTTGATTTTCTATTATTTTAAGATCCTCATTAAAGGTTTCTTCGTCGATTTGCAATTTCTGAATAGTATAGTTAAAGGTTTTGATTGTTTTCGTAGTAACTAAAATTTGATTTGATTAAGTTTTGGATTTCGTGTTCATCCTTTTCTAATTTATTTATGCAATTTTCATAATATTCGCCGTCGCTAGTGTCTAGGTTACCCGTAATGCCTTTCCAGATTGAACCGATTCCATTAAGAATACCTCTTTTAGTCCTATAGGAGTTTGTACCCCCCCCCTTATTTCTAGGAACTTCTTTTCTATAGAGTCGGAAATTCTGTCTAACATATGGGTATGCGAGCGAGCGTCGGTCGCAAAATATAGTAAACGTGGATTCGAATTTAGATTAAGCAAGTCATTAATGTGATTAAGGATTATTTTGTTATTGTCAAAGGAGTTTTTAAGTAAGGTTATGTCTTTATATACTAACAGTTTCCATCTATCATTTGAAATTTTTATAGAGCCTTCATTGTGGTAATAGAGGCCCAAAGTGTTGTTAAGAAGAATGAGGGTGAATTTTTCTTGGGATCTGCAACCCTGGAGGATAATTATTGCTGTCCAGAAGGACCTAAAACAATATTACCTTCGTTATTTCCTTCGTCGTCGTCAGTATCGTCATTAGGGTCACGATCTGTGACAGGTTTAAGTCGGTCAAAATTAACCTTAGTAGTAAAGTTGTCTCTCATAATTATGGCAGAGTTTGAAAAGGTGGATTCGATGGTAAAAGGCCCATAGTATTTTGGTTTTAATTTGTGACCAATTTGGGACTCTTTAAGCCAGACCTTTTGTCCATTGTGATATTGAGGGGGTTTTGGGTTGACGTGTTTATCAAAGCGTTCTTTCGCCTTTTCTTTAGACTGAATAGTTTTTTTGCGGGCAATTCTATAATTATAGGATATTTTATTATTAAGGTGGCGAATGTACTTACTAATTAGTTCGTTTTGATTATATAATTTTTCTGGAGATCTGGACGCCGTATGGCCAAAAACAAGTTCGTAGGGGGTAAAACCCGTGGTTTTATTTATGCTAGTGTTATGGGATATCATTGCGTAGGGTAGAATTTCTAGGGGATTTTCGTCAGGGAATTCGAGGCTCTGTACTCTAAGTATTTCCGCAAGGCTTGCGTGAAATCTTTCTACCGAACCGTTTGATTGGGGGTGAGCCACGGAGCTTGTCGTAAGTTTAAAGTCGTATAGTTTAGCTAGATCGTACATTAGTTGGTTTTCAGATTCTCCCCCATTGTCAGTAAGTAGAGAAATAATGGGGTTTCAAGCACACCTCCGGAGGAGGGACATTGACCCCGACTTGACCTTTGACCTTGAGGAGTGACCTTGACCTTGAGGAGGGACCCTGACCTTGACCCTGACCTTGACCTTCACATTGACCTTGACCTTGACCGGCACCTTCACCTTCACCTTCACCTTCACCTTCACCTTCACCTTCACCTTCACCTTCACCTTCACCTTCACCTTCACCTTCACCTTCACCTTCACCTTCACCTTCACCTTCACCTTCACCTTCACCTTCACCTTCACCTTCACCTTCACCTTCACCTTCACCTTCACCCTCACCTTCACCTTCACCCTCACCCTCACCCTCACCTTCACCTTCACCTTAACCTCAAACCCCAGACCTAACCTCAGACCTACCCTCAGCCTTAACCTCAGACCTACCCACAACCCTAACCTCAGACCTAGCCTCAATCCTACATTGACCTTTGACCTCGAGGAGTGACCTTGACCTTGAGGAGGGACCTTGACCTTCACCTTGACCTTCACATTGACCTTGACCGTCACCTTCACCTTCACCTTCACCTTCACCTTCACCTTCACCTTCACCTTCACCTTCACCTTCACCTTCACCTTCACCTTCACCTTCACCTTCACCTTCACCTTCACCTTCACCTTCACCTTCACCCTCTCCCTCACCTTCACCTTCACCCTCACCCTCACCTTCACCTTCACCTTAACCTCAAACCCCAGACCTAACCTCAGACCTACCCTCAGCCTTAACCTCAGACCTACCCACAACCCTAACCTCAGACCTAGCCTCAATCCTACATTGACCTTTGACCTCGAGGAGTGACCTTGACCTTGAGGAGGGACCTTGACCTTCACCTTGACCTTCACATTGACCTTGACCGTCACCTTCACCTTCACCTTCACCTTCACCTTCACCTTCACCTTCACCTTCACCTTCACCTTCACCTTCACCTTCACCTTCACCTTCACCTTCACCTTCACCTTCACCTTCACCTTCACCTTCACCTTCACCTTCACCTTCACCTTCACCTTCACCTTCACCTTCACCTTCACCTTCACCTTCACCTTCACCTTCACCTTCACCTTCACCTTCACCTTCACCTTCACCTTCACCTTCACCTTCACCTTCACCTTCACCTTCACCTTCACCTTCACCTTCACCTTCACCTTCACCTTCACCTTCACCTTCACCTTCACCTTCACCTTCACCTTCACCTTCACCTTCACCTTCACCTTCACCTTCACCTTCACCTTCACCTTCACCTTCACCTTCACCTTCACCTTCACCTTCACCTTCACCTTCACCTTCACCTTCACCTTCACCTTCACCTTCACCTTCACCCTCACCCTCACCCTCTCCCTCTCCCTCACCTTCACCTTCACCCTCATCCTCACCTTCACCTTAACCTCAAACCCCAGACCTAACCTCAGACCTACCCTCAGCCTTAACCTCAGACCTACCCACAACCCTAACCTCAGACCTAGCCTCAATCCTAACACCAGCCTTAGCCATAACCTCAGCCTTAGCTGACCTCAATTCTTAGATGAAAACCATAATTCCTAACCCTGACCCTAACCCTGACTCTAACTCTAACCCTTGACCAGGACCCTGACCATGACCCTAACCCCAACCCCTGACCCTGATCCTGACTCTGACCCTGGTCCTCTGGTCCTGGTCCTGATCCTGCCCCCTGGCTCTGACCCTGACCCCGGTTCTAACCCTGGCCCTACCTAGCCCTCCCCCTAACTCTAAACATGGCTCTGACTTTGGCTCTAACCCTGACCCTGACCCTGGCTCTGACCATGGCCCTAGTTCTAACCCTGCCTGGCCCTGCTCCTGGTGCTACCTGGTCCTGCCTCTAACCCTGATTCTAACCTCTAACATTTTACTCACTATCAACAGCTTCATCCCCTACGCTCTTAATAGTTTTACCCTCACTCACATTTTTATCCTCAAACAATTTTTATACTTTACAAAGGAGATAGATTAGTTAAAATTTCAATAGTTATTGAAAGCTTGTGAAATTATGAAAAGAGTAAAGTTCGACCCCATAACTATCACATATTATTTTAGTCAGCTTCCTCATGATCTAACAGATTGGGAACAACATGCTAGAGATAGATTTTATTTTCAAAGAAGGATTGAAGTAGTCAGTGATAGTTTAAATAGAGTATTAAAATGTAAAATTCAACTCTATATGTTAATTAAAAATAAAATTATTAATTTAAAGTATTATTGTTTTTTTATTCAAATAATTATTAACAGAAATAAAACAACATATAATAATATATTATTTATTAGTAACAAATTTTGTAAACAAATTATTCTGTATAGCAAGATTTTTTTGTTGAATTGCTGATCTCCACTGTTCCTCTTTGTTTTCGCTCAGACTCAGCTTGCAAAACGTTGAAAACATTTTCATCTTTATCTCATACTCCTTAATATCCGTTTTTAAATCTCCTAGTTTTTTCAAATAAATCTCGAGAAGCTCACTGGACATGTTGCTTGAGGATGTGTCAGTCGTCAACTAATATTTAGACCCTAGCAGAACCACTAAGTATAATTTCTGTTTCTATTTATAATTTTTAATATCAGAATGACCCTAAGCTAGTGTTCTTTCACTACCAGGGATAATGAATCTTTTATCATCCGAATATGATAGAGCCACTTTGTTTTTTAGCTCCAAATAAACGGTGTGATAATGGGGGCGAAAAGATTTTACTTCTCTAAAAATTTTTTCCCCTCGGTATCTACCACTGACTGGTAATCATCCATCGATATTTGTTTTTTTGTAACTGAATCAGGTACCCCCTTAGCTTTTTTCGTCAATTTTCCCGAAACATCTACACAATAAGCTTTAGCACCTGTTCCGAAAAATTTATAAATAACTTCACCAGCATACTCATCTTTCATTTTACCCAAAATTGATTTGTTCACAGGGATTTCATGTACATTATCGAGAGTGTAATTAGATGTATCAAATTTATCCAAGTTTTCCTGCATATCCGAATAGAAATTTTCCGTAAAAATTTTTAATATAAGCGAGTCAGTATCCGTATGCAACAAAAGGGCCTTATCACCATATTTTGATTTAATGAAGTTATAGTAAAAGTCATACATAAAAGTTTTTGATAAATCTAAAATACAAAAACCCAAATAAATTGGTTTATCATATGTAACTTTTACCCTATTCATCTGGATTGCTACAAAATTTTCTGAAGAAAGTTTAAGATCCTTAAAATTTGGTCTCGCAATTAATGTTTCAGCACCAAGTTTTTTAGCACCACTTTTTCCACCAATATTTCCCCAGTGTGTGACTAGTTTAACATCAACCCTTTTATCCACATTTTCCATAGTTTTGCCAAACACCGAGTTATTCATTAGCTTGTAAAAATCTTTTTCAAATTTGCTAGTTGCTTTGTTTCGCATTTCTGTATTCAAATCAATATATTGGTTTAACCAATCATCTTGCTGAAAACTTAATACCCGATGAATTTTAGTTAGCTCTAAACCATGAGCTAAAGCCTGTTTTAAATTTCTATAATGAATAACATAATTGGTTTTATCTTGCAAATTTGTAATTAATTTAGGAATTTTTAATTTAGATATGGGTGAAACTGTGGATTCAGGACAAAAGGGTAATTCGTTATCAAGATGACATAAATGTTTAGGATACTTTAAATCAACTTCTAAAACATAACCTTTGTCGTTTGTATCGCTTAATTGATTTAAATCCAACTGTTGAATTTCGGTATCAGTTTACCATTGAAAATTATTTCTTGGAAGATATTGTGACATAGCTGCTCCGTATAAATTTGTAGCATCCAAATACATAAGATAAGATTTCGGTTCGGAAGGATTATACTTTGGACAAAATTGGTTGTTTGCTGAAACCCCCTCGAACCCCTTTTTTAAAAAAGTGAAACATGTCGAGATCGGTTAAGAGTTCTAACTGAATCTCGGTTTTTTTCAACATTGCGCTCCAAGAAAGACCTGGAGCAGTATAGAAGTTTGCTGGATCTAGCTGGTAAATTTTTGAACACAGAGATCTAAAATTTTCAAACACATCAACCAGAATGAGAACATCAGACTTTAGGTAAATATCTGAATATTCACCCAAAGTCTTACATTCAAACAAATTCCATACTTTCCATGCCCGCTGGTAATCAATTCTAGAAATATCTTCGTTTTTTAGATTGTTATAAAATTGTTTTTTTGATGGGAGTTTTTTATCTTCTAATTTTAAAAAAGAATCTATGTATGAATAGGGGAAAACACCCTTTTGTCGAATGAGTTCAAATTGTTCACTATTAGGAAAGTATTTTCTTACTTCACAACATTGATAAGATTTTAAACTTTGACTCAGTTTATCCAAACCACCCGGCAGAAACTTAAAACTATCCAAAAACCTGATTTTTAATTTTTTAGTAATGTTTTCATCAGTAGAAGTAAAGGGAATACTTTTGGTAAATGATATGTACTTTTCCTTATTTTGTGGTATAACCTGAATGTCTGCATTATCTTGTGCTAATTCTTTTACAAACATGTGAGAATCAAACCCACTTAAATAATGAAAAAAGACGGGTATAAACTGTGGCACTTTAAAGTTTAAATAACAAACTGGATGAGCTGCACCCCTAAATTTACCTGTCAAGTGACAGTGATCCCTTACCCTCTCACTATTCACATTGTAACATTTCAAAATGTTACATTTTGTTGTTTTCTTTATAGACAATAATAGTACAAAGTATTTTATAAATAAGAGCTCAAATGTCTAGGTAGATATTGGACTTTAGTAGAGATATTAAGAATGTAGTCTATCGAGAGGTAAATAGTTATTGTTTTTATTTGTATACTTACAGCTGATAATAATATACCTAATTTTCTGGTTAAATAACAAAGTTGTAGTGCTATTGTTAAAGATTCTCGTTGATCTAGAAAGGCGGTTTGTTGTTTTCGCTGTTTTCGTCGGAAACATCTCTGACAGATAGTTTATAAATTTTGGAGGTTAAAAACCGTATTTTCACAATTTCTGTACCGTACATCCTACTCACAGTTAGTCAATCTCTTTGTATGGTATTATACTTCCTAGGAATAAAGAAACAAATTGCTTATATGTGTTTGTTTAAATAAAATAAACATATTTGTCCGGCATCAAGTTCTAACCTTAGATTTACTTACGATTTTTGTTCTAGACAGCTGACCATTTTTAGGTAACCTTAGCATAGTGTAATCCTTATTAGTTTTCATTTTTCTTTCGTGAACAATATGTTTTCCGTGTCGAATTGTATCGAATATTATTTGTCAACAAAATGAGTTGTCATTTTGTTCCTTGACGTTAGTTTTCTTTTGGTAGTTTAAATGCTCTATTCAGTGCAAATGTGCCTACTTTTAGTGTTTTTTTTTGGTAACTTTGGTTTTGTTAGGTTGCCGGTCTGATACAAAAGGAAGAAGGCCATTTTTGTGACAATTTCGGCTGTGTGAAAAGATATCATGAAACATCTAAACAATCTTACGTTCTATGTTTATATAACTACTTTGGGTGAGTTTATAATTTCATTCTTTATTTAAATAATATAATATTTTTGATCGATGAATAGTCTTTACGTTATTTTTCGGTAATATGTGTTTCGTCTCTTGTAGATAGAACATTAGGTTGCTGAATGATGTCGAGTGGAAATTCTATTTGGTTTCTGTAAGCCCTCAAAAATACTGAGGTAAGTTTACTACGAGTTGTCGATATTTTATTTTGTTTCGAGATTATCAAAATCTTACGGTGAAAATATTTCTTTTAGGGTTTTGTTTACGGTGATGCTTTTTACTGTGATGGTTTTACTGTGATGTCACAATTTTGAGGTTATGGTCAAAGTTTAAGATTACATTTTCTAATGGAATATTTTCATGCTAAGTTATGGAAAATACCGTATAACTTATAGTATGTTGAATTACTGTCTTAACCGATGGAGTATTTTGGTTATGTGGAGTAACTTATGGTCTATGCGTAGTATAAGTTTTTGTTGGACTTCGAAGCCCCTAGTTCTTCGACCTGCTGTTCAAGTTGAAGTTGGCAAGTAACGAAAAGATTTACTACATAACTGTAAGTTATTTTATTATTTTTATTATGGGTCCAGTCTTTACGTAGAAGAAGAAATAGCAACAATTTTTTATTTTGTTTAATTTAATATTTTATATTAAATTACCTTGCAACAATTCTATAACTAGAATGTTAATTTTTTTGGTACATAGTTTTGATATTTAAATATTCTGAGTGTCATGATATATAATTTTTTTATTTGACATGGTCTGATAAAGTTTTATTGGTACATTTTATAAATACAGTTTAGGTACATTTTTATATGTGAACAAATTTGCAAAGAGCTTAGCGGAGTAAGACGGGAAAAAGTGCCCTTGATCGAAAAAAAAGTAAAAGGGGCACAAAAGATGTATTTTGGCTTGAGTAATATCCCACCAAAATTTTAGCCCCCAACTACCCCTTAGGGGGTGGCAAAACGTTAATTTACCCCAGAATGTTTTATTTTTTTTCTCCAGTTCTATTTATCCGATCGATTTGAAATTTGGTTTGGACTTTTTGGGGGGGTAAGTGCACTTTGTGAAAAATAAATTACTCCTATGCGATCAAGTTACCATTGGAAAGAAAATCATTATTTTTTTCTTAATGACAAAGTGGGCCCTTTTTGGCCGAACACACCCGCCATTTTTTTATATTTTAAGCCTTAATATATTGTCTATAACATATTAAAAATTCAATTTTTTTCGTTCAGTGTAACAGGTTCAAAATAAAATAAAACTGCACCACCCACACAGTTTTAATCATTTTAACACGTAAATATAAAAATAATCGTTTTTTTTTACATAATATGTATGCCTACGAGTATTTAACAATATTTAATAAATGTTCATCTAATATATTAATTTAAGACCAATTCTTCTATAATAGACATGGCGGATCCCGAAGGGCTATTGGAGGTGATTATCGTCTGGGAATCCTAAATTACCCCCAGAATGTTTTTTTTTTTCAGTTCTGTTTATCCGATCGATTTGAAATTTGGTACAAGTAATAAGGATGATAAGGGCACTTTGTGAAAAAATAACGCTAATGCGATCAAGTTATCAGTGGAAAAAAAACATCATTTTTTTCTTAATGACAAAATGGGCCCTTTTTGAACTAACACACTCGCCATTTTTTTACAATTTAAGGCTTAAAATACTGTTTAAACAATATTAAAAATTAATTTTTTTTTCGTTCAGTGTAATAGGTTAAACCAGCCGTCTCGAATGAGCGAGAATACTTTCTCATAAAACATGTCAGGTCCAATTTCGAATTTTTTTTTGGGGAGGGGGGCTGTTGAGAGGGAGTGGGATTTTTTTATCTTTTAGGTGGTTTTAAAATATTCTTCTATCGTGAATACAAAAATAAGTTATGTCCAGAAACCATTTTTCACATTTTGAAGAGGGGGGGGGGGTTCATGGAAAAAATGATAATAACATATTTTGTCTAATTTTATTTTACATTTTAGATGGTTTTTAAATTTTTCTTCTATTGTGAATAATAAAAAAACTATGTTCAAAAACAATTTAATACATTTTGGGGGAGAGGGGGAGGGGCTGAAAAAATTAATTATTACACATTTTGTGTAATTTAATTGTACCTTTTATGTGGTTTTAAAATTTTTCTCTTACTGTAAATAATAAAAAAGTTATGTCTAAAAACATTTTTTTTTACTTTTTGGGGGGGAGGGGGGTCGTTGGAAAAAAATGATAATAACATTTTTGGTGTAGTTTTATTTAAGGTTTTATGTGGTTTTTAAATTTTTCTTCTATTGTAAATATTAAAAAAATTACGGCCGAAACAAAAATTTAACCCCCCTTTTACCCCCCTTCCCCCCAAACGATTTTGCTCAAATACGAACTTGTCCAAGATAATATAAAAATACACCTGCATACCAAATTTCAAGTCGCTAGCTCAAAGCGTTCTTAAGTTATCGTGGATCCAGACAGACAGACATAATTTTTTTTGTTGGTTATTTTGATTTTTCTCGGCGTTTCAGGAAAAAATAAGATGATTTAAGCAAAAAAAAATTTTTGATTTTTTTTTTGCATCACAATACTTTCTATTATGAGAAAGTAAAAAAATAAAACTGCACCAGCCGCACATTTTAACACGTACAACGTACGTCGTACATATAAAAATAATCCTTAAAAGTATATATATTTTATTAAATAGTTATTTAAATTGTGGTGAATTCGGATATGCGATATAATTATTTAGGGTCAATTCGTCAATAATAGACAGGGGCGGATCCCAAGGGGGGTTATTGGGTTATTGGAGGTAAGTTTGTGACGTCAAAAGAGTTAGTGCCCAACAAGATGACCAGAAACTAGAGGCTAAAGCCTCTAGATATCTTGGTTTCCTGGGTAACGAAAATTCGATTTGCAATCAAAACAATACAGTTGTGTCACTTAATAACAATATTGCAGAAAATATTATAGGCTTTTTTGCAAGATGCAAAATGCAAAGTGCGTTAAATGTGACAAGTGGGTAAGAAATATACCAGGAAAGCATAAAATTATAATCGATAATGAAGAAATAGTCCGACTTACCAATATTTTAGGAAAAACTGTTGAATTAAATAGCGTACTATGTAACAACTGCCGAATTAATGTATATAAAAAAGTGCACGAGGAAATTATAGAGGAGGAGCCGCCACCATTTGAAGAGGAAACTTTTCAGCATAATGTGGTTGCTACTGCCAGACCTGAAGAAGAAATCGTAGAGTTACCTATACAGCGTTTGGTTTCTACACATGCGTACTGCTGTATATGTAAAGGTAAAAACTATCTTATAGTTATTCCAAAAGAGGCAAGGCATCACTGCTATTCAAAAAAAACAAATATATATACCAAAAGGAAATCGGTGCTGTACAACCCATTTAATCAAAAAACGGTTTTATGATGAAGAATTGTCAACCCTTCAACCATTTGCAAACTATTCACAAATTCCCAAATCCGACTTAGTAGAAATTTTAAGTACAGTAACTGCCACAAATAAGTTAATCAATTCTGCTGAAAACAGATTTATTTCTGAGCAACAGTTAAAGGTATTTACTGGGCTAACATGGGAAAACATCGAGCAATTGGTAACGATGCTAAAGAGTATGCGAAAATCATCCTCACGCACTGTAGGACAGGCTTTAATCGTTTTTTATTGAAATTAAGAGCAGGCAACAGTAATAAATTAATTGCTGCCATATTAGGTTTAGAAAATGAGCAAACCGTTTCCGAATATGTATCTTCTGTCCTTCATTCCTTTGAAAAGGATATTTTACCTACTCGTTTTGGAGTGAATGCCTTTAGTAGGGAATTTATTCAATATCATACCAGTGATATGGCCAAGGCCTTATTTGATGTAAATGAAGATACACTTATGATTATTTGTGACGGTACCTATATAAGACACCAAAAAAGTCAAAATAATATTTATCAAAAAAAGTCTTTCTCGGGACAAAAGAAGGTGCCTTTATGTAAACCGTTTACCATTTGCACTACTGATGGTTACGTTATTGACATGCTTGGCCCTTTTAACGCTAATGTGAATGATGCAACTATTATGACTCAGATAATGTCAAATCCGAATGGCCTTTCCAAGCTGCTAAAACCTGGAGATATAATAGTTGTAGATCGTGGATTCCGGGATTGTTTGTCAGAATTATCTGATTACAGGATTTTGATTCCTGCTCTTAAAGGAAGCCGAGACCAGCTTACTGTTACTGAAGCAAATAGCTCCCGACTAGTGACCAAGATACGTTGGCCAGTAGAGGCCGTCCATGGTATATTAAAACAAAAATTTAGATTATTAGATCACAAAGTGGACAACAAGCTTTTGCCTAAAGTTGGTAGTTTATGCCGAATAGCTTGTTTTTTAAATAATGTCTATGGAAAACGACTTGTTAGCGATGTTGGAATGAAAACAGAAGTTGTCAATCAGTTGAAGTTAAAGTCTCTGAATACAGTAAATTCCTTGGCAGAGTTGGTTCATGAAAAGGGTTGGATACGAAAAAAACGGGATTTTGAATTTCTGTCCAGTAATGACATTATGGATTTTCCAGAAATGGATGAGAAAAATTTAAAAATATTTTTTGGTGGGACCTACCAACTTTCCCAAGCAGTTTGTTATTTAGCCGAACTTTATCAGCCTGATGAGTCCATAAAAATAGAATTTGTAAAGGAAACGCCTGAGATTTTACGTTTTCACATAAAATCCAGGCACATTGGGAAAAAAATTTACCACATATTTATTAATTATGAGCCCAATGAAAACAGTATTGATGGTATAAAAGGATACTATTGCACTTGTCCGAATGGAACAAGAACTGTGGGCTGCTGTTCGCATATCGCAGCCGTGGTATATTTCCTCACCAATGCCAGATATAAATCCAAAATATTTAAGCCGGCAAATATTCTAACCAATATATTTGATTCGGATATTTGTCCTGTTATTAACGAGGACAGCGAAGAAGAGGATTGAATAATAAGGCTGTATTTTATTTTTTGTGCTGGTTATTAAATTATAGAAGTTGGTGTTCATCATATTATTGTTCGATTGCTTTTTAGCATAAAACAAATTTCTTTGACACCACTTCTGTAATGTAGTCCTTTTTAATAAGTTTTTATTTTCTTTATTCTTTAATTTTCTAGTTCTTATTAGTGCTTATTTTAACTTGATTTTCCTTATCTTTAATTTAACTTCTTATTCGAATGGTTTTCGGCATAGAAGAAATTTCTTTGACACCACTTCTGTAATGTAGTTCTTTTTAATTAGTTTTTATTTCCTTTTTCTTCAATTTTCTAGTTCTTATTTGTATTAACTTAATTTACCTTATCTTTAATTTAACATATTGTTCGATTGCTTTTCGGCATAAAAGAAATTTCTTTGACACCAATTCTGTAATGTAGTTCTTTTTAATTAGTTTTTATTTCATTTATTCTTCAATTTTCTAGTTCTTATTACTGTGTATATTAATTAATTTTCCTCTACTTAACTCAGTTGTTAGTTGTAGTTTCCTCTAATTTAACCGACTTACCCAGTTGTATACTAAAATCTAACTAAATTGCAAAAAAAGTAAAAAATAGAAAAAAAAAAGTAAAAAATAAAAAATAAATTATGTCCCAAAAAATAATACTAAATCAAAATGTCCGTAGATTCCCGTAGATTCCTGGTGTGAGTTTTGAGTCCGGCCAAAATCCAGAAGTTGCTCGATTATTTTTTTCATTGGAAAATATTTTCTGCTATCTTGATGTTACTTTTATATTATAAACCTATTCAAGTAATCGGCTTTTTTGTAAGCTTAATTTAAAAAGTCGTGATATATGACATCGGTGAAGTATACATAAAAAAATATTCAGCTGAAGCCGTGGCCCATGCCGTCAGAGCTGCCTGGATCGGTGCGGATATCTTCTTCAATATAATTTTTGTGGAAACTTCTTTAGGTGCGTGATCGTCAGCGTCAGCGTCAGCAACATGCATGTTGTTTCTTTAATAATTTTTTACTGAAATGACGTAGAGACTTGAAATTTAAAATATACGCTTATGGTGACTATTAAAACAAGATACATACATAAAATGCCAAAAAATACTAGCCATGAAGTCCAAAACAGGCACATCATGATTTTCTTTTGTTTTTTAATAACTTTACATAGGATTGACTTAGAGACTTGAAATATACGCTTATGGTGACTATTGAAACAAGATACCTACAAATGCCAAAACATATTAGCCATGAAGTCCAAAATAGGCACATCATGATTTTTGTTTTTAATAACTTCATAGGATTTTTGTTGGGATTTTCCTCACGATTTCTCCCGATTTCCTCACAATTATCACGATTTTCCTTACGATTTTGTCACAATTGTCACGATTTTTGTTTGGATATTCCTCACGATTTCTCACGAGATTTTCCTCACGATTTATCACGATTTTTGTTGGAATTTTCCTTACGATTTCTCTATACCAGCCGAAAACTCAATGCGAGCTTCACATATTTTGGGAAACTTTTTCGTAACGGTTTCAGCCATCTACTCCCGCCCGTTAATATTACTGTTAAAAAGTAATGATTTTTTTCCAATGATAACTTTATCGCATTAGCGTTACTTTTTTTCACAAAGTACCCTTGCAACCCTTATTACTTGTATCAAATTTCAAATCGATCAGATAAACAGAACTGAAAAAATAAATAAAACATTCTGTGGTAAATTGGGATTCCCAGAAGATAATCACCTCCAATAGCCCTTCGGGATCCGCCATGTCTTTTATAGAAGAATTGGTCTTAAATTAATATATTAGATGGACATTTATTAAATATTGTTAACTACTCGTAGGCATACATATTATGTAAAAAAAAACGATTATTTTTATATTTACGTGTTAAAATGATTAAAACTGTGCGGGTGGTGCAGTTTTATTTTTTTTTGAACCTGTTACACTGAACGAAAAAAATTGAATTTTTAATATGTTATAGACAATATATTAAGGCTTAAAATATAAAAAAATGGCGGGTGTGTTCGGCCAAAAAGGGCCCACTTTGTCATTAAGAAAAAAATAATGATTTTTTTTCCAATGGTAACTTGATCGCATAGGCGTAATTTATTTTTCACAAAGTGCACTTACCACCCTTATTGCTTGTACCAAATTTCAAATCGATCGGATAAATAGAACTGGAGAAAAAAAATAAAACATTCTGGGGTAAATTAACGTTTTGCCACCCCCTAAGGGGTAGTTGGGGGCTAAAATTTTGGTGGGATGTTACTCAAGCCAAAAAACATCTTTTGTGCCCCTTTTACTTTTTTTTCGATCAAGGGCACTTTTTCCCGTCTTACTCTGCTAAGCTCTTTGGGGTTTTTTTATTTTAACATGGTATTCCATAATATAAATTCACTTACTTTACTATGTAATAAATATTGGTACTCATTAAAATTTAGCTGGTAATTATTACCACCCATTAAACTTTATAGACAAGCATATCACTCTCTTTGTCATGACATATTAGGTTTTGTAAATAAATACTATTCACTTAACAATTATTTTTGTTTCTTTATTTATTATCTTTCAGTATCAGCACGACTTAAATGTATAGTTTACCAGTTTTAATCATTTAAGAAAAATCCAACAGTACAAACTGGTTGGCGCCTTTTTAAATAAATTCTCAACCCCCCCATTAGACTGCTACCAGACTATCAGAGCTCCGGCAATTAACTTTTTAGGTTTTTGGATAACCACTTCATATTTTTATAAATTTAATACCAAAATATAATGATCCAGGAATTTAGAACGTTTCACGTGGCGCCCTCGTGTGTTAGTTTTTGAAATTTTAGATTTTTTTATAGAGATTTTCAAATTTTAAGGTAGACATTTTTTTTTCGCTTAAAGTTTAAAATTTTTTACACACACAGAGTGCGTTATTAATTTTTTTTGCAGTCATAGTGCTTTGCTGAAATAAATAAAGAAATAGATTTTTTTTTCTGTCGATTTTAACAAAAATTTGGGATCTTTCAAAGAAAGAATTTTTTTTTAACGATTTTTAGAATACCGTATGCCAGATACCGTATACCATATACCGTTACCGTATATGCAAAATAACGTGTTGCATTTTAGTTTTGTTTTTTTGCTGGCAGTGCATACATTTTGCACGAGCAAGGTTTAGTGAAACTTTTTGGTGCTTATTGGCAGTACATAGCTTTGTACGGACAACACTAGTGTTTTAAGAAAATAAAACAGATTACCGTTACCGTTAGTGAGATATAAAAAAAAATATATATATTTTACAGAAATTTTAGTACGGCTTATGGAGATATAGATGGCAGTCTGAATTTAATTCAGAAATTTTGGTTTTGACATTTAGAATTTTTTTGGAAATCTTTTTGAAGATTTCGGAAAAGATTTTTTAAAGAATCTCGATGATTTTTTTGAGATTTTTTTTTAGTTTTTTTTTTTGGATTGGTATGGATTTGGTCCATTGGATGGATACAATATAGCTCAAAGGAGAGGTTGGAGTTTTTTTGATTGAATACTTGAGAAATTTTACTCTGACGTTTTTTTGAGTGGAGGCCATTTACCCTAGTCACACTCATAAAGAATTAAGCAGTGGCACGCAGTTCAGAATAAAGTTTTTCCCGGGCGTCCTAAAGTTTTTTCCTTTACTTTGGGCCTGGTATATTTAGTTTGCTGAACAAATTTAACCTGGATAACTGACGGGCAGATATCCAAAGGTTAAGTAACCCGAACCCTGTGGGCACCGCTATTAGGTATCCGGTGTATAGCATAGCTCACAGTACTGATTTTGACTTTGGAAATTTTAAATAAGGATTTGTAATTTTTTTACTGAATTTAGTTATATTAAAGATAGTAGTAACCTTTTATGAAAGAGTTTAGAAAAAATTTGGTGTGTAGTCTACATAGTCGACATTGATATCGTTGGTTTTTCTAGTTTTGTATAGTTAATTTTTAAGATGGCGGAAACAAATTTTGAGGTTCAGTTTGGTCCTAAGGATTTGTTAATAGATGAGTTAAATTATGAACTAAGGATCAGGCAAATTGAGACTTCTAAGGATAAAGATGCAAAGCGAAAAGTTTTAGGCCAGTGGTTGAAAAAGAAGCAAAAGGTTTTTCAAGACCCAAATTTTGTTTATGATACAGAAATAAAAACTATAGAGGATACAATTAAGAGTATAAAAGCTCTTATTGTAGAATTTTCAGGTCCAGAAACTGACTCACAATTTAAGCGGTTATGTTCTAGGATCAACCATATTACAGGACGAGTTTTGCGCATGCCTATCCCTGATGATAAGAAGGAAGATGCGGAAAAGTTTAAGAAGGAAAACCATGCTGAATGCATATTTTTAGAAGCTGATTTATATGATAGGATTGAAACCCCTAATACTGCTGGTAACTTAAATGAAGTATTTATTGAGCCAAATATGAGTTCAACACGTATGCAGCCACATTTTAGTCAATCTGGTTCTGTTTTTTCCCCAACGCATGTCCATGTATATAAATGGAATGTGAAATTTGATGGTGTTTCTAAGAATTTTAGTGTGATTTCTTTTTTGGAAAGAGTTGATGAGTTGGCTATAGCTCGTGGTGTTAGTAAAGATGAACTATTTGCTTCTGCAATCGATCTATTTTCGGGTAAGGCTTTGATGTGGTTTAGGTCTATAAAAAGTCAGGTGGTTGATCGGGATGATTTAGTTGTTAAGTTAAGGAGTGACTTTTTACCACATGATTATGACGAACAGTTATGGGACGATATAAAAGGTCGTTTACAAGGTAAAAACGAACCAATAACTATTTTTATTGCGGTCATGGAAACTATGTTTGGTAGATTGTCTAAAATCCCTAACGAATCAACACGGGTACGTTATATTAGGAACAATGTGTTACCACAATATATAGCGCATCTAGCTCTTCAAGATTTTAAGACAGTTTCTGAACTTTCAGCTTTGTGTAAGAAGTTAGAAGAGTCGATGTCAGTAAGGATACCACTTCGTAGTTCAGCTAAGCCGAATTTAGATGCCGAGCTAGCTTATGTCGATTCAGAACAAAAGAGATTTACTGGTAGTTTTCGTGATGATAAATAAAAGTCTTTTAGTAGGGATAATAAGTCTTCAAATTTTAGTAATACTAAGAAGCCATTAAACTTTAAGAATAATGATGCAACTAAAGACTCGAATTTATCGTGTTGGAACTGTGGTAGTTCAAATCATTTTTATAGGTTTTGCACAAAAAAACGTGATAAGGTATTTTGTTATAGGTGCGGAACTTCGGATGTCATGACTAAGTCTTGTGGTACCTGTAAGGGAAACTAAAGGCTGGGGTGTGTGCTATTGGCCAGTACGTACCTCAGAAAGTTTTAGTCCAGGCCAAATCTAAATTTTTTGATATGGAGAATTGGAAATCTTGGTTGAGTGTTGTTAGAAAGTTTTTTAAAGAAAGTAAGGCTGTTAAACAGACATGTCCTCTTTTTACTAAGAAGTCAGGAGATAATCGTCCGTATATTAGTTGCGACATTTTAGGTTTTAATATTTGTGGTTTATTAGATAGTGGGAGTACCGTGTGGATTATTGGATCGCGTGGTTTAGAGGTTGTTAAAAGTCTGGGTTTTAAGTTAAATAGTGGTAAAGTTCCTACAGTTAATACTGCTGATGGTTCACCTCAAACTGTAACTGGTTTTATTGAACTTCCAATTACTTTAGGTGTAGAATGCAAGCTGATTAAATTCCTTGTAGTCCCGTCTTTGAAACATTCGTTTATTTTTGGTATAGATTTTTTTAGAACTTTTAAGTTAATTACAAATTATCAAAGAAACACCTGGCATACGCCTACAGCTAGTGATGTTTTAAGTTGGAAAGATAAGGAAGCTGCTAGGATTTTACGCAATGAAATAGCTAGTCTACAGAATTTGGAAGGTGATCAGAAAGATAGAGCGTTTGAAGTTATTGAGTTATTTAGGCAGATTGCTACAGAAACTAAAGGTTTGGGACTAACAAATAAAATCACTTTAACGATTGATACCGGTGATGCTAAACCATTTAAGCAAAGACAATATTTATTTTCCCCGTATATGCTGAAAATAATAAATGAGTGTCTAGATGAAATGATCCAGTTAGGTGTAGTAGAGCCTTCGAAGTCAAGTTATTGTTCTCCGATCCTTTTAGTTTAAAAAAGTAATGATGAATATCGTTTTTGTTTTGATGGAAGGAAGCTAAATGAAATTACTGTTGCGGATACATACCCACTACCTAGAATTGAAAGAATTTTGAATATGTTAAAAGGTGCTAGATATATTTCTTCCATTGATCTTAGTAAAGCTTTTTGGCAGGTTCCTCTAGATGTTAAGAGTAGAGAAAAAACAGCTTTTGCGGTTCATGGTCGTGGTTTATTTCAGTTTAAGGTTATGCCATTTGGGTTACGGAATTCTGCGCAGACGCAACAGCGTTTGATGAATGCTTTATTTGGTCCAGAATTTGAACCCTATGTATTTGTCTACATTGATGACATAATAATTATAAGTAGTTCTTTTGAAGAACATGTATCGATTCTTAATAAAGTTTTTAAGGTTCTTGAGGATGTTAATTTATCGATTAATTTGGACAAATGCGAATTTTTTAAGTCGTCGTTGAAATTTTTGTGTTATTTGGTGGATTCCAAAGGTCTTCGTACTGATCCAGGTAAAGTTGAGTCGATGATTAACTATCCTCGTCCTAAAAATAGTACAGAAATTAAGCGTTTTATTGGTTTATGTAGTTGGTATAGAAGATTTATAAATCAGTTTTCGACCATTGTTTCCCCGTTAAATGATTTGTTGAAGGATAAGAAAAAGAAAAAAGCACCTATCGAATGGACACCTTAAGCCGAAGAATCTTTCTTGAAGATTAAGGAAGCACTTATTTCTTCACCGATCTTGTGTAATCCAAGCTTTGACGAAGAGTTTGAAATTCAATGCGATGCTTCAGATACCGGTTTAGGCGGCGTATTAATACAGAATATTAAAGGAGAAGAGCGTGTCATTGCCTATTGTAGTCGCAGTTTATCTAATATTCGCCACTTTAACAACCCTAATATAAATGATTCTAAGTGCATAACAATAAATAATTATTTAAGTTTCTCAGAACTTAGACAATTTAACTCTATAGTTAACGCAGACGGACGTCTTCTAGACTTATGTCTTAGCAACGTCAACTGTATGATCGAACACGATACTTCTCCTTTTGTAACCGAAGATACCTACCACCCGGCCTTGTCTGTGTGCTTTCAAATAGATTCTGTTGGCACTTCAAAATTTCCCATAAATAAGAATAATAAAAAATATAACTTTAAAAAGGCTAATTTCCCCCTTTTATATTCAAACCTTTTACACGTAGATTGGAATTTTCTAAATGAATGTTCAGACGCTAATCTAGCATGTAATCTATTTTATGATAAGTTATATTCTATTTTGGATGTACATGTTCCCAAAGCTCAAAATCGGTTTAAATTTACTTATCCACTCCCAAAATTATTAAGAAGCTTAAAAATAAAAATTTTATGCATAAAAAATATAAGAAAACTAAGCTTATTCATTACTACGATACATTTAAAACATTAAGATCTGAAATAAAAAGTGATATAAAAATAGCTTATAATAATTATATACATAAAGTTGAGAATTCATTGATCGATGACCCGAATTATTTTTGGAGTTTTGTTAAAAGTAAGAAAAATAATACTAGAATACCGGGGAACGTTTTTCTTAATGATTCTGAGTTCAGTACTCCACAGTCGATAGTAAATGGCTTTGCGGAATATTTTGGCAGCGTTTTCACGGAGCCTAATTCTGACATTGACTTGGACGCCGATATGGAATCTCTTGCATCCATTGACATAAATTCTATTAGTGCAAATGACATACTGGATGCCATTAAAAAACTTCCAAATAAGGCTACTGCTGTTCATGACAATATTCCAGGTTATTTACTTAAAGACTGTGGCGATATATTTTGCTACCCATTATTGATTCTGTTTAATCTTATAATAAAAACATCTTCATTTCCTGATATATGGAAAATTGGTATTTGTATTTGTATTTATTTGTATTTATTTATAGTCATAAAGGGACCTTTTTACAAGGTTTGTCCGATCTTAAAAAAGGGAAATCCTGCAGTGATTAGTAAGTGTTTGAAATGATTATCTACAACTACATATACAAGTCTGTGAAGAACCTAATTTCTATAAACCAACACGGTTTATGACTAAACGGTCTACTGTCACTAATTTAACTGAATTTTCTAATTTTGTTGCTCACACTGTTGATAACAAGGGTCAAGCCGATGTAATCTATACTGATTTTATGAAGGCGTTCGACCGAATCGATCATTATATTATTATTAAAAAACTTAAACAGAGATATGGTTTTAGTAGCAGACTAGTTAAACTTTTTTTGTCATATTTGTTAGATAGATATCTTTACGTCTTTTATAATGGATTTGGTTCTGATCTATTTCTAGCAATGTCAGGGGTACCTCAAGGTTCTAACCTTGGACCTTTGCTATTTTTATTATTCATAGATGATCTTAGTGAGTTAATTGAATGCCTGCATTTATTTTTTGCTGACGATTTGAAACTATTCATGCAAATAATTTGCATCAATGACTGCATTAGATTACAGAGGGTCTTGGATGCACTGCAACAATGGTGCGAATATAACTGTCTCAATTTAAATGTATCTAAATGTAAAATCATCTCCTTCACGCGTAAAAAAAACCCAATACTTTATAATTACTCAATAAGTTCTTTCTCCTTGGAGAGAGTATATTCCATTAAAGATTTGGGTGTCACATTTTCTAGTGATTTTTTATTCAGAGAACATTTAGATAGTATTGTATCAGCCTCATTAAAAATGTATGGTTTTATAATAAGAAATTGTAGTAAATTTACCAGTGTACTTGCTTTAAAGACCCTTTACAACTCTTTTGTTCGCTCTAGACTGGAATATTGTTGTACCATTTGGAATCCGTTTTATGAAGTTCACAGACAACAGGTAGAGAAAGTGCAAAAAAAGTTTCTTAAGTGTTTATATTTTAAAGTATTTGGTATATATCCAGCCAGAGGTTATGATTATGACGTCCTACTGTCTCAATTTGAGTATCAATCCCTAGAACTTCGCAGAACAATAACCAGTATTAAAATGCTATGTTACGTATTGAATGGTAGAATGGACTCACCATTTATTTTATCAAAGCTAAATTTTTGCGTTCCAGCTAATTGTACAAGAACTTCTACCACTTTTTATAATCAAGTTGCCAGAACGAATACTCTACGCACTGAACCAATTTTCAATATGATGTTTTGTTATAATAGATATTGTAAGGGTTGCGATATCCACTTTGATTCAGTGAGTAGAATAATTAATTGTATAGTTCTAGAGTATTGGCCAAAATGTTGATTTTAATTTCTACCATTTCAGTGATATATCGTATCTGTATTTGTTATATTGTTATAATATTAGATATTTTATTACATTGTTAATTAACTTTAAACCTTTATTTTGTAAACTTTAATTTTGTAAATTTTCAAATAATATTGTCCTGTAATTGGTTTTTCTGTTGGGCAATAAAGATATTATTATTATTATTATTATTATTATTATTATTAGAGCAGAAAGGCGTTATACAGTGACTGAGAGAGAATGTCTCGCTGTCCTGTTTAGTATTGAAAAATTTCGTGCTTATGTTGAGGGTGTTAAATTTAGGGTTATAACTGATCATTATAGTCTTTTGTGGTTGTTTAGGTTAAAGGAACCTACGGGTCGGTTAGCAAGGTGATCTGTCAAATTAGCACAACATAATTTTGAATTGGTCCATAGAAAGGGTACTTTAATGACGGTGCCAGACGCACTTAGTCGTATTCCTGAGCCAGAAGTTGGCGTTATCGATATTCCGCCAGAATCAATTGATCCGTGGTATGTAGAATTAAAGAATAAAATAGTTAATGATCAGAAAAGTTATCCACAGTGGGATGTTAAAGATAATGTTGTATATAAGTTTGTGCCATCAGTTTTGCCATTTAAAGGTAATATTCCAGAATGGAAAATGTTGGTTCCCCTGTTGTTGCGTAAGGAAGTAATTTCTACATGTCATGACCCTCCTACTTCGAGCCATTTTGGTTATTTTAAAACGTATTCACGCGTAACTGAATTATATTATTGGCCAAAAATGAGACAGAATATTGCGAATTATGTCAAGTCGTGTAAAATTTGTGGTGCTCAAAAAGCTCCAAACAAAGCTCGTGCTGGACTTATGGGTTCGGAAAAATCAGTTGATTTTCCCTCGCAAATTATTGGAGTAGACGTCATGGGGCCTTTTCCTTCCTCAAAGAAACAGAACTCATATCTATTAGTTGTCTCTGACTGGTTTAGTAAATATACGTTGCTTCATCCTATGAGAAATGCTACGGCAGCAAACATTATCAAGTTCATGGAAAATGAAGTATTTTTAATGTTTGGAGTACCACAGTTTATAATTTGTGATAATGGATCCCAATTTGCTGGGAAAGAATTTAAGAAATTTACAGATTCTTACCATGTGCAAAAGATTTGGTTTAATACTGTCTATCATCTTTCGGTTAACTTTATAGAGCGTAATAATCGTTCAATTGGTACGGCTATTCGTAGTTATATCAAAAACCATAAGGAATGGGATGTAGAGCTTCCAAAAATCCGTCAAGCAATTAATAAAAAGTGTTCACGAGAGCACGCAATATAGCCCCGCTTTCTTGAACTTTGGTCGAATAGTACCGCTGAGTGGAAAATTTTATGGTTCTGTGAGTTCCACAGATGGTATTCAGTTGTGTCCTGGAAATAGTGCGCCAAAGGCTCAATGAGGCGTATACTAGGAATGTAAATTCTTATAATTTACGGAAACGGGATATTTCTTTTAATGAAGGCGATAAAGTTTGGCGGCGAAACAAAACTTTGTCATCGGCTCCAAATAATTTCTCTAGTAAATTAGCGCCGAAATTTGTTTTGTGCCAAATCGTTAAGAAAATATCAAATACCGTTTATAAACTTAATAACGCAGCTGGTGAAGATGTAGGAGTTTGGCATATTAAAGATATGAAGCCTTACTTTGGTTCAAATTCCGATGTATCAGTTGGTTAGGTTCGTTTGTAGATATATTCTCTGAAAAGAATATTAGTTTTAGGTAAAATTAGTCTTGTTAGTCTAAAGGTTGGTTTAACTCCTAGGATTTCTTTTTATGGTTGGACTGTTACTCGATTTATGACACTCACTCGATTTATGACACTCACTCGATTTTGACCCCTACTTATTTTGACGCCTTTATGGACGTGTAGTACACGAAGATACTGAGAACCATTTTGTTTTCGGATTAAAACTTTTGTATTTAAACTGAAATTTATTAGAAATTCGGACTTATAACTAATTTGGGACTATAGTTTAGTAAGATTTAGTTTTTTTTGTGAATATTTGGATTACAAACATTACATGTCGATGTGGTTTTGTAAAAATTAATTGAAAATAAATTTTTATTTTTTTGGAGGGGGTGGTGTAACATTTCAAAATGTTACATTTTGTTGTTTTCTTTATAGACAATAATAGTACAAAGTATTTTATAAATAAGAGCTCAAATGTCTAGGTAGATATTGGACTTTAGTAGAGATATTAAGAATGTAGTCTATCGAGAGGTAAATAGTTATTGTTTTTATTTGTATACTTACAGCTGATAATAATATACCTAATTTTCTGGTTAAATAACAAAGTTGTAGTGCTATTGTTAAAGATTCTCGTTGATCTAGAAAGGCGGTTTGTTGTTTTCACTGGTTTTCTTCGGAAACATCTCTGACAGATAGTTTATAACTTTTGGAGGTTAAAAACCGTATTTTCACAATTTCTGTACCGTACATCCTACTCACAGTTAGTCAATCTCTTTGTATGGTATTATACTTCCTAGGAATAAAGAAACAAATTGCTTATATGTGTTTGTTTAAATAAAATAAACATATTTGTCCGGCATCAAGTTACCTTAGATTTACTTACGATTTTTGTTCTAGACAGCTGACCATTTTTAGGTAACCTTAGCATAGTGTAATCCTTATTAGTTTTCATTTTTCTTTCGTGAACAATATGTTTTCCGTGTCGAATTGTATCGAATATTATTTGTCAACAAAATGAGTTGTCATTTTGTTCCTTGACGTTAGTTTTCTTTTGGTAGTTTAAATGCTCTATTCAGTGCAAATGTGCCTACTTTTAGTCTTTTTTGGTAACTTTGGTTTTGTTAGGTTGCCGGTCTGATACAAAAGGAAGAAGGCCATTTTTGTGAAAATTTCGGCTGTGTGAAAAGATATCATGAAACATCTAAACAATCTTACGTTCTAAGTTTATATAACTACTTTGGGTGAGTTTATAATTTCATTCTTTATTTAAATAATATAATATTTTTGATCGATGAATAGTCTTTACGTTATTTTTCGGTAATATGTGTTTCGTCTCTTGTAGATAGAACATTAAGTTGCTGAATGATGTCGAGTGGAAATTCTATTTGGTTTCTGTAAGCCCTCAAAAATACTGAGGTAAGTTTACTACGAGTTGTCGATATTTTATTTTGTTTCGAGATTATCAAAATCTTACGGTGAAAATATTTCTTTTAGGGTTTTGTTTACGGTGATGCTTTTTACTGTGATGGTTTTACTGTGATGTCACAATTTTGAGGTTATGGTCAAAGTTTAAGATTACATTTTCTAATGGAATATTTTCATGCTAAGTTATGGAAAATACCGTATAACTTATAGTATGTTGAATTACTGTCTTAACCGATGGAGTATTTTGGTTATGTGGAGTAACTTATGGTCTATGCGTAGTATAAGTTTTTGTTGGACTTCGAAGCCCCTAGTTCTTCGACCTGCTGTTCAAGTTGAAGTTGGCAAGTAACGAAAAGATTTACTACATAACTGTAAGTTATTTTATTATTTTTATTATGGGTCCAGTCTTTACGTAGAAGAAGAAATAGCAACAATTTTTTATTTTGTTTAATTTAATATTTTATATTAAATTACCTTGCAACAATTCTATAACTAGAATGTTAATTTTTTTGGTACATAGTTTTGATATTTAAATATTCTGAGTGTCATGATATATAATTTTTTTATTTGACATGGTCTGATAAAGTTTTATTGGTACATTTTATAAATACAGTTTAGGTACATTTTTATATGTGAACAAATTTGCAAATTTGGGGTTTTTTTATTTTAACATGGTATTCCATAATATAAATTCACTTACTTTACTATGTAATAAATATTGGTACTCATTAAAATTTAGCTGGTAATTATTACCACCCATTAAACTTTATAGACAAGCATATCACTCTCTTTGTCATGACATATTAGGTTTTGTAAATAAATACTATTCACTTAACAATTATTTTTGTTTCTTTATTTATTATCTTTCAGTATCAGCACGACTTAAATGTATAGTTTACCAGTTTTAATCATTTAAGAAAAATCCAACAGTACAAACTGGTTGGCGCCTTTTTAAATAAATTCTCAACCCCCCCATTAGACTGCTACCAGACTATCAGAGCTCCGGCAATTAACTTTTTAGGTTTCAACATTAAATTCTTTTTCACAAATGTGACAATTTTTAGCTGATGTAAAGACTAATTGTTCTTCATTAGATAATTCTATCATAGGAATAGTCTTGCACATGTATTTTTCAAACATTTCAATACAATCTGTTTCCAAACTTTGAATAAAATGTTTGGAAACATTATCATTTTCAGAATCACCACGGTATAGTTTAAGTTCTGAGAGTTTATCATCGAAATTACATTTAATATAATACGCATAGGAGTGAGGTATACTCACATGAGTCTTCACTGTAAATGAATTTATTGGACTAGGGGTACAACCTTGTAAAGGTTTAAGGATAGTCTCAAAATCGGCATAAATTACAAATGGATGTTTTAGCTTTTTTTCGAAATCATTAAACTTTAATACATTTTCAGGACATTCATTTCCAGTGAAATCTATTTTTAATTCAATCTTACTAGGTAGATTTACGGAAATGTGCTGACAATCGTATTTCTGATGGTTGTCTAATTTTTCTTGTGTTAAGAAATAAATTAGACAACCATCACATATAAATTTTGAGGTTTTATGTTTGGATAACTGTTGACAGACTAAACGCGACAAATTTTTTATTAGACGATAATGATTATTTCCTGCATTATCGCTTAATAAAAGTAGATTGATGTGTTCCTGTTGACGTGATTTTCTAAAATATAGCGGCCCAACAATTTCATTGATATAAATTCCATTTTTACAAACTTTATCAACCCCATACACATTAACAGACATATTATTTAATTTTTCAAATTTTGAAATTTCCGAAAGTTTAACAGGGAGTTCAATCCCTGTAAAATCTAGATAATTTTCATGGATTTTATACTTAGCAATTCTTTGGGGATGTTTTTCAGCTGGGTGTAAATGGGCTAAAATTGACCACATGAAACATTTATTATCGGAATTTTTAACGTTGACTACAGCCCTTTTCAGTTCTATATGTTCGGAAGGGGTATGTAGGAGGAGCCCCGGATCGGGTTGTATTTGTTGATATTTAATTCCAGATACAGAATCTTCTCCAGAGCCCATCCTGAACAAAAATACAATTTTTTATTTTTCTAATTGTTTTTGTTTTGTAGAAAATAGAAATAGAAAAATATCTTACCACTATCATTTTCTGAAAACTCCTTCGATTTTGTTTGTAAAACCTCAAAAAATTCTTCATACATTTCTGTAAGATTACTTCCTTCATCCACCACCCTGAACTTGGTGTTGAAAGATTTTATTTCAGGTTTTTCCTTCAAAACATAGGAACTAAATAGTTCCATATTTATTTTCAGAGCAGTTTCAGATTTTAAATATTTTTGAATTAAAACCAGCACTTTTCCTTTAAGATGTTCCATATTTTTATTAAAATCAATGTTTTCAATCGTTTTTAGACGGAAACTTGCAATCCGGTTCTTAAAACCAGTTTGGATAAGTTCAACCCCTTCCTCCAAATTGCTACAGCATTTGTTACGATCTTTCAGACTTCTTTTATGTGTAACATGATTTGTAACATAAATATCACAAATTTTGCAAAGTAAGGAATTCGAGGTTGAGGGAGCTGAAACAAAAATAAATAAATTAAAAAACTAATCAATGAATCAATTAGTGTACTAACCATTTAGACGCATCTGTTTTGCTCTTGAAGTCTCAATAGGTGTATCTGCAACTCTCTTCAATCCACAACATTTTTCATGTCGAGATAAATTGTCTTTTCTGGTAAAGTTTTTGCTACACCTTTGACACTTGAACATACTTTCCACTGTTTCTGGCTAAAACAAAAGTGAACTTAGTGAGAGATACCTTTCAACTGATTTCAAATTACAATTATCCTATTTTTATGTATTTATCAAACCCTTTCCTATATCGCCCAGAATTAACGTCACAGTCGATAAGAACAAAATCATACTTATCGATCCAACATAAAGAGCATAATTCTTGAAATTTTTTAAATGACATGTCAATATTTACATGATCATCATAAATGTGTTTTAAATTTGTGTTATCCTGTTGAAAAATAATAAGTAGATTTGCATTATCCCTAACAAGTTGTTTTGGAATAGCGAAATAAGTTTGTGCTAGGTAAAACACATCAGTTTGATGATGTCTTGAGTAAACAAAAAATTCTCTTATAACACTCTGATTACCACAAACGACATCATCAAAAATTATTACAGAATTTGGTTTTATATCTTTAGGTGATATTATATCAGCATTGTTACTGCCCTCAAATTCAAAATATCCAACCTCCTTAATTGGTTTGAATAAAATTCTCAAATATTCATATTTCGATTGATACAAAGATTTCGAATAGACATATAAATTTTCAAATCTTAACCCGTTTTTGTGTTCTATTAAACTTATTATAATATTAGTTTTCCCACATCCAGACGCTCCAACCACTAAAGCTCGTTTAGACCCCCCACAAAATATAAGTCCATGTTTTCGAAATGAATCAATTGCAACCTTGTCATGGTTTTTTATTGGTAGTAAAAAGGGTTGTTGCTCAATTTGCATGTTTACCCTTTAACTACCTTTACTGCAATGGTACTAAACCATACATTTATCTTTATAAATAAAGCGGTGAGATAAAAAACACTTTAGTTATTAGTGGACTCTTAATCTGACTGCTTATAAAAATAATGAATCGTAGATCCGTGATTATTTCTAAACAAGCTTTCAAGAAGAAAAGAGGTGTTGGTATATTAAACAAAGTTATTGATAATTTACCTATTGAGCTACATCTGCCAGGATATAACTATTGTGGTCCAGGCACCAATCTGGAAACACGTCTAGATCATGGTGATAGAGGAATAAATGAATTGGATGAAGCTTGTAAAGAACATGATATAGCATATTCTAAATTTAAGGACGTTGAAAGTAGGAATAAAGCTGATAAAATATTAAAAGATAAAGCTATTAACATATATAAATCACCTCAAGCAAAAGTTGGAGAAAAATTAAGTGCTTTGGGTATAAGTTCTGCTATGAAGGTGAAAACCAAGCTTGGTATGGGTGTTAGGAGAAAAAATTGGAGAAAAAAGGGTGCAAAAAGGGGGGGAAGTAATGTTAACCGAATTAATTTTAATAATGCAGTTGGAAAAGCCCGTCGTAGTATTAGTAAATTGGGGAATACAAACAATTTACAAAATTTAGCTAAAATAGCTTTAAGCTCAATAAAGAAAAGTATTAAAAAAGGTGGAAAAATAATACCACCTAAAAAGAGAATAATACCCATTCCAAAAACTGGTGGATTTCTTCCATTTCTAATACCACTGTTTACAGGTTTGTTTTACTAACTTTAATTTTTATAAACAATATTTCACACATTGTTTTTCAGGACTTAGTGCATTAGGCTCACTTGCTGGGGTAGCTGCAGGAATAGCAAAAGCTGTAAATGATGCAAAGGCTGCCACAGAAAAAATGGAAGAAGAAAAACGACATAATTTGGCTGTAGAGAATAAATCTATAGGTTCTGGGTTATATATTCGTCCTTATAGACGAGGCTATGGACTATTTCTAAATTCGTATAAAAAAAACTGTTAGAAAAGCTACCGCACCGAGCTCTTTCAAATTTTGATTTGATTAAAAGCGTAAAAAAATTTAAAATTCCGAATTTTAGGGGTGTATTTATGCGTGATAAACTTCCACAAAAAATTAAAAGAAACGAGTGTGGGATTGTAAATTTAGATAGCAACAATGCGGTTGGTTCTCACTGGACAGCATTTACAAAATCTGGAAAGGATATAATTTATTATGATAGTTTTGGAAACTTAAGACCTCCTCTAGAATTAATTCAATATTTTTTCAGTGACGGTAGCGACAATAACATTAAATATAACTATGTGAGAGAACAAAAATTTAACACTATTAATTGTGGTCATTTATGTTTGAAATTTCTATATAACTACCACTATTAGAATAAATAAATCAGTTGATTTATAATCATTAAAGAAATAGGTTATGTCATTGGCATTAGGTCTTTCAGGGAGAGATTCAATATTGAATGCCAAATTTAATCCACCTATATATTTAAAAGAAGATGTTGAATACGTTATAGGATTAACAAATTTTGAATCTTTCAACTCTATACCCAATATTGATGAAACAAACAATAAACTGTATTACGGTGATACATTTATAACTCTACCAATCGGTGCGTATGAGATAGATGATATAAATAATTTGTTACAATCTGAACTTCAAGAGCAAAATGTGTCAATTCATTTGAGGGCAAACAATAACACTTTACATTCTAGTGTTAAATGTACTGAAAAAATAATATTTACTAACGATTCTATAGGTAAAATATTAGGCTTTGAAAATAGAACTTTAGATGCAAATACCTCACATATTTCAGATTACCCTGCAGATATTCTGAAGGTTAATGCTATTTGTATAGATTGCAACATTGCAGCAGGTTCTTACTTAAATGGTCAACCTGTGCATATTATTCATAATTTTTTTCCCCAAGTACCTGTTGGATTCAAAATAGTAGAAAATCCTCAAACTATATTATATTTCCCAATCAATGTAAAAACTATAACCAATATAACCATTAAAATACTAGATCAAGACGGTGATCTAATCAATTTCAATAAAGAAGTCATAACGATAGGACTGCATGTAAAAAGTGTAGATAATATTAAAAATGGTTGTTAGATATAATAAACCAAATAACAAAAATATATTGAATGAAAAAATATATAAGAAAAAGAACACTCATAATAAAATCAGTACCAGGGGTAATGCTAATGTGTTAACAACAGAAAATCAAAAGTTTCTACAGTCTCTCGGGTTAAAATGGTTGTTAGATATAATAAACCAAATAACGATAGGACTGCATGTAAAAAGTGTAGATAATATTAAAAATGGTTGTTAGATATAATAAACCAAATAACAAAAATATATTGAATGAAAAAATATATAAGAAAAAGAACACTCATAATAAAATCAGTACCAGGGGTAATGCTAATGTGTTAACAACAGAAAATCAAAAGTTTCTACAGTCTCTCGGGTTAAAATTATTATTCTAACAATATGCTTATTTTAAACGTGATGGAAAATCTTTATATTGATAATTCTATAACTAGTTCACAACTTCATACTTATGAACCATATTTACCGACAAAGTTGGGCTATAATGATGAAATAATTATCCCCATCCAAGAAGTAGATAAATATACACTTCCCTGTGAAAGTTTTTTATATATTGAGGGAAAATTAACAAAAAATGATGGTGCTGTAAGCAAAAACTTGACATTTATCAATAATGGAGTTGCTTTTCTTTTTAAGGAAATTAGATATTTAATAAATGGGCAAACCATTGATTCAGTTAGAGATGTAGGTTTAACCTCAACATTAAAGGGTTATCTATCTTATAGTTCTAATGAGTCAGCTATGTTGGAAAATGCGGGGTGGGTTCCAAAATCCATTCCTAAAAAACCTGAAGATGCTCTTTTAGTTGATAGCAACGGATATTTTAATGTCTGCATACCACTAAAGTTTTTCTTAGGATTTTTCGAAGATTTTCGCAAAATCCTACTTAATGTTAAACAAGAGCTGATTTTGGTGCGTAACAGTAATGATCAAAATTCTGTTTTGTATGTGGGACCGTCTGGCCAAACAGAACAACCCAAAATTGAGATAAGTAAACTTTCTTGGAAAATGCCACATATATCAGTTGGTTTACCTCAAGAAGTGGCTTTAACAAAATTAATTGATAAAAATGTTGATTTAAAAATTGCCTTTAGAAGTTGGGAATTAGTAGAGTTTCCTGAATTACTTGATACTAATCGACATAATTGGCCTGTTAAAACAAGTACAAAACTTGAAACACCGCGCCATGTGATTGTAGCTTTCCAATCAAAAAGACGTGATGACGTCACAAAAGATATGAGTAAATTTGATGATTGTAAACTTAGAAATATACGATTGTTTTTGAATTCCGATAGATATCCCTATAATGATCTCTATATTGATTATGAAAAAAATAAATTTGCACAGCTTTATGAAATGTTTGCAAAATTTAAAGAATCATTTTATGAACTTTGAAATACTCCAATTTTTACACCTATTGAATACAAAAAATTAGCACCAATAGTATATATAGATTGTTCAAAACAAAAAGATTCAGTACAACCTGGACCAATAGTTTTACGAGTTGAGTTTGAAACAGCTGAAACTGTACCTAAAGACACTTCAGCATATTGTTTAATTTTACATGATAAGCTATTTACCTATAACCCCCTAACAAAGATTGTGAAACAACTATAATTTGCAAGAAATATGCATTTAATCATAGATTTTCAAGCATTTAAAACAGAGAATAATAAATTTCTAATTAAGGAGCTTGCAGCTTATAATGGGGTGAAAATTAGTCACTATGTATTTAAATCACCATACCCACTAAAAACTTTACCCACAGATTTACAACAACAAGCCCATTGGAACATGAAAAATCATCATAATATAAGCTGGAAGTCGGGATTCACACCATGTCATAACTGTGATGATATTATCAAACATCTTTGTGAGAAAGCAGAAACTATTTATGTAAAGGGTGCTGAAAAAGCAGCCTATATTAGAAAATTTTCGAGTACACTAGTTGTTGAATTGGAAGAAACACCAGCTCTACAAAAATCTGAACCACTATGTTTTTTTCATAATCGTGATTTAAGTGTATGTGCTCTATCAAATGTATTTTTTCTTTATACACATTTTATTATGAATGAATTATAATATACTTTTTTAAACAATTTTTTGTTGTTTCATTTCACAAATATATAAGCACACTCAATTGAATAAAGTTTTAGTAATATTTCATCTGTGACTAGAAGACCATATAGAGCAGATTTAGATATGAATGAGAGACTAGCTAAAGAACTAGTAAGAACTAGAAAAGCTGTTAGACAAAAATATCAGTCGCTAAAATCTGATATTGCTCAATCACAGAGACAGCTTGAAAAGGAGTATAAACCAATCACGGAACCTCTTCAAAGGTTGTTACAAAATATTAAATCTGATATTAATATTAAAAAGGAATATATAGTCCATAATGGGAGGCATAGCGTAGTGGCTAGCGCGTATGCATAGCAAGTCTACTATCGTGGGTTCGATTCTCACTGGCGCCGATTTACCTTTTTCAGTTAATTAATAATTGAAATTTGGCGAAGGCGATAAGTGAAACGGACACTCCCTAGAAACTGGTTCGAAAGTCAGTATAAGCCGGTGGTTCCCTCTACTACTAGCCCACACAAGTCCTGGACTTAGGGGATGCTTAATTAAGTAGAATAGTACGAGGTTAAACAAACATGTAACAAACATGTAAACATGTAATACGATGAAATACCTGGAGCAGTTAAATCGAAAGGTTATTCATTTTTAGAAGATTCATTTCAAACACCATCTCCATCATTTCAAACACCATCTCCATCATTTCAAACACCATCTCCAGATATTTCTCAAGTTAAAAAGTATTCAGCACTATTACCTACAGGAAGTATTTCTTTTCTGGAAGATCAATTTATAGAAGATAAGACAATCCAAGAAGATAGTAATGATGAGTATGATTCCTCTATTGAAGATGCTGTTGAAAAAACCCGTCAGGATATACAGAATCTGGCAGGCACAAATATATATCAAGATTGGTTAGAACAATTTAACCCCCTCCCTAGAATGTATTTAGACGAGTCAATAAAAGAAACAGCTGATTTGTTTGATCACCGCTATGGTGTGATTTACAACATAGAGACATCAAAGTTTAAAATAGGTGAGTCACCATTAACAATAGATGGAAAAGATATCATAATTAAAAATTTAACATATCCCGGTACAGTGGGTTTATATGAACTGCTTTGGAAAAAACATCCTGTTGGCTACAAACCAGCAGATTTAGACCAATATATGGATATTTTAAATCGAGTAAATGCATATCGTAAAAATTATAATGCTAATGAGGGAATTCAGGCAACGAAATTGGATAAATATACCCAAATTATACGACCATATTTGGTTAACCAAGGGCTTTTGAAAACAAAGTCAATTTCTTCAAATATTCAACCTAAATTAAAAGCTCCAGTTTATCAATTATCACGGTTGAGAAGTGGAAAAACGCTAGAAAAAAAATCCATAGGGGGGAATATGTTGCTTGAATTATCAAAAAATCCCATCGATTATGTGTACTTTAATGACGTAACTGAGTTGGTAGAAAGATTAAAACTAATAGTTGCATCACAGTTTGCAGGACATTCTGGTCATAATAATGAAATAGTGTCGATTCTGGAAGAACTACGGGAAGCAAAAATTATAAAATAGGAAACATGATAAACATATTTTCAGTACAAGTCAGAATGCCTATCGATAAGTTTGGTCGACATCATCTCGATGTTAAATATAACAGTGCTATAAAAGAACATCTTGGTGTTATTCAGAATGTTGTGTTGTCACAACCAACACCAACATTTTTAAGTTCTGGGGATAACTATGATATGAAAAATAAAAAAATAATCAATTTAGGAATCCCCAAAAATGAATTAGATGCAACAAATAAATATTATGTAGATAATATTTATCAAAAATCTTTGGAAAATTACAATACAATAAAATCAGATATAAAAAATATTGATTTAGATAATAAAATAAATCAAATAAAGAATACAATACAATACAATATACAAGAATACAACAAGGATGTAACTACTTTTGTTAATACAGTCATAACAGAAAAATCCTCTGATCTGGAAGCTAAAATAAATAATAATTTTACTCAGCAACTAAATAAGAAAATTAGAGTAGACTCGTTAGAAAAAGAATCACATTTAAAAAAAATTAAAAAAATTGAAGACAAGCTCGATGAATTTGTAAAGGATAAGGAAAATATTGAAAAAGAAATTCAAGACTTGTCTGAGAATAGTGTTAACCAAAAAGGTATACTTGAAAATTTTCAAAATAAAGTGGACAGCAGTGAATTAAAAATAAAACAATTAAAGTTGATTTTGATAGCTCCTTAAATAGAAATTCAAAATTTATCTGAGAAAAGTTCTAGTCAAAAAGCTAGTGAATTGCAAATACCTATGGATGAAAAAATAGGTAAACTAAAGACTGATTTTGAAAACTCTTTAAAAAATATTGTAAAAGAAATTCAAAATTTGTCTGAGAAGATTGTTAACCAAAAAGTGGTGTTGGACAATTTTCAAAACAAAGTAATCAACAGTGAACAACTACCTCAGATTATAGATGAAAAAATAAGCAAACTAAAGGCTGATTATAAAAATTCTTTAAAAAATATTGTAAAAGAAATTCAAAATTTAAATGAGAAAAGTGTCAAAAAGTAGTGAACTGGAAATAAAACAATTACCCCAAAAAATTGATGAAAAAATAAATAACCTAAAAGTTGATTTTGGAAGCTCTTTTAAAAACATTGAAAAATCAAATTCAAATCTGAAACAGGAAATAGATAATTATAAAAAAAATATTCTAAGTGAATATGCTTCCTACAAAGATAGAATAGAAAAAACTGTGAAGGATTTAGCTATAAAAATCAAAAAATCTGAGGAAAATACCCTCAACATAAGAAAAAACGCTGAGTATGTGAAAGCAGTATTAGGTTCAAAATTAAATAAATTCAAAGAAGAAATTCCTGAAAAATTAAAAAAAAATAAGTAGTTATGTTTTTTTAACAATTTCCACTTATCAAATGGGTAAAACCACAATGGAATTTTCTTTAGATAACTTGACATTAATTGGATCCCCATTTATATTAAACAATTTCAGTACAGAGTTTAAATTTCCATTCGATGTAGCAATAATAAAAGATATAAGCGAAAGTGGGCTTAAAGACTATTTTTTTCTTTTAAATAAAAAAGGTTATAGAGACATTTTATCATTAAAAGACGTAATATTAAAGAGAAATAATATTTTACAAATTGTAAAAACAATTGAAGGTTTGGGAGTTGAAAAATATATTCAATTAGTTCTAGAAATTCCTATAATTTATCATGAAGATTAGCAACATAAGGGCTGAAGTAGTCAACGAACTTCATAAACCAGCCAGAAAAAATTTTAAAAGAAGGCATGTTATTATAAAAGGGTTACATGATCTATGGCAGGCTGATTTAGTTGAAATGATCCCATATGCCTGGGGAAATAGTGGGTTTAAGTACATTTTAGTTATAATAAATGTTTTTTCAAAATTTGTATGGGTTGTGCCTTTAAAAAGTAAAAAAGCACTTGATGTCTCTAATGCTATGAAAACTGTTTTATTAAAAGTTAAAAAGCATCCTAAAAATATTCAGACCGATATGGGGAAAGAGTTTTATAAGAAACAATTTAAAACATTAATGGACACATACAAAATAAATCATTATAGCACGTTTTCTAATCTTAAAGCATCCATTGTAGAACGGGTGAATAAAACATTACAAAATTTAATGTGGAAAAACTTTAGTTTACAAGGCACATATAAATGGTTGGATATTTTACCAGAAATTGTTAATAAATACAATAATACATAACATTCAACAACTGGTTTTAAACCAAAAGATGTGAATGTAAAAAATGAGAAAATAATTTTATTACACTCTTATAGCACCCCAAAAATTGTAGTTAAACCTAAATATAGTGTGGGTGATTTTGTTCGTATAAGCAAGTATAGGGAGGCGTTCAGTAGGGGATACCACCCCTCCTGGTCTAATGAGATATTTCGCATTAAAAAAATTCAAATGACTAATCCGGTTTCATATATTTTAAAAGATGAAAAGAAAGAAGAGATTCAGGGTGGGATTTACGAGATCGAATTATTAAAAACCCGTCATAAAAATATTTATCTAGTTCAAAAAGTATTAAAAACTCGTGGAAAACAGGTTTTGGTTAGGTTTTTAGGAATGGATAAGTCACATGACCAGTGGATATTAAAAAAAGATCTGATGTAAAATATATAAAATACTTTTCATTTCATTAGTTAGTATTCAAAGGTTAACGTATAAAGATGTCTCAATCACCTGTTTTAGATTATTGGGGGTATATTGATAATGTTTTATTAAGTTACAATGAAAAACTCAAGTTGGAAAAGCAATTATTAAATGAGGTATGGTATTATTTCGAGAAACCATCTCTACAGATATCTAGCGGTTTGAGTGTGGTAATGGATTTTAAACCATGTGTTAGAATTGCTGAAAATGGTAAAACTATTACACTAATGGATGCTGATTGGATGGAATTAATGGATTATATTGAACATACTTTGGAGGGGGAAGAAAGTGCCCAGTTTATAGAATTTGAAAATCTGAAGATGACTCAAACTGTTGAACAGTCAATGATATTAGAATCTAATGGAAATGAGATTTATATACATAAAGAAAATCTGGATAAATTATTATCTATAAGATACTTAATAGATTATAGGTTGAGATATTTAAAAAATGTAGGTTTCAAAGGTTTTTATGATAGAATAATAGAACTTGTTTGGAACTCGGACAATGTTGTAAATGTGTTAAAAAACATGTCCACTTTATTAATTAGTGATAACTACGGGTGTTTATTGGAGCTCCTAGAAATAAATTTAAATAAGGTTATTTTAGATATTGATCATATGCAACTATGTAATATTAGTAAATAAACTATAAATACTAAAAGTTTTTTTTCATTCTCCTCACACTTTTTTTGTTTTAGAAGTAATAAATAAAAAACAGTTAATTTTTCAAAAATATATTTAATATCTTTATAAAAAATCAAATTTTTTTAATTTCAAAGTTTGCAAAGTTTTTCCCATTACATGTGGTTTTTTCTAAATATTTTTTCAAGGTTGAGGGAGCTGGAACAAAAAATAAATAAATTAAACATTTTTTCTCAAAACTTGTTTGAAAAAGTATAAACAAGTCTCAAGGTTAGACTCAGGTGGGTCGAGACGATATTGTTTTAATTGACTCAAGGTCTCAGACAGCTCAGTTTAATAAATATTGTGTTGAATGTAGTAGAGTGCTAAAGAAAATGGACTATACCAGTGTAGTAATTGAAAAAGTTGTTTTTTCAAGAAAACTCTGATTTGAAATTGAATCGTCCTTGTTTTATGCATTACAATTTAGATGGATGGGGAAATCATGTTGATGGTGCACCTCTTAAAAAAATTAACTGTTGTGAACGAAAAATTAGCTAAGCTATTAAAATGTTGTTATCTATAATTATTTTACTACTTATAATGTAAAATTTGTTGATATTCCACATTGTCAAGTATATATTCAAAGTGAACAGTTATGTTTGTGTCTAATCTAATAATTCTAAGCGCTATATTAAATAATGTTTTGTATATAAATAAACCACCTAATATTAAACGTATGTTAATTCGCACAAATTTTCACTCCAGCTTTGTAAAAATGAAATCATTGACAATTAATGAGGGAGTCTCACCAGCATTACAATTTAATTTAACAGAAAATAAAATTAAAAGTAGCAATACATTTTTTTATCAGGTGAAACCCTATTTTGTTAATGGTTCGCATTTTGTATCAGATTGGAAGCAGATATATATAGATAATACTTATTATGTTAAAATAATATCCCCGGAAATTATTATTATTACTATTTTATCTATAATTATATCCATTTTAATATTTTTTTATTTATACACATATTTTGTATATCAAAAAAACTTAATAAATAATTAATAACTAATTTTGTTTTTATTTTTTACCTTAAAACATTTTTTTCAGCATATTTTAAACAGACATTTATAGCACCATATTTTCTATACGTTTGGTTATTTACGATATATCCAAATAAAAGATAAAATATTCTCAAATTTTTTAAAAACAAATAATTTAAATATTTACTTACATAGTTAATAAGAAGACACACACAAATACTTAAGTAAAATTCTGTTAAACTTGATATTTATATACAAATGAGAACAAAATTTCTTCCCCCTGACGACCGGCTGGTTCTCCTGTTAAGGAATTCATCGCTGGGTTCTCCTTTTAAGGAATTCATCGGTTGGTTCTCCTTTTAAGGAATTCAAACCAGCCTTTCAAACATATACTTTCATTTTTAATTAAATTTTTACATGACTAGCCATGTATCCAAATTTTATGCGGGTTTCATCTAGGAATTGAGATCAGCTAAGGTTGAGATTATGGGTTAGGCTGGTGTTAGGATTGAGGCTAGGTTTGAGGCTAGGGCTGGGGGTAGGTCTGAGGTTAGGTCTGGGGTTAGGATTGGGGCTAGGGCTGTGGTTAGGTCTGGTGTTAGGTCTAAGGTTAGGGTTGTGGATAGGTCTGAGGTTAAGGCTGAGGGTAGGTCTGAGGTTAGGTCTGGTGTTAGGGTTGGAGGTCAAGGTCAAAGTTAAGGTTAAGGTGAAGGTGAAGATGATGGTGAGGGTGAGGGTCAAGGTCAAGGTCAGGGTCAAGGTCAAGGTCACGGTCCCTCCTCAAGGTCAAAGGTCAATGTGAAGGTCAAGGTCCCTCCTCAAGGTCAAGGTCACTCCTCAAGGTCAAAGGTCAAGGTGAAGGTCAGGGTCAAGGTCAAGTCGGGGTCAATGTCCCTCCTCTGGAGGTGTGCTTGAAACCCCATTATTTCTCTACTTCAGTATGAATTCGTAACGGGGTTCCGTAGTGCTGGAAGAAAACCATTAAGGTTCTTATAACCTCTTTTGCGCTCTTATCCTTTAGTGGGTATGCTTGGGTAAATTTCGTTAGTTCGTCCCTTATGGTGAGGAAATAGCTTTTGTTAGGAATACTAAATACATCTATGTTTATTCTCTCAAAAGGAGTTTTGGGAGACTCGGTCACTACAAGTGGTCTGTCTGTATTTCGTCTGTTAATTTTTGCTCTGGCGCAGAGGTCGCAAGATTTTATGTAGGCTTCAACTTCCTTTTGGAGGTTGGGCCAGTTATATTTCTCGCGTATTCTACGGAAGGTTTCGTTGATGCCTCTGTGCAAATTGTTTTTCCCATCGTGGTACTGAGAAATAATTATGGGACGTTGGTCAGAGTCGGGTTCGGTCACTAGATTTTGACAAATAATAAAATTTAAGTCTACATCGGCAAACATAAAGCTTAGAATTTCTGGGAGTTTTAGGTCGGCAACGTCCTCGACATAGTATGTCTCATTTTCTTCGAATGTGCGTTTTTCTTTAAAGAGTAGGGTAAATAAGTTTAATGTTTAATGTTTATGAAGTAAAGAGCAGAAGTTTATAGAACTTGTGATGCTCAAAATGACTAGTAAAAGCATACAAAAATAAGAAAATAAGTAATAACACAAATAAACTTAGATTAGGTAAGTTCATCAAGTCTATTTTTAAACATATTAGTTGATGTCACACAAATAACCAATTCAGGAAGTCCATTCCAAGAATTAAAAATTCTGTTTATGAAAAAGTGTTCTCGTACACATTTGTAAAACCTTTCTCTGGCCAATTTTAAAGAGTGACCACGGAGTCGTTGATCAACATCCAAATTAAAAATAAAATTGAGATTACAATTAAACAAATTATGTAAGATTTTGTAGGCTAGAATAAGGTCACCACGCTTGCGTCTATCTTCTAGTAATGGCAGATTTAGAATTCTAAGTCTTTCATCGTAAGGGACATTTTTAAGAACCGCTGGTAATTTTGTAAATCTTCTTTGCACTTTTTCCATAAGCTCAATATCGCCAATGCCCCACGGGTTCCAAACTTGTATGCAAAACTCAAGGTGAGGACGTATATACGTTTTATAAGTCATAAGTATGAACCTAGGGGAGGGATTTGGAAAGGCTTTTTTAATCATAAATTATAAAGAATTACAACGCTTGACAGCTTTTAAAACTTGTGGAGACCAATATAGGTCCTTTGTAATACTTATGCCAAGATCCACCTGTTCTTCAGCCACGGCCACCTGAGAGTTAGCAATGTAGTAACTTAATTCTGGATTGTTAAAACCCATATGCAATACAGAGCATTTATTTAAATTAATTGGTATAAGCCATTTTAGGGACCAATTATAAATTGCATTTAAATCATCTTGGATTAGTTTAGCATTAAGTTTGGGATTAGCGAAGAATTTAATATCATCGGCAAAAAATAAAGCAAGTAACCTGAGTACAGTCTTAATATCAAGTGTATAGACTAAGAAGAGCAAGGGCCCCAAAACCGAGCCCTGAGATACACCACTAATAATATTAAATAAATCAGAAAATTAATTATTAATTTTAACCCGAAATGTTAAATTACCTAAAAATAGTTTAATCCAAAGAATCAGTTTCCCTCTTATTCCAAAATGATCAAGTTTCCACAGTAAGCGTGAATGGGGAACCTTATCAAAGGCTTTTTCGAAGTCTATGTATATTATGTCGACCGGCTCAGACTTATCCAGTGATTTAGACCAGGAATTAATTGCTATAAGCATATTTGTTAATACGCTTCGCCCCTGCAAAAAGCCATGTTGTTCGTTAGGAATTAGACCCTTATCCATGACAAATTCTGTTATTTGTTTAACGATAATTCGTTCTAAGATTTTTTTGCATGTATAGCTAATGAAAACAGAACGATAATTACTCGGATTGAATTTATCACCTTTCTTAAAGATAGGGATAGCATATGCAGTTTGCCAAATAGTCGGAATGCAAGAAGAATCAAAAGAATGTTTAAGTATGCGTGTTAATGGTGCAACTATCTGATTTTTACATCTTTTTAATATAATTGATCGAATGCCATCAGGGTACGCCGATACGGATTCCTTAATATTGTGTAATTCTTTTAGAACTAGTTCCTCGTTAATACTAATATCAGAAATAAACAGTTCAGCTCTAGGAATTAAAGGCAAATCAATAAGGTCTACAGGGGGTTCAGCTGTGTAATTTTTGGAAAAGTTATCAGAAAAAATAGATGCTATAATCTGATCGTCCTCAATAACATTACCATTGTTGTCTTTTAAAATGGGCTTAGAAACTTTGGACGCAAGTTTGGATTTAACATATTTAAAAAATGGTTTAGAACCATTAAGTAACAAGTTTTCTTCATAATTGGTTTTGGCTTTCCGGCATTCTAATACTAATTTATTTGACGTAGAACGATAAAGATCAAAATCAATTTGCAGTAAAGATCTTTTAAATCTTTGCCACTGCGTGCTTTTATTTTTATATAAATTAAAAAGTTTGTTATTAAACCAAGGTTTTAGAAATTTCTTATTAGTTCTATAGATTAAAGGAGTATGAAGATCAGAGAAACTGGTAATCTTGTTTGAAAAGAAATTCCATTGCTCACTTAATGACATATCCTCCATAAGCTCCCAGTTAACATTTTCTAAGTCAGTTTGTACATTATCAAAGTTGGTTTTCCAATAATTTTTTATAGGCAATTTTTGCGCAGAGGGAGGAGATAAAACTTGCATGTTAGCGACCAAACAGCAATGATCTGATATACCAACCGGGGGCAAATATTCAAGTGAAGCAAACAAGTTTTCATCAGTAATTAAAATCAAGTCAAGCAAGGAGGGGTTGTTGGTATTTCTAAAACGAGTTGGCTGAGTGACCACTTGGGAGAGATTACTTTCAACAATCAAGCTTGAAAATAATGCAGCTGAGTCATTCCCAACTATTGGTAATTCTAAAGGCCATTTAATATTCGGAAAATTAAAGTCACCAAAAATGATAACGTTTTCATATTGCTCTATAATAGAGTTAATATGATCAATTAAAATTTTATCGTAATCAACTAAAGTAGTATTAGGCCTGTATATGCAAGAAATAATAAATTCATAACCGGACAACTTAACTTTTAACCAAAGGCTTTCAATATATGGAATATTAATATCTAGTACAGTGACAGACGCAGTATCAAACACAGGTGATGACAAATAAACGCAGACTCCTCCACCACGAGCATATAACCTATCATTTCTGAAAAGATTATAATTTTGTATATGGACTAAATTATCTGGTATTTGGGGCTTTAGCCAGGTTTCGGATATTAGCATAACATTTTATATCATTTATAACTTAGCAGGTAAGGAGTCAAGATTTGTGTAGAGGAATTTAATATCGGATAGGCTTTCTACTTTTTTTCGTCAAGTTTTATAATGCATGGCGTCTGGTTGACGTATTTTATAGTGAATCTATCCTCACCTTGATTGTTGGCTAACTCCAGTTCTTTGCGAAGATGATCCAAATACTCCCGCTGCTTTGGTGTGGAATCGTTATTAATTTTGATGTTCTTAAAAGATTGATTAAGCCTCATTTTATGACGAAGAATAGTTTTAGCTTCAGACTTAGCATTGAGAACAACTTTAATCGGACGAGATTTTCCAGCTACATGAGGTCCCAATCTGGCTAAGATCCTGGGTTTTATCGTAACGGATCCAGTAACCTGCTCAATAATTTCCTGAACCTTGGTAGAGTCTTCGTTATTATTATTATTATCGGGCAAGTTAAAGATAATGACGTTACTTTCTCGGTCCATGCGGTCTCGTATTTCCGTAATAATATCTTCATATTGGGTTGGATTTAAATCATTATGTGGGGTAATTTTGCCTTCTATGGTATCTAAGCGGTTTTTAATTTCGGTAACTGAATCATTTAGTTTTTTAACATTTAAATGGAAATCGGTGCAATTTTCACAAAAGAACTTAATACTTCTTGACACGGAGCGAGTTAAATGTTTTACTTCATCAGCGGATAAATCAGTGCAGGTATTTATTATGCACTGCCTTTTTGCAGAAGCTGCATGTAATTCCCTTATTTCCCAAGGCTTGGTTGCACTTCATGCAATTCATAGTTATTTGTCGGGGGAAATAACGGACAACTCGGCAACACTGTTGATACTGGCAATCCAACTAACGTGCGTAGTGTGTTTGTTTACAATTTTCTTCACACAGGTGAACTGGTGTATGCAATAGTGAACCTTATACACTCACGTGAAAAAAAAACGTTCGATGATGAAAATACCAGAATACTGCAGTATGATGGAACAGATGTTTAAGTCTTTTTACTGTAATGATGCATTAACTATATCCATTGAACTGAACTCAATAAATTGAATACTAATAAGTTATTTCACAGGTAAAATTGCAATAAATGTTAGAGCAAGTTGTATATGACACGTATTATATTACCATTTTTCTATAGCGTTTTCCGCGACTCTAGGTATCGGGATAATGAAATATTTTCTGTTAGTAATTGAATTAACAATATTTATATTTTGAATTGAAAACTCTCGGTCATCGTCCGGGAAGTCTTCGACAATTATCTCATGTAAGTAATCTAAATTTTTCTGTTTAAAGAGGGTAATAATATTTTAATGTCTTTTGTCAAGAAGTTGGTCGTTGGAATAAGAAACTTTTGAATGGTCGATAAGTGATCTTTCGTTATAAGCTTTTGAAAAGACTTTATATTCTTCTTTAACTATTTCGGGGGCTGGCTCGGTTTCTATTTGTTCAGGGGTTTCTTCGTTGTCAGTATGAAATATTCTAAGCGTATTAACTTCGGAACTTAAATTTGTGTTTATGTAAATAAGAATTTTAATGTCTGAGTCCGAAAAAAATTGTTTTATCAACTTTAGTACGACTGCCCAGTTTAACTGATCTAGCCCACACCCAATCTTAGGCATAGCGAGATTTATATCTTTATTTTGTTTACATAATAATTTTAGGTTTTGAAGAGCTCTGATAAAGCTTTTATACGTAGGTTTTTGGTAGTATTTTTCCTTAGTTACAAGGTAGTAAATATTTCGATTATCGATAGTTAATTGAGCTACTTCGCCAACGGCTTTTTCTTGGGATTTTAGTTTTTCTATACCTTTAAACCGATTCCTGAATTCCAAAGCAATACCTTTTTTCATGGCCATATCTTTGGATACACAATGAGCTAGGGAATATTCTGGGGGACAGTTATTTAGGTTGTCGAACACGATTTTTACATTCTCGTTAGTTACTTCGGGGGAAAATATTACGTCAAATATATCTATGGTGGTTTCGAGTTTATTAGAACATTGATAGGAGTGAATTCTACTAAGAGCCTCAGCATTTAAATTAGTTTTTCCTGGTTTATAGATAATTTGGTACTCGTACTCTTCCAATTTTAATCGCCAACGGGCAAGACGGCTCCCGGGGTCGTTTATCGAAAAGAGCCACGTCAAGGGCCTGTGATCGGTCAGGAGTTTGAATTTCCTCCCGAAAAGATAGGGCCGAAAGTACTTTACGGCCCAGACAATTGCTAGAAGTTCTCTTTCTAAGACCGAATAATTTATTTCTGCAGTATTCAGGGTCCGGGACCCGTATGCTATGGGTAGGTCTTTATTAAGTGGACCTTGCGAAAGGACTGCGCCAATTGCGTACGAGCTCGCGTCCGTGGTAACGACGAATTCCTCAGTGAAGTCAGGGTAGCGAAGTATAGGGGCAGTAGTTAGAAGAATTTTACATTTTTCGAAGGATTCGATACAGTCCTGCCTAAATATAAAGGGAATGTCCTTTTTAAGGAGTGTGGTAAGAGGTTTTACAATTTTTGCGAAGTTAGGTATAAAGCGGCGGTAGTAGCCAATCAAGCCTAAGAAGCTTTTTATGTCTTTTTGATTTTTTGGCTGTGGGAATTTTTGAATGCACTCGGTTTTTTTCGGATTAGGTTTTACTCCATCTTCCGTGATAACATGGCCTAAGTAGGCAACTACCTTACTCAGGAATTCACATTTGTGAGGCTGAATTTTAAGGTTATATTCCCTTAAGCGGGAAAAGATTTCATTGAGACGTTCCATGTGTTCTTCGAGGGATGCGGAAAAGACTATAATGTCGTCCATGTAGACAAGACATCTTTCGTTTTGTATGCCGAACATAATTTGGTCCATTACGCGCTGGAATGTACTTGGGGCGTTTTTAAGCCCGAAAGGCATTCGACAGAATTCGTAGTGTCCGTTGTCTACAGAGAAAGCAGTTTTTGAAATATCAGGGGAGTTAATTTCGATTTGGTGAAATCCGGAGACGAGGTCCATAATAGTAAAGTAGATAGATTTTCCGAGTTTGTCGAGGAGGTCGGCTATGTTGGGTAATGGATATCTATCACCGATTGTTACTTCATTTAGTTTTCGGTAATCAACGACTACGCGCCATTTTTCTTTGCCGGTAGCGTCCGTTTTCTTTGGAACAACCCAGACGGGGCTGGACCAAGGGGATGCTGAAGGTCTAATGATATTTTGTTCGAGCATTTCTTTAACCTGGTTTTTGACTTCCTCTTTGTGAACATGGGGGTATCTATAGGATTTAGTAAAAATAGGTCTAGAGTCTCCGGTGTTAATTTCGTGTTTAACTTTATTTGTAAATGTTAATTTATCTCCTTCCAGGTAAAAGATGTCTGAATATTTTAGGCATAGATTAGTAATAAATTCTGCTTCTTCTGTATTTAAATGATCGAGTCTTAGGGTTTCTTTAATTTTTCGTTCGCGGTCAGTATCAGCAAAGGTATTTTTTGTGTCGGGATTATTTATTTATTCGTAAGAGTTAACTGTAACAGGGTTAAGTGGTTCTAGGATTAATTCGGGAGATTTCTTTATAGAGTTCGTGTTGGCTATAGTTGTGAGGAATTCTCCATTATTATCGATTCTAACTATTGAATTTGCTATTTTAATATTATCGAAAGATATTGCGTGACAGATAGCATCGGCACCTTTTAAGTTGCATTTAAGCTTGAAGACTTCTTCAGTTCATGGGTCTATTTCAACAAAATTTTCGGTAAAAGTTTTAGGTTTTTCGGGGTTATTAAACCTGATAGGGTAGGGGAATTTTCCGCTACTAGTGTCTGGATTAAGATTACTTTTATTAGTTAACGATAGATTGACAGGTCGATTTCCGTCAATATTTTTTGATATACTAGGTTGATCAGCCAACCCGCTATCAACATTTAAAACAGGATTTGATTTATTTAACAGATGATTGGCAGGTTGATTCCTGTCAATATTTTTTGATTTACTGGGTTGATCAACGGCCAATCCGCTATCAACCTTTGATTTATAAAAAATAGTCTCAGATTGCTGGTGGACGGACGGCCCGTCGCCAACAATATTTTCATTTGTGGATTCACTTAACTTAAACATTTTTACAGACTTAAAATTAGTAGACAGAATTCTATTTTTCCAATCAGCGGAACATTCGTAATGCTCAAGAAAGTCTATGCCAAGGATTCCATCGAATTCTATATCGAGATCGATAAACTTTATGCGGGTCATTTTTTTTAAACGGTAGCCAAGTAGAATTTTGTATTATAATTGGTTGGTTTGTTATTCCCTGGATAGTAAGGTTTTCGTTGGTTAGGTTAAAATTATTTAGTGTATGTGGTCTAATAATGGAAATAGCGGCTCCCGAATCTATTAAAAATTTGAATTTGTTTTGAGTATCGTTAATATAAAATAGACTATTGGATTTCGTGGCATAACTTTTGAGAATGTTAACGTTTAAATATCCATATTTTGGAATTGGTTGGTCAGGTTTTCTGGACTTGGTTCTATCGGGGCCAGGTTGCCAGATTCCTGACTCTCTTCGGAGTTTAAATGATAAGTCCGAGAGTTTGAGGCTTGGTTAGAGCTACTAGTTGCGCGGTTAAAATAATGGGGATTGGGATTGTTAGCATTTTGTCTCTTAAAACACTCGTTTATTAGGTGCCCTGGTTTTTTGCAATAGTTACATGTCATTTGGCTCCTATTTGACGAAGAATTTTGTGAAAAATTTTGGCTTCTAGTTATCGGAGGGTTTTGTGGGATATTTTGGTATGTCTGGGTCGAGGGACCGCCGCTGGGCGGTTCCCTAGGTGGGTAGCGTCTAAAATTACTATTACTACTTTGGATAGGGGGGCTTGGTTTAGCCCGGTTAAGTCTTTGGGTTTCCAAGTACATTAACTGCGTTTCTCGATTTATCCGGGTGGCAGCTTCTATTAGGGAGTCCGGGTTTGAGGCCCGAACTATACTCCCTATTCTCGGATCTAAGCCTGTCAGAAGCATGTATAGACACATATAATCTATTATTAGTCTTTGGGCATACTTCTGATCAGCACTAAGCTGTTGTCGATTTATTGCCGCATGCAATTTCGAATTGTGATTTTGGACTCTGTTAGTATAACTAAGGGCGGATTCATTAACGCCTTGCCTAACCAATTGGAGGTCATGAATAAGACCCGAAAGATCTCTTGTGTCGCCAAAATGGGCGAGAAGAAGATCTTTGATTGAAGCCCACGTTACTAGACTTCTACTATTTACGAGTTGCGACGCGCGGCCGCGTAATTTGTTTTTTATGTGAACCATTAATAAAAATTGCTGTTGACCAACAGCGATTTGTTGTGCTGTATCGCACGCGGTGATAAAAAAGTTGAGAAGTACTTGATCCCCATTGATAATTTTGTAAGAGGGAATTTACGGGAATTGAAGAAAATGATTGCACTAACCTTTGTTTTGTTCGTCTGATGTCCAATAGGGCCCTATGGTTGTTTTCTTGCTGTCTGTTGATTGCAAAACACTTGGAAGGATGGATGGAAGTTTATTACCCGAATTCACTTTAATTGTATTGACTATTCATGCTAATTTTATAGTAAAGTGTCTCTATCCCCTGATTGGTCTGCACATGATCACGAGATCCAGTGCAAACGTAGGCAACCCAATATACATACCCAAGTATATTTGGTAGCCTAAGCTTATCAATAAATATATTAAATACTGGGATTTAACACCCATCGTACTCAGGTATTAGAGCGAAAATTTCTGCAAGTTTATAGGGTTCCAACAATTGTTAACTCGCTGAGGAGCCTTCTTGTTTTGTCACGGTTTGTTCTGGGTCAGACATTGTTTCTAGGTAAGGGAAAAAGTTCGTAAAACAAAATAAAAAGGACAGGAGGAAAGAGAAATAAAATAAAATATATATACGCTGTACACGATAAAATAAAAAGATTCAACTTACATTAGTGTCCTTTTTTCCATTTGAACTCGCGCACTCGAACTGGAGCTGATTCAATCACTTTAAAGAGTAGGACTCACACGCTAGTTACTCCGTTCACCAACGCTAAGTGAATCCTACCGACTGCGCCAAATTTTTTATAACCCCGAATTGAAACTTGGGTTTTAAAAAAAGATTTTATTTATTAATTAAAAGAACGAGTAACTTAGTCTAGATTCTAAAATATAATGCCTCTATATAAAACAAAGTTATTCTTAAATACTAAATGGGACTGCTGAGATGGCATTTCTCACAGCTCGAGACCTCCCACGGTGTTATTACATTGTTGCACTGCTGTCTCAGCAGCTTTGGGCACGCTCAAGTCTGGTACGTGCCTTATCGCTGTTTTGATATAGGTGGGTTCAGATATAGTTTAGTTTAGTTTAGTTTAGTTTAGTTCAGTGCGGGGTTCACTACCCTCAACACCTGGTCCCTAGGGACCTTTGTGTTAACCGCACAGATCTCCTCATAACATCCCTGTTTCTTTTATAAAGTCCAGGTATGGTTTCAGGGGAGTGTTCATGATCTCGTTTGGTTCCAGCGAGTCGTTCCCAAAGTACCTCCATGTTAGCACCATTGGAGATGG
>OY294054.1:6579205-6657473 GCA_958510825.1 Brachypterus glaber
GTGCCAAACGTATACCACAGGGTGATATTTTGATAATTAAAGCCAATTTATGTAAATATTATTCTGATGGTAAAATAATATTCACAGAACTGTTGGAAAGTTGGTTACACTTGCACAACTAGCTCAGCAGAGAGATTCTTACTTTTGGGGTTGTCATATGTGGGATTTTTTATATATAATTAATTTTGGACTTAAAACTATATTTATCAAAATAAGTAAAGTTTAGGAAAAATGTTTATATCATATGAATGTTTGGGTTATATTAAAACAAATTAAAATAGATTGACATATGAGTTTATATTAAATAAATTGAATATTTTCGTAAAAATTACAAAAATTGACAGTTAAATGTTTCTTTAAAAATGTAATGAGTATGCAAAATTTAAAATGTGACAAAATATGGGTATTTTATGAAAAATGGCAAATCTTCATAAAACACAAATACTTAAATTAATAATAAAAATGTTTACGACCTGAATTATAATCCTTGGATCCAATTCTGAGATTTTCCGATGATAAACCATGAACTGACGGAACAAAATTTGTCAACCAGCGTACGCTTAAATATGACAAAATTCCATAAATATTCTCCAATTCTGGTTTCCAGCTTCAAAACATGCAATATTACGTATTCATCTGCTTTTGATGGCAAAGGATGATTAAAATATATACGGATTTCCAAAAAGATTATGATTTCCTTGTCTCGATAAAATAGATGATTTCTCGCTAAATTTGATGTATATTTCTTGAAAATATATTTAATACTCATCAAAGGATGTATTAAAAATAGTTATTTCCATTAATAAACGTTGGATGAATGATATTTGTTTGTAAAAATTAAAGAAAAGTATTTCCTTTTTTACGACGCCATTTTGAAATACATGTGGTTGCGGTGAAATTTCAAAAAGTAGTACATTAAAAATGCTGATACTAAGAATACTAAAAAGTATAAAACTAATAAAACTGAATAAAACTAAATAAAACTGAATAAAACTGAATAAAACTGAATAAAACTGAATAAAACTGAATAAAACTGAATAAAACTGAATAAAACTGAATAAAACTGAATAAAACTGAATAAAACTGGCCTGAAAAAGAATAAAACATTCTTTTACTATATTTTCAATTAAAACAATTAAAATTCAATTACCTTAAGGTTGTATATCGGCCATCAGTAATTTAACCCCAAACACACGTGCGTTGAGATATGTTTAAAATTTGACTGAGAGAAAACGCAGTACGAATTTTAGCTTGTAGCGCACGCATGACGTCACTCCTTTAAAGAGGGCGCTTAAAAATATAAATCTCAAATTCCAACAATTATACTTTATTTTGTTATTATAATTAAACCAATATGTTATTAATTATAAAACAAACATGTACAATTAATAAAATACAATTAATAATTGGTTTCTTAATTAATTTCAGTTATTAACAAAATAGCGAGCCCTGTAAATATCGGTAAATGTAGTAAACTAGTAGAACTTCGATTTTAGTTTAATAGAAAATACCTAGATGGCAGTTATTTCTATTTTCATAAAATGTAATTAATTAATTACCAAAAGTATCTAATAATTATAAATTAACAAAAATACTCGACAAACTGTAAGAATTTCATAATAATTGTAATCACAACTTTAATTAAACAAAAATATTTCATACGATACAAAAGATTTCCTGAATTACCGACATTAGGATTTTGACAATCAACCAAAACATCGAATATTTTATTGAATGAAATTTTAAAGTATTTTTACATGAAAATGATGTGTTTATCAAAGAAAACAACGTACTAGTCCATAAAATGAGTTCAAAAGGAATTACTTAAAATGTATACAAAATTGTGCAAATTTTTGAGGTTATAAAAAAACAAAACATTTCTGAAAAATGTTAATTTTACTAAGGAAAAGTGATTCAAACATTATAATAAGGTAAGCTTTTATTAATAAACGGATAATTAACTGTTCTTTCATATTAATAAGCCATGTCAACAAATAAATTCAACATAAATCATATTTAACATATGTCGGATAGACTAAGTTATACTACAAATTAAAAAAACAAAGTAACAGTCCCACAGCACTGTTACACTACCTAGAAAAAGTGAATACGGTGCAGGGTAGCCCAAAACTTCCCCTTTATGGGCTATTTAAATCTCGCTGGGAACGAGAGTTGTTTTTCAAAAAAATGCATTTTAAGTAAGGTCTGCAGCTACGGTCACAGGGCACTAAAATTAAAATATTTCTTGAAATATAAGACTTTTCATGCAAATATTCAATGGGTATGTTATCTTTACCGAAGTTTTTCAATAAAAACTTAATAAAATAAATAAGAGGTTATACAGAGGTCATAAAGAGTACATTTAAAGGTTATAAAGCTACCCTGTAGTTTAATTATGTTTTCTCATTTCATTTTACTCAAACCAACTAAAAAACTTTATTTTACCTTAAATACATAAAAAATGTTTAATTGACGTTGTCATTTTTTTGTAAAAATATAAGCAAAAAGATTTTTTTCAATCTTTAGCGTTTTTTTTTAATTATTTTTTTTAAAGTTCGTTACTTGTAAATACTTTAAAAATTATAATAAAAATAAATTTTATTAAATCAAGTAGCCTTGCAGTTGACATTTATTTACACAACAAATATGAAAATATTGTGTTTTGTGATTGCCTTTTAGAAAGTTACGTATAAAAGGTTAAGTTTAACTCGGTTTTCTAGTAATTAAGTATTGGTTTGTTTTATAGTGTATTTATCGGTGTTTTTACTTTAAAATTGTTCATTTTTAAAAAAGTCCAAACCACATGCCTCGATGAAACATGTGGACCATATAAACCAAGAAACATACAGGGAGTATTTCTTTTGAATTCTCTTACTGAAGATGTCAGTAATATTATAAAATCTAAAGATACCAAACGACCCAACTAACTAATAAGTGTTTCTTTTTTTTTTGTTTATATTTTAACAAGGGAACGTTCAAGTATTACGTAACGCAAATTTTGATCATATACCATTAAGATGGGCGTAACACTCCAAAATGCCCCCCCCCCAGGAGCGTTACGTAATACTTGAACGTTCCCCAATGAGTGAGAATACTTTCCCAAAAAAGTAAAATTAATGAGTTAAATAATTAATATTTTTTGTGATTTTGTGATTCCAATACTTTCTTCATAAAAAAGTAACAAAGTCTTTTAAGCTTTTTTATGTATTTTAGGTAAAATAAAGTTTTTTAGTTGGTTTAAGTAAAATTAAATGAGAAAACATAGTTTAACTACAGGGTAACTTTATGGCCTTTAAATGTACTCTTTATGACCTCTATATAACCTCTTATTTATTTTCTTAAGTTTTTATTGAAAAACTTCGGTAAAGATAACATACCCATTGAATATTTGCATGAAAAGTCTTATATTTCAAGAAATATTTTAATTTTAGTGCCCTGTGACCGTAGCTGCAGACCTTACTTAAATTGCATTTTTTTGAAAAACGACTCGCGTTCCGAGATCTAAATAGCTAATAAAGGGGAAGTTTTGGGCTATCCTGCACCGTATTCACTTTTTCTAGGTAGCCATGCTTATTCGAGTTTTTTTAGTTTAAAAAAGTGCCATTTTTAGCCCAAAATTGACAATAGCGCCCTCTACTGGTAAGTTTTTATTGAAAAACTTTATTAAATATAACATACATAGTTTTGTAAATTGTATATATAAACTTTTAGATAATGGAGAATTTGTTGGCGGACTTCTGTTCGACCTCTCCCGTGCGTTTGACTCTTTGAAGCTTGAGTTTGTCGAAACCAAGTTGTACGAGTTAGGCTTTAGAGGTTGTATTCTAATGTTTGTAAAATATTATAATTCTTCTTCAAGTTACTTTGATATTAGCTCAGGAATTCCTCAAGGATCAGTACTAGGACCATTAATATTCTTATTATTTGTTAACGATTTGCTCCTACATATACAAGCTCGAACTTTTTCAGATTTAAAATTACTTATTGCTACTGTAATGAAGGAGTTTAATAAATGGTGTAGAACAAATATGCTTATACTAAATCTGGATAAGACAGAATGTCTTTATTTTTATAATGGAGCTCGTGTTGAAATGAAAGAAGCCGTATTAGATATATTTGTGGAAAATACCGTTATAAGCCCAAAAAATAATGCAAAGTTCCTAGGTTTGGACTTTCTAGACAGTAATATGAGATGGAGCAGTCATATAGATCTAGTATGTAAAAAATTAAAAAAATAATTTTTCGCTGTCTCTCGAGTCAAGTCCATGTTGGACATTCAGGGTCTTATTAATATATACTATGCATTGGTTTTTAGTCATTTAACTTATAATGTGGTTCTGTGGAGTAATGCTTCTACTATTAACAGAGCATTTATTTTGCAGAAGCGCATTATTAGGCTAATGTTTGGTCTAAAATCTAGGCATTCTTGCAAGCCAATATTTACTAAATATAATATGCATATAATATTCCATGCATCTATATGTTTAAAACACTGCTTCTAACCAAGGAAAACTCGGAGTTAAAGCATGGCGTTGTCTCAAGACACAGTGAAACTTTGACTATTCCGAAGCATAAATCTGCATTGTTTAGATCCTCTCCAACATATAGCGGTATCACCCTGTATAACAAACTACCCCTTTACTTGAGACAAATTCGTAGTCCAAATATATTTAAATATAGGGTAAAAGCGTTTCTTACAAACAAAAGTTATTACACAGTCAAAGAGTACTTAGAAGATATAACTATAGATTAATGTCAACTTATTTATTTATTTGTATATTTGTACGGTGGCAGTAGTACAAATAAAGATTTCTAATTCTAATTCATTAAATATCTGCAAGAAAAGTCTTCTATTTTAAAAAATATTTCAACTTCAGTGTCCTGTGACCGTAGCTGCAGACCTTAATTAAATTGCATTTTTTCGAAAAACGACTCTCGTTCCGAGCGAGATATAAATAGCCCATAAAGGGGAAGTTTTGGGCTATCCTGCACCGTATTCTCTTTTTCTAGGTAGCCATGCTTATTCGAGTTTTTTTAGTTTAAAAAAGGGCGATTTTTGGCTGAAAATCGACAATAGCGCCCTCTACTGGTAAAACTATTATTTATTTTTTACATGTTTTAATTTGTAAAAATAGGAAGTAGTTTGTGTCTAAATATGAAATTAATTGAATTTCAAACTATTTTTTTATTTAAGAAAAACGAAATTCGGTATTTTTTTTTCGTCCGACCTAACTTCAAAAATGCCCATGAACCAAACCAGGGACTAACTAAAAAAATAAAATTGGTTCGGGGTAAGAAAAGGTGTAGAAAATGAATTAAATACTTTTGATCCAATTTAAAAATGTGATGTAGACCGATCGTTCGATTCTATTGAGATTTCGTAGTTAAGTCTTCATCCAAAATAGAGCTTCCAATAGAAATTTGATCGCAAACCTTTTCAAATGATTCAGAATAATCTGGTATAGATTCAATATCTTCATTGCCCTAATTTACAGGCACACATAGTTCAAAATTAAAACTTTCATTGCTTATTTTGGAAAGTTCTAATGATTTAGATAACATATAGTTTAGGAGATTCTATATCCATGCTAGTTTCGCTTGAAGTATTTATGTCAGAAGGTAAATAATTCGATTCTGACTCAGATCTGACGAAAAAAGAATCCATTTCTTCATATTCTAAAAAAAAACATGCCGTAAGGATATACAGGTAATCCACTGATTTTGTATATACTTGGAGTTAGAATTTTCATTATCTTACTAAACTAAATAAGTCTCGAGTTATAAACCGATGTCAGTACTCATTTATTATTAAATTTTATTGAATCGTTGTGTATTGAGAAAGGTCAATAACGCAGGCACAAAAAAGTGCGCGGAGCCCAAAAAGCGGCATATACCGGGCGAGTTTCAGTCCATGGACACCCCCAACTTTGGAATTGTTTTCAGTCTGATCAAAGCAATTTTTTTGTAGCCTATAAAATGGCCTACAAAATAATTTTTTTGCACTTCCGGTTTCGCAGGAAACCAAGGCAATTTTATTTTTTATAATAACACCCAACAAAGCCGAGTCGGTCGATACATAGTAAAGTATCCACGTTAGAGAAAAAAATTAAAGGAAAAAGTTGTATGGTTTTTAAAAAGGCATATTCTAAAAATATTTTGAAATATACAGGACGGTCCTCTTAGGGTGGGTAACATCTACTTATTTTTTTTAATGGAATGCTATATTTTTTATTATGTCATGTTATTTATCATTAAAATGCCTTTATTCTGTTAATATTGTATGGGTCTATTATTTATAGTTTTTGAGATATATATATATATATATATATATATATATATATATATATATATATATTTTTTTTTTTTTTTGAGAAAAAATACATTTTTAGTGAGACAGTAGTAAGATAAAACCTTTTCCAATTTAGTTTTTGTCGAAAATTAATAAAATTTTGCAAGCTTATCTTGAAAGGGTGTATCTAATTACTTTTATGTGCAAAAAATAAAATATCTTATACAATAATAATCAATTTTTTTTTCATTGATAAGCATTCTATACCGGTCAAACTTCTAGAACATATTATTAGTACTTTTTAAAAAGAATTACTTTCAATTTCAATTCTTGTTTTATTGCCGACTTCGACTTCAGTTTTCGGCAGACAAGAAGTGACTTTTAACCAGCTATAACTCGGTTCGAATGTGTTTTTTTATGAGCTGTATTTTTGTTTATCACAATTTGTTTGTTAAAACCTAAGGTTTTTGAGTTATTCGTGATAAATCGTTCAAAAACATGCATTTTTTCGATGAGAACCGAAAATTTTCAATCATGTACACTGTACAGGGTGTCATAGCTTTCTGTCAAAGTACGAAAGTAGTTGTTAGTAGTAGTAGTAGTGCAGAACTACAGGGTGTGCCAGAAAAATGGTACATGCACAACATATGTTTTTTTTAATGGAACCCCCAGTATATATTATTATTTTTAAATTCTACGTCGAATTCCAAATCTTTTAATATGTAACAACCTATGTCTATCTCCAATAGTTTTTGAGTTATTTCGATTTTAACGAAAAAATTGCCATAATCAAGCAATGGCCAAAACATCGTGTGTCCTAACCTTTTAGAGTTATGATTTTAAAGATTTTTGTTAATTTTAAGGAAAGCTTATTCTTTCCTCTAAAAATAGAGTAATCTCAAAAAAATATACAGGATGTCTCAGAATGCAATACAAAGTTGAAGAAATTCAAATGCCGGTAAGTCACTTTTTTTCAATTGGCACCCTATGTATTATTTTGTTTTAAATAAATAGAAAACTAAATTCTCCTTTAAATGAGTATGGGGTTCGTATACTTAAAGTAAACAGTTTTGGAGATATTTGCAAAAAACCTCGCAAAAATCATAAAAAATGTGGTATTTAGGTCAAATTTTATATGCATTAAACATAGTTACCCAAAAAATTTAACTAATGGTTTTTGTGGTTATATAAAATAAAAATGTCATATGACATTAAATTAAAAAATTAAAAAAAAATTAAATCAAAAAATAAATTTTAAATTTTTATTTTTGTTTGAATTAGACGCCTATGGCATTTTTATTTTATATAACCATAAAAGCCATTAGTTAAATATATTTTTTTGGGCAACTATTTTATATATATATATAATCTGTTTCCCTTTTGTACCCTGTAGGGTGTAGGGATTTTAATTTTACTCTTTTATAAATTTATTCCAGTCTTTTTTATTTTTGGCTAATCTTTTTGCATCCATCCATTCTATTCCCCTGTTGTTAAAAATTTTTCCAATAGCGTTGTCCCATGTTTCTTTTGGTCTGCCTCTTATCTTCTTTTCTGCACTCTTTGTCTCCCAACTATTTTAATGCATAATAAATTTGACCTAAAAACCACATTTTTTATGGTTTTTGCAAGGTTTTTTTGCAAATATCTCCAAAACTGTTTACTATATACGAACCTCATACTCATTTAAAAGAGAATTTATTTAAAATAAAAAATATATATGTGCCATTTAAAAAAAGTGACTTACGGGCATTTGAATTTCTTCAACTTTGTATTGCATTCTGAGACATCCTGTATATTTTTTTGAGATTACTTTATTTTTAAAGGAAAGAATGGGCCTTCCTTAAAATTAACCCAAATTTTTAACATCATAACTCTAAAATGTTAGTAGATATGATATTTTGGCCATTGCTTGATTATGGCAACTTTTTCGTTAAAATCGAAATAACTCAAAAACTATTGGAGATAGACATAGGTTGTTACATATTAAAAGATTTGGAATTTAATGTAGAATTTAAAAATAATAAAATATACAGGGTGTTCTATTTAAAAAACATATGTTGTGCATGTACCATTTTACTGGCACACCCTGTACTTTTGAAAATATTTTCCGAAGTTGCACATGTTAACCCCCTATAAGAATACTTACCAAAAGTTTTAAAAAATAGTTAACAAACAACTAATTTATTACTTTGACATCAAGCTGGGACAACCCTGTATAACTCAAAAAGTATTGACTTAACGATATAAATTTTGAGTATAACAATTTCCACCCTCGAGAAGGGGTGATATTCACCCCCAGGGAAAAGCACCATTTTTTAATAGGTAAGCTTTTTTATACAGGGCGGGCCATCTAAGACGTACAGGGCGATTTTTGGCGTTATTTCTAAAGCTACCAATTTAAAATTGATTCTATTGATTAAAGACCCAATAAGCTATAAATCTGACTAAACTAAATTTTTTAACTAGCTTTGGTTTTGGAGTTACGGTCATATGAAACTGAATTTAAACTGTTGCGTTTTCTTTAACGTTCCACACTTTCCATAACTAATAACGTTAGTTTTAAGACAAAAAACTGAAATTAAAAAATAGTTATTTTTAAAATTTTCTAACAGTGTATGAATTGAAAGCAAGTAGATAAAGCTTGCTGTGACACTTTACTAAATCTTGTAAAATGACAATTCACTTGTCAGTGGTTTGAATAATTTTGAAAATGTTAGTTTTTTATTTATGAACAAGAAAAATACTAATAAATAAATAGATATTTAGAAAAATAAAATAATAGCATGTATTAGGAAGTTACAGTTTGTAAACCATGGTTTGGCGAAAAATTATTATTCAGTGAGAAGTTTTAAAATTATAACTTGGAAGTGATAAAAGATTATAAATAAGCAAGAAAAGCCTGGTGCATGTTTATTTTTCATAAAAATGGTGCAGTTTTACCTCGAGTTTTACTTAAATTTGGGTTTTACTTAACTAAATTATACTTCTAATTGATTAACTTAAATAAAAATTCAATAACGTATCTATTTAGCTTTTTTTATTTGTTTTTAGTTATAAATTTATTGTGTAGACCTTATTTTTATAAAAGTTCTTAAAACGTTCAAAAACTACATGTATCCATTCAAATTATGCTGGTTCGTGTAAAATTCAGAAGCACTTTTAACTGATTCCTATTTTTTAATCCATTTTTCACTAATTTATCAAAAAAATAAGTTTATTTCTTAATTTCGAACATAGTTATTGCGAAAGAAAAAGTCAGTTGACATCATAGGTAAAATAACTTGACATTTATGAAAGAAGAAGAAATTTTATTACAGCAAACTAAATAAAATCATTTTATTTAAATACACTGTAAGAAAATTTTAAAATTATTAATTTTTCAATTTAGAGTTTTTGTTTAAAAAATTGCGTTACTAGTTACAAAAAGTATTGAACGTTAAAGAAAAAGCAACATTTTTTTAGATTTTCAAGTTTTTAACTAAACTTTATCATTGAAATTCAGTTTCATATGGCCGCAACTCCAAAATAAAAATTAAAAAGTTTTGTTTGGTCAGAGTAATAGCTTATTGGGTCTATAATCAATAGTTTTAATTTTAAATTGATAGCTTTAGAAATAACGCCAAAAAATGCCCTATACGTCTTAGATGGCCCGCCCTGTATACAGGGTGATCAATAACTGGCATCCAAAAATATAAAAAAAAGTTCTTATAAAGATTGGTCCGGAAATGAGCCCTAAGGGAACTGGTTCTTCGAAGATGGACATATTGAATGGGGAACAAAAAAAGCACCACTAAAATTTTAATGCTGCAGAGTGATTCTTCATTTAAAACTAAACAAAAAAGTATTCTTTACTAAAACACCTAAATTTAATATTAAAGGAGTAATAGCGTTTTAAAAATTAACATGGTGGCACGAAATGTTACTTCCTCTTAATTGCATTTTTTTTTAAAACGGTTGCTCCTACAGTGTTACACTATATGACAGATAGACATAGGTTGTTACATATTAAAAGATTTGGAATTTAATGTAGAATTTAAAAATAATAAAATATACAGGGTGTTCTATTTAAAAAACATATGTTGTGCATGTACCATTTTTCTGGCACACCCTGTACTTTTGAAAATATTTTCCGAAGTTGCACATGTTAACCCCCTATTAGAATACTTACCAAAAGTTTTAAAAAATAGTTAACAAACAACTAATTTATTACTTTGACATCAAGCTGGGACAACCCTGTATAACTCAAAAAGTATTGACTTAACGATATAAATTTTGAGTATAACAATTTCCACCCTCGAGAAGGGGTGATATTCACCCCCAGGGAAAAGCACAATTTTTTAATAAGTAAGCTTTTTTATACAGGGCGGGCCATCTAAGACGTACAGGGCGATTTTTGGCGTTATTTCTAAAGCTACCAATTTAAAATTGATTCTATTGATTAAATAAGCTATAAATCTGACTAAACTAAATTTTTTAACTAGCTTTGGTTTTGGAGTTACGGTCATATGAAACTGAATTTAAACTGTTGCGTTTTCTTTAACGTTCCACACTTTCCATAACTAATAACGTTAGTTTTAAGACAAAAAACTGAAATTAAAAAATAGTTATTTTTAAAATTTTCTAACAGTGTATGAATTGAAAGCAAGTAGATAAAGCTTGCTGTGACACTTTACTAAATCTTGTAAAATGACAATTCACTTGTCAGTGGTTTGAATAATTTTGAAAATGTTAGTTTTTTATTTATGAACAAGAAAAATACTAATAAATAAATAGATATTTAGAAAAATAAAATAATAGCATGTATTAGGAAGTTACAGTTTGTAAACCATGGTTTGGCGAAAAATTATTATTCAGTGAGAAGTTTTAAAATTATAACTTGGAAGTGATAAAAGATTATAAATAAGCAAGAAAAGCCTGGTGCATGTTTATTTTTCATAAAAATGGTGCAGTTTTACCTCGAGTTTTACTTAAATTTGGGTTTTACTTAACTAAATTATACTTCTAATTGATTAACTTAAATAAAAATTCAATAACGTATCTATTTAGCTTTTTTTATTTGTTTTTAGTTATAAATTTATTGTGTAGACCTTATTTTTATAAAAGTTCTTAAAACGTTCAAAAACTACATGTATCCATTCAAATTATGCTGGTTCGTGTAAAATTCAGAAGCACTTTTAACTGATTCCTATTTTTTAATCCATTTTTCACTAATTTATCAAAAAAATAAGTTTATTTCTTAATTTCGAACATAGTTATTGCGAAAGAAAAAGTCAGTTGACATCATAGGTAAAATAACTTGACATTTATGAAAGAAGAAGAAATTTTATTACAGCAAACTAAATAAAATCATTTTATTTAAATACACTGTAAGAAAATTTTAAAATTATTAATTTTTCAATTTAGAGTTTTTGTTTAAAAAATTGCGTTACTACACTTGTGCTCAAAAATATCGGCCCACCTAAAAAAATACACATTTTTGAATACAAATATCTCCAAAACTATTTAATGGATTTATTCGATCTTTTTTTTATTTTGAAGCTTAAACTTTTAGCTCTTACTTACTGGAATAAAAATTATCAAACATCTTTTTTTATACCGGCAGCAATGAAAAGTGCACAGCTATGTTTTTTTACTGCACCTTTCGATATGCGCATGGTTCGCCACTGCATATTTTTTTACAATTTAATTAATTGATTTTATAGCCTAATTAAATGGAAGTAATCTCTTTTTAAATTTTTTAATTTTCCTTTTCTCGTTTAGGAGATATAAGGTTTTTTCTAAAAATTTACATTTTTGCAAGTAACAAAAAAACTACGCAATGGATTTAATTGATTTTTTTTTTAATTTGAAGCTTAAATCATAAACTTTTATTTATTTAATTTAGGTTTCTGTTGGAAACATGTTTAAACTGAGTTTACATTGCTTAAATAGTCATGTTTTTTTTACTCGATCTTTTTTGTTGCAATTTAAACACAAACTCAAAGTTTTAAAACTTATTCTAATAGCCACACTTATTGTGACTGATTCCGTCTTTTATTTTTTATCATAAGTCTTCTCATTTAGGAGAAATTATGTTTTTTTGGTAAATAAGGACTTTTTAAGTGGTGGGCTAGTGCCCCCCCTGTAACTAACTTTTTTATGATTGACAAGACTTGTCACTTATGTGACAATACTTTTTTAACTCGTTAAAATTATTATTATGGGATATACAGCTGCCTCAAACCATTTTTAAAACCTAATTCTGTATGAAAAACATTGGGAAATATGACTATAACGTCTATAATATTTATGTAGATAAATTTTAACTATAGTGTATACACATTGATAACCTAGCCTCAACCGTGTAATGTTGGTTAGTTTTAGTGTTTTGTTAAATTAAATTGAATGTTTTATTGACCATAATGTAATGTAACTAATAATAACGAAAAACAGCATTGTTGTAAAAAAACATACACGTCTAATACGTTTTTTTGTGTTTATAATTGTTATTAAATAATTTTAATAAAATTTAAAATTTGTTTATTGTTATTTTATTTTATAAAATATTTTGTTTAAAAAAAATTAAAAAGCAAAAAGTCCTTAAAAAGACGTTAGAACTTGTTTTTGGAGTACCATTAGAGATTTCAACAGTCTGTGCAAAGTTCGTTCGACATATATGCCTCAAAACGCAGTCTGAGCTGGGAACCAAAAAGTTGCTAACGCAGAAAACGTGTTAATTAAATGTATTTATTTAAGCTAAAGTTATAGAAGTGCAATAGATCTTTATATTCTATCGACGCTTTTCCGTCATATACAGTTTTACAGGGGTGGCACTAGCCCACTGATTAAAAAGTCACTTTTTCCGAAAAACTTTAATTTCTCCTAAATGAGAAGACTTATGATAAAAAATAAAAGAAGGAATCAGTCACAATAAGTGTGGCTTTTAGAATAAGTTTTAAAACTTATGGAAACATTTGAGTTTGTGGTTAAATTGCATTAAAAAAGATTGGGTAAAACAAACATGACTATTTAAGCAATGTAAACCCAGTTTAAACATGTTTGCACCAGAAACTTAAATTAAATAAATAAAAGTTAAGGACTTAAGCTTCAAATTAAAAAATAAATCAATTAAATCCACTGGGTAGTTTTTTTGTTATTTGCAAAAATGTTTATTTTCAGAAAAAACCGTATATCTCCTAAACGAGAAAAGGAAAATTAAAAAGTTAAAAAAGAAATTACTCCCATTTAATTGGCCTATAAAATCAATTAATTAAATTGTAAAAAAATATGCAGTGGCCAACCGTGCGCATATCGAAAGAAGCAGTAAAAAAACATAGCTGTGTAATTTTCATTGCTGCCGGTTTAAAAAAAGATTTTTGATAATTTTTATTCCAGTAATTAAGAGCTAAAAGTTCAAGCTTTAAAATAAAAAAAAGGTCAAATAAATCTATTGAATAGTTTTGGAGTTATTAGCATTTGAAAATGTGTATTTTTTTAGGTGGGCCGATATTTTTGAGCAGAAGTGTAGTTACAAAAAGTATTGAACGTTAAAGAAAAAGCAACATTTTTTTAGATTTTCAAGTTTTTAACTAAACTTTATCATTGAAATTCAGTTTCATATGGCCGCAACTCCAAAATAAAAATTAAAAAGTTTTGTTTGGTCAGAGTAATAGCTTATTGGGTCTATAATCAATAGTTTTAATTTTAAATTGATAGCTTTAGAAATAACGCCAAAAAATGCCCTATACGTCTTAGATGGCCCGCCCTGTATACAGGGTGATCAATAACTGGCATCCAAAAATATAAAAAAAAAGTTCTTATAAAGATTGGTCCGGAAATGAGCCCTAAGGGAGCTACGGCCCTTTAAAGTTGTAATAAAAATAGGGTTTTTTATTAATAACTCTGGTACCCTTTAAGCTAGAGCGACAAGCTTTTGCCTGTATACTAGTATTAATAAGGGTAATAAGTTTATGTTAATCTATTTTTTTTCAATTTATCCAGAGGCGTGCCTAGATGGACAAAATGTATTAGGCTTAACACATTTTGCCCCAAAGTTTTTTATATGTATTTCTTTTAATTTTTTTGTAAAAAATATAGATTCCTTGAGTGAAAATACATAAAAAATGTCATATAGTGTAACACTGTAGGAGCAACCGTTTTCAAAAAAATGCAATTAAGAGGAAGTAACATTTCGTGCCACCAAAAATGTTAATTTTTAAAACGCTATTACTCCTTTAATATTAAATTTAGGTGTTTTGGTAAAGAATACTTTTTTGTTTAGTTTTAAATGAAGAATCACTCTGCAGCATTAAAATTTTAGTGGTGCTTTTTTTGTTCCCCATTCAATATGTCTATCTTCGAAGAACCAGTTCCCTTAGGGCTTATTTCCGGACCCACCTTTATATGAACTTTTTTTCATGTTTTTGGATGTAGAATTACCTCTTAAATTTTGGCATGCCAGTTACTGATCATCCTGTATATTAGTAGCTAAACATTCCATTTTGAATTTTTTAATTTCATTCACTATAACTGTAATCCGAGGTTTTTATGTTTTTAACGCCCAGGCGCTCCACTGCACCCTGAGAGGACCATCCTGTATATTTTGAACACGAAAAGAAAAAATGGCGGTGGTTTCACTTACCCCGCTGTTACACTTACCCCACTCCACCCTACAACTTTTCTCATCAAAGTTTTTTTCTAAAGAGAAACCCTGTATATTTTGCATTTTCAAATTTGGAAAACAATTTTACTTTTAATTTAATTTTTTATGTATTAAACAAACTTATTTCCATTTGAAAAAAAATAAGTTATAAAAAGTCCAAACCACTTAAAGAAATTTGAGTACAAAAAAATTACCAAATTTTGGCTGTTACCTAAAAGGAAAATGAGCATTTTGGGACAATTTTTAATTTAGGTCGCAACGAGGATCGTAAGTCGCAATCAAAAGTTGTTTTTTTTTTGTAAAATTAATTTTTTACAAACTTGTATAAAACTTATAATTATAGGTATGTAGGTAAGATTTCCACAGGTTCTGGTTATTTTTTTGCAAAAGTTATTAACAATAAAAGTTTTATGTTAAAACATGAAAAAACATTTTTTTTTCGATTTTTTTTTTAAGAAATTTTAAGTTTTTTACATTCGGAAGAAAAATTTCTAGAGTGCAGGTACGTTTTTAAATAAAAATTTTAACGTAATGCTTTAGTTATATTTAAAAGAATAGGCAATATTCCAAGGGGGCCCGGCCCCCCTGTAATGAGTCCAGAATCCTGGCCCCCCAATCTCTGCCTATGCAGTTGTGTTATCAAAAGTTATCTCTCGGGATGTTTTTGGTAAAAATACAATATTTTTTTACACAATAATGAAGATTGATTTTTTGAGGTTGCCAAATTAAATAAAAATGCAAGGAGCACTTGAGGTAGCAATAATTTTTAAATGATTAAAATATTCTCGTGAAAATTGGCATACATATAGGGGTTTCCAAGATCGCTAAAACTGTTTCTGATCATCACCCCTCGAGGGCGGGTACAAATCTGAAAAAATGGAAAAGCTTTTTCATCTGTGATTTTTTTCATGTAATTACCAAAACCACAAAAGAAACCAATCTGTCTGGTAACTCTTATGGCCACGAAACTCAAAATACTTTGAGATAGAGCTTAAATTGAGTACATAGCTTTCCTTTCTGAAGTTCTCAGTTAGAATTGTTTTCGTGATAGACCCATAATATTTGTTTTGGGGTAAACATTTTGGCTAAGTGGTACATGGCACGCCTGATGGCCTGTTAACACATACACCATGTTTGCCATTACATAAAGGAGATGATTCCACATCACAAAACAAAAAATGGCGAATTTTGCGTTTCGTAATACTTGAACGTTCCCTAAGCCCCACATATTTTGTACGTCAAGGCACGCCCCTGAATAGATTAAAAAAAATTATCATAAACTAATTGCCCTTATTATTATTACTAGTATACATGCAAAACCTCGTGGCTCTAGCTAAAACGGTACCAGAGTTATTAGTTAAAAACCTTAAGTATAATTTTAAAGGGTAGGTAAGTATCAGAAAAGACTATTATTATTATGATAATTTTCAAAATTACCGCTTTTTTCGTTATTGACATGGAATTTTACACAAACACACAAATGGGTATTATTGTTTTTTTTTTAATATGTAAAAATATTATATTTTTAAGTTAATTAAATTCTCGAGAACTACTGAAATGATTTAATGTACTCATTGTTTTGCTATTTTTTTCTATATAAAGTCTTTACATTTTTTCAATTTTATGTAGTTTTTCATTTTTTGTTCGGATATTTTTCTGTTGGCCGTACTAACATATGGACATATACAGGACTTTTACGTACAAGATAATGTGTGAAATTAAACACCCTATAATAGGTGTTTAATTTAGCACATTATCTTGTACGTAAAAGTACTGTAAATGTCCATATGTTTGTTCAGACAAAAAGCTCACTTGTTAGTTATATTGTGTAAGATACCACAGTCCTTTGTAAAGAATTGGACAATTCTTGAGCAAGATGTCTGTATCCAGACTTGGGCAAGACTTTAGCAAGAGTCTGGAAGCAGAGCGTTTAGCAATACTTTGTCAAGTCAGTAGCAAGCAATTTGACAAGCAATTTGACAAGATTCTTGGTCAAGAATCTTGACCTACTCTAACAAGTATGATTTGTTCATGATAGAGATCGTTTTTCGATTTCTTGTCAATCTTTATGCTACATTCTTGCTCAAGACTTGTCCAAAAATCTTGACAAAGTATCTGTAGCAATTCTTTGACAATTCTTGAGCAAGAATCTGTCGACAGTATCTTGCGCCAGAATTGTCAAAATCTATGGTCTGTTTTTTCAAGCAAGATAGTAAATTAAAAATCGCACAGTAAATATTTTTACAACAGGTTTGAATAGTATATGTTTGTGTATAGAATATAGTTATGTTTTATAAAATAAACTACGCAGTTTATTCGCACATGCAATATTCGAATCTGTTTTGAAAATATTCACTGTGCGATTTTTAATTTACTATCTTGCTTGATTGGATGGACTATAGATGCAGTTACTTGATCAAGTATCTTGAGCCAGACTTGAAAAAAATTTTTACTATGAAAAAAAAAAGTAATCAAGCAAGAAAGTAAATTAAAAATCGCACAGTGAATATTATCAAAACAGATTCGAATATTGGATGTGCGAATATACTGCGTAGTTTATTTTATAATACACAACTATAATCTATACACAAACATATACTATTAAAACCTGTTGTAAAAATATTTACTGTGCGATTTTTAATTTACTATCTTGCTTGAAAAAACAGCTGTTTTTTACTAGACAGCTGTTATGGTCTAGACCATAGGGTAGTTGTCCCGCCTTGGCCAACCCAAAAATTTACTACCATGGGCGGATTTAGAAATATCTTCAAAATTATATTTTTGGCGAAGGCGCAATTTTTTTCCCTATGGATGCCCCCCCCCCCTTAAAGTGAAATAAATTCGCCCCTGTTTACTATTACTACTAGGGTCCATAATAGGTACGAGAAAGACTAAACAACAAACTGAACGTTGACTAGGGTAAATAATTTACCGGTTAAGTTTCAAAATTAAGGACACTTACCTTTGGGGCCCTGTTGAAGGGCAAGCTGAATAAGGCGTGCACTTCTTTTCGACATTTTACAATTTTTCACATCTCACACAAAAACCTCTTTTGTAAACAAGGAAAGAACGGCTTTTCAAGAATCATCAAGATTTTTTTGAGAGAAAACCATAGAAAAAATAAAATTATCATTTGTCTATGGAGAAAACAGTATAAAACCGCCAAACACAATAAGTCTACAGCGCAAACTCTGTGTTCTCAAGTCAGTTTCAAGAAGGTAAGTTCAGTGACTCGTTCACGTCTGGAGTGCGTTCGGGCTTTTCTTGGAAATTATATATAATAACACAAGAACATAATAATTAATATTATAATAGCAATAAAACTTTTTTACAAAAATTGGATACGACTTCAGTCCCTGAAAATAAAAAAAATACAAAAAAATAATTTTGTGTCAAGTATTGATACTTGACATTACACTTTAACTTTTGAACGGATTAATATATCGACTTGAAATTTGGAAGACATTAATAGCATAAACAAAATAATTTTTTAGTATATACTCAATATGGATACGCCTGTATCATACAGGTCGGCAAGGGAGAACATTTTTTTAAAGAGAAAGGGGATTGTGTGATACATTATTTTAAGGCTCATAAAATTCTCTATTCGACCAAATATTTTTTATTTTTTAAACATTTTTATAAGGTTTTTACGAGGGTTTTTATTTAATTTTCTTTTGCTAAAAATGCGATTTTTTAAGACTTTTTTTGTAAAATTTTATTTTTAATTTGTATAATTCCAAATTAGTTTGAAAGCAGGTATAACTAACGTATTTAAATCATAAAATAAACCATTTTTTAAAAATTACGATTTTTAACCCCCAAAAATTGCTCCGGGGGTGGGGGTTAGTTATTTTAAGTATTCACAAAATTTTCGTGAAAATTGGTATATAGTGGTTATTGAGGTCGCTGAAAGCCAATCAGATAAACATTTTTGGTAAAACCACCCCGAGGGTAACTATTTTTAAATGATTATACTTTGGTGAAAATTATTATATTGGGGTTTTGAGGTCGATAAAACTGAATCTGATAATAAAAAAAATCTAACCATGGTTTGGCTGTTGGGTGAACCCCTTGGGGTAGGGGGCGGTAATGTTTAAATACCTACTCTCACAATGGTTTTGAAAAAATGGAAATATTAGGGTTTTCGAGGTTGCTGAAACTGATTCTAATAGTAAAAAATCCATCTCCAAGCCCGGTGGCAAAAAAATGGTATTTTTTTTATCTGACAGTCTGGGCCGTCAAGAAAAAATCGGGGCCAGGGGGATAGTAATCTACGGACCCCCACCTGGTCCCCCCACAAAAATCCGCCCCCATTTTTTTTTCTGCCTCCTGAAAAATTTCGATGACTAAAAAAAGACTCTTCGCCCCCATCCGGTCCCCCTCAGAGACTAAAAAAAAGATTTAGGTTTTCGATTGAAATCTACGAATGATATCATTTTGACAGGTCGGCCATCTTGTTTTTTGCTGTTTGTTTTGTTTTTTCATTGTACCGTTACAGAAGGTATCAAAGAAAATGGTAGGTGAAATATTTATTATTGTAAATTGAATTTTTTACATTTGTCAATTATTTGACAGATATCAAATAATTCTTGTAAACGTCTTTCAATGTTTTGGATCGTATAATTTTGTTAATGTCTTACTTAAATCACCTATAAAGGGACGGTATATCTGCTTATTTGGAAAAAGGACCATCAGTGTTGCTTTATTCGCAAAATTTTGAGTATGAAACAACAAAATTAGAACAATTAACGAAAAATTGGTGTTATCGGGTAGATGGAAAAAAAATCGACAAGAGCAAGATGAAGATGTATTAAATTTATTTGTTTGAATTCTGCTTTCGCGTCAATAAAAAACAGTTAAAATATGGTTCAAATTACATGGTTAAAATATGGTTCAATCTTAAATAAAGATATTTGGATTTCATTTACTGCCTTTATAATTCATATCCGTATCATTTGATGTTATGATTGACTAGTCACCTATCTTTTTGTATTTTTTATATTTTTTAATAAATTTGTTATTTTAAAAACACTAATGACATTTTACAGAGTAACCTATTAATTTAATTTATTAAAATTTTCTAACCTTCTTTTTAAAAACCATAAACAAGCAATGCAAAAATTATAAAAATGTCAAATTTATTTTGACGTCTACCATTTTCATTGGTATCCACTGTACATACCAAATTTTAAGTTTCTACGACTTACCGTTAAAAAGATATAATTTTGACAGGTCGGCCATCTTGTTTTTTGGTTTTTTGTTTTTTTATTATAACCTTACATACCAAATTTCAAGTTTCTACAACCTTTTGTTCAAAAAGCGTAATTTTTACATGTTGGGTAAATATTTATAAGGTAAAAGTCGGCGCTGCGACCTTCAAAGTCGGCGCTGCGACCTTCAAAGTCGGCGCTGCGCGCCTTTTCAGATTAATTATTTTTTTCATTTTGTCTATTTGCAGTCGTTATCAAGTCCTATGTTGTTTCTTGGTATCGTCGATTTTCAATTGTCATTATGTCCTCACATACCAATTTTCAATTCCCTACGATAATCCAATCAACATTTATGAGAATAAGTATTTTGTCGAAAAAATGACAGCTCGCTGCGCTCGTGGTAACTTCCCGGATAGTATTTTTTAGGTAGAATCTGTTTAAATAGTCACTATAAGCATATATTTTTAATTTTAAGTCTCTAAGTCATTCCGATCAAAAGTTATTATAAAAACAAAAGAAAATTATGATGTGCCTGCTTCGGACTTCACAGCTAGTATTTTTTGGATATTATGTACGTGTCTTGTTTCAATAGTCACCGTAAGCTTGTATTTCAAATTTCAAGTCTCCAAGTCAATCCGGTGAACAGTTAATAAAGAAACAAAAAAAAAAACAACTTTTGGACTTCACAGCTAGTATTTTTTAAGTTTAACCTGTTTATATTTTAAGTTTAAAGTTAATAGCTCATCCCGTTCAAAAGTGTATTAAAAATACATACTGGTGGCCAGAGGTCACGCACAAGTTACTTGCGATGGTTTCCTAAAAACTTAAGACCATGCCTAAGACTATAGCACATTTCAATGACTTGGCACAAAGTGTACGATTCTTATGATTTTCAATAATTCCTGCTCCTCTATATCATCTTGCCGTACACATGTTGCCAGATTTTATGGATGCCAAGTTGACCTATAAAACTATATGAAAACTATACACGCTAACGCCCTCTTGCCAATATACGCAAGCACTACGCAATATACGAAAATCTATAAGGGTGATAAATTAACGTCCATCCAATTTTATTTAAAAACGAATGAATACATTAAGAAAAACGTTTTCCTCTACTTTAAAGGCGATGGATTATAAAGCAGATGCCAATTTACCACCGGATGCCACTTGAACCGCATTTTTAACACGTGTGGATGACACTTTATACCCCTACTATATACACGGTGTCCCACGGTAGACAAATCAGTCAAATTGTGGAGTTATTATCAAAGCTATTAAAATATATTTTTTACCAGTCAATATAGACCTAGTTACCTTCAATTTACGCAAGAAAAAAGTGTTGTACTTTTTTCTGTTTTTAGGCTAGAGCAACAAACAGAATTTTTGTTTAGCATAATAACATTTTTTAACACCAAAATTTAAAAAAATAATATCATTTCTTTATCATATGATAGTTTTTTTTACTAAAAACAATAGTTTTCTATTTAAATTTGCTACGTTATAAAAGCAATATACTAGCCAAACTACCTGTTAGGAGGAAAAGCACAGATTTTGGTGCTGTTCAGCTAATATATTGTTCTGATTATGGGTGGTATATCAGAGTTAGAGGTTATCCGTTGCAAGCACCGGACTCAGGGGTGAACAATACAAGACTGTGGGGGTATGTGGGATTCGTTTGCTGTAATATAGTAAATAAGAGATATATTTAATATAAGAACCGAGATTGCTAAATAGTTATTAGTTGTCCTAGACAGTGGTTATTAAATTAAACACAAAGTGATTTAAATTAAATTACTCATATATTAAAATATATAAAATATTATAAAAATTATCAAAAGTACTCAAATGAGTATAAAAAATATTATAAAAATCACCCTATATTACTCAGATCACAACTTTTCTAAATATAATCTTAACTATGATTTCACTTAACTAAAAGTTAAATAAGAGGTCTCCAATAGACATTATTTTATACCCAAAATCACTTAAATCAAACGATTACTTAACTAAATCTTTCATAAGAGGTCTCCAATAGACATTATTAATTGATATACATGAAAATAATTAAAAGCAGAACAAGTTAAATGAATTTAATACCGTGAAGCGATATTTCTTCAATTTGTGTTATTAATTGATATAAATGAAAATAATTACTTAAAAGCAGAACAAGTTAAATGAATTTAATATCGTGAAGCGATATTTCTTCAATATAGTAACAATTTACTTCACCTTAGTGGTCAATCCCAGCATTGATGTCTCAGGACGACAGAAATATCCAACAACACACAGCTTCAGCCTTTGGTCCAAATTAGAATACCCCTGGGGTCCACAAAACATTCAATGTAGTAAATCCAGTCCGGATAATGGTTCCAAAGTATTAAATTGCACTACAGTTTCAAATTCTTGTAGTTTTACAACATTTTGTACACGAGGTGTGAAGGTTAAATGAAGGCGAAAGAAGGTCACATTAGAATACCCAATTTAAATCCCGGGTAAAAAGCCAGAAGTATAGTTTCTGGCTCTAAACTAAGTTTTACGAAATACGTCTTAGCAGGTAGACATTACAGAAGAAAAGAAATTGGATATGGCGACCCTTGACGAAGTCAAATTCAAGCGCATGCGCAACTTTCATTGTAGCAAAACAGTCATGAATCGATTATTCGATTTTCCAATAATTAATACTTATTAATAACCACCATAGAGTAATAATAACTAAATTACCACTCTATTTTATTTTAAGTTACCAATAACCAAAAATCATTTAAAAATAATCAATTTTCGTATATCATAGAAATATTAGTTATGAATAATGGGCGGTATGCGAAACGAACAGTAGTTAATGGCTATTTCACCGAAAATTTTGACAATAGCAATGTAAGGTTATATTTATTAAATTTACTAAAGTAAACTACCAAATGGTAATTTTAAATAAGAAAAACTATATAAAAGGTTAGTACTATTAAAATTAAATTAAATTAAATGCACTAAGCACCCAAATAGGTGTAAGGTCAAACAGACCGTAACAAATTTTTAATTTTAGAAAACGGTAAAAAATGGTAAGTGCATTATGGAATGACCCCGCTAATGTAAAAGAGAGGATGCTATGAAAATAAATGTTTGCAAATATGACGTTCACGATAAAAATAAATGTCAAATCTAATGTTATAAATTAGATTTTTACTTAGACTTAGTAAGGACCTTGTGGACTAGGGTATTTTATACTACAGGGTGTATTACTTAATTACTAATAAATTTTGATTTTTTGCGCTCAATCAAATTTTTTAATTGGTATGATTGGATTAATCTTAGATTAATCTTAGCAGTTTTTTTTACAAAGTCAAGTCTATATCATAATGAAAGTATTGGTAAAGCAAGTTATTATAAAACCTATTGGACAGCTTATTGTACCCGCAAATACGCTGGTTCTAAATTAACTTCGTGGACTGTAGTTTTCAAATGTTTATTATAAAATATTAATAATATAATTTTTACTTTTATTAACATTAGGACATTGGCTAATGCTTTACGCTAGGACATTGGCTAACGCTGACTGGCTGCTTCGGCAGCACATACGATACTGATTCTTAAGCTAATGTTTTGGTGGGGATGAAGAGGTACAGATACACTCTTCGTTCCCAACATACTGGGGGCCCGAAAGATGGCAATTTATCCCAGTAGGTTAAATTAAATCTTTGTTGCTTAAAAAATTATAAAAATTTTGTTAATTATTTATTTAGTTATTTATTTAGTTATTTATTAATTGATTGAGCTTAACACATAGTCATGGAGAGTCCCAAATAAGCTTCTGGCTTGTGCTAGGGGCTCTCCATTAATTTTTTTACAATATTTCCAAATAGTATATTTTTAGGTTACAATAATTTCATCTGCAAACTTTATCCTTTCGGCTTCCCTCCATTTCTACATAAAGCTCTTTCCTTACGTATCATTCCAGCAATCCATTTCTCAATAATCTGATTATATTAACAGTACAATTTTGAATATTTAAATTATTAAAAAATTATAGACGTTGACATTGACATTATATGCTATGAAAATTATGAAACATATTTTAAAACAATAACTATTATTTATCATTATAATAACTTGACCTAGAACCGATGTTTCGAAAAGAGACCAGGAAGTTATATTTTTTAATAGAAATATTCGCTTTATAGAAGCTTGAAACTTTTTTAAGTTAACTTGAGTACAAATATTGGCTTTATAGAAGCTTGTACGTTTTTATTTAAATTTTAAAAATATTCGAAAATATTTAACTTATTAACTCTTGTTGAGTAACTATTTTATTTTTACTTTATAGTGTAAAATATTTTATTTTATTTTTAACTTTTAGTTATTTAAATATTATTTTTTAATTGTTAATATAATTGTGAATGAAAACCTAAAAACTAAACCTAAAACTACCTGTTTTTTTTACCTAATCTTAATTTTTATTTATACAACCTTAAAAGATAAGTGTTCTATTTATGTACAAATTATGTACACTTTTTTGGACATTTTATGTACATTTTTTGGACATTTCATTTACATTTATTTCTACATGTTATTTACATTTTTTGTTTATATGTTATTTACATATTATATATATAAGAAATATATACTTTCAAACTTTATATACAAGTCAAAATCGGGAATTTACGTCAAAATTGGGAATTTATGTACATACGTTAATCATTAATGGGTAGTACGGCTATTTTTGTAACAGATCGCTTGTAAATACCGCTGTTCGTTTTTACCTGAACTACTCTTACCCTACCTTCTTTTCCGGGAATAACCTTAATTATCCTGGCCATTGGCCATGTAAGTGGGGAGACATTGTCTTCTTTTAAAATAACTAGCATGCCTTCTTTTAAATTTTCAACATTGTTTTGCCACTTGGGCCTACTCTGCAACTGCGCTAAATAATCAGAATGCCATTTTTTCCAAAATATTTGTTTTATTTTAATACCTAATTGCCAAAATTTAAGCCTGTTATCGGGAATTTCTGCTAAATTTGTTTCTGGAAAACTGGTTATAGGACAACCAATAAGGAAATGTCCAGGTGTCAAATATGTCAAGTCTGTGGGGTCATTGGTTATTTGGGTTATTGGTCTGGAATTTAAAATTCCTTCAATTTCTATTACTAAACTGTTAAATTCTTCGTACGTTAAAAGTGAATTTCCCATTACCCGTTTTAAATGAAATTTGGCGCTTTTTACGGCGGTTTCCCACAGGCCCCCGAAAACTGGGGAATAACTGGGGATAAATTTAAATATAATACCTTCATTTGCAGAATGGTCAATAATTTTATCTTTATTTTCTTCATAAGCCTTGGATAATTCTATTAAATCTTGGTTTGCACCTTTGAAGGTACCACCGTTGTCACAATAGATTTTTTCTGGTTTGCCCCTACGAAAATTGAACCTTTTTAGAGCAGCCAAAAAAGTTTCAGTTTTTAAATCTGATAAAAGTTCGAGATGGACTGCTTTTACAGCAAAACATACAAAAACCGCAATATATCCTTTAGTAATAGTAGTTTTTCTTACTCTAGACTGCTTAATATTAAAATGACCACAAAAATCAATTACGACATTTCTAAATATTTTTGTTGAGGTAACTCTATCTTCAGGGAGTGACCCCATTAATTGATTCGCAAATTTTGCCTTTAATCTAAAACAAATAGTACAACAGTGTATGATTTTTTTTTATTTCGCGGTTACCACTTATAACCCAATTTTTTTTGGTTTAAACTACTTAATACATGTTTTTGCCCAGCATGGTCCAAAAGTAAATGCTGACGCCTTATTATTAAGTTTGTAATGTGGCTATTTTTAGCCAAAATTATGGGATGTTTTTGATCATAGGTAATGTTCGACTGTTGTAGCCTACCCGATAATCGCAACAATCCAAAATTATCTATAAAAGGACAAAGGGGTTTTAAATTAGATTTTAAATCTTGACCTTTTATTAAAAGTTTTATGTCATTTTCAAAATGTCTATGTTGATCAGTTTTTATTATAACTTTTAAGGCATTATCTAGTTCAAATGGCGTTAAGTTTTTATCTAAAATTTTATTTTCTTTATTTTTTGTATTATTTACAAACCTTAACATATAAGCTACCACTCGCTGTAATTTAATTATACTAGAGAAATTTTCAAAAAACATTTTTTCTACGTTAACAGTGACTAAAACTTGTACCTGTGCTTTTTGTTCAGGCAGATGACCCAGAACGTCAGGAATATTATTTAAATTAGGGGAAAAATTTATATCTTGTAGAAATTCTGGACCTGAGAACCACAAAGGGTGATTTTCTAAGTCCTGCGGAGCTACACCTCTGCTTAAACAGTCAGCAGGGTTTTCTTTTGATTTAATATAAGCCCAATTAAATTGACTTGTTAAATTATTAATTTTTAAAATCCTGTTGGCCACATAAGGGTTTAATTTCAAAGGATCTGTTTTTATCCAAGCTAGGACAATATTTGAATCAGAATATAAATGTACATTAGTAATTTTTTCCTGCATTATATTAAATATTTTGTTAGTCAAGTTAGCTAATAATACCCCGCTATTTAATTCTAGTCTGGGTATTGTAATATTTTTATCAATCGGACCTATTCTTGATTTTGAGCAAATTAAATTAACGTTAACTTTATTATTGACTATTGTACGACAATAAATTACGGCCCCATATGCAAAATTACTTGAATCTGAAAAACCAATTAGCTCAATTTTATTTGCGTTTAAAAAATTTAAATTTCTAGGTATATTTAAAGTTTTCATTTGAGCAAGGTTTTGTGAAAACTCTTGCCACATTTGCAATAATTCATCAGGAAGAATTTGATCCCATTTTAATTTGGCAATCCATAAATGTTGCATAATTACCTTGGCCCTTACTAAAATTGGCCCAGCTAGTCCTAAAGGGTCGTAAAATTTACAGATACAACTAAGTATTTGTCTTTTTGTGACACAATGGTCAGAATTACATTTTGAAACTGACATTTCAAAGTTATCTGATTTAATTGTATGCTAAACCTAAAGTTTTAACAATTGAATTATTTTGAGAAAAATCTATATTATCAAAATGTTGCTTTTCTGGCGGAATACAACTAAAACTGTTTCGGAATTTGAAGACCACTTGTGTAGCTCAAAAGATCCTAACTTTAAAATTTCTATCCTCTTCCTTAATTTTACACAAATTCTGCAAAGAAGAACTCCCAAAAAATGCGTCATCTACATAAGTATATTTTAACAACACTTCCGCCCCTAAAGGATATTTTTCTTTAAAATTTTGAGCAAGCTCAACCAGACAACGGGTTGCTAAGAATGGGGAACTTTTAAGACCATATGTTACTGTTAGTAACTGAATAACTTGTAAAGGCATGGTGGGGTTTTCCCGCCATAAAATATTTAATAATTTAGTTTGGTTAGGATTTATTAAAATTTGTTAAACATACAAACTCAAAAGTTCTAAAAGAAATTAGTATATCAAAAAGTTCTCTCTGAACTACTGCGCCATTGTACAGTAATTGGTTCAAAGAAACCCCATTGTTTGCCTGCATACCTGTGTCAAAAACTATTCTGCACCTGGTGCTCTTTTTATCCTCCCTAATCACCGGGTGATGGGCGATAAAATATATAGAACTATCATTTAAGTCAAAATCATTTAAATTTACTATTTTTGCATGCCCTAACTCTAAATATTCATCAATGAATGATTTATATTGAATAAATAACTGTGGGTTTGCATGCAACCTTTTTTCTAGGTTTAAAAATCGTTTATGGGCAGCTGAAAATGAATCACCTATATTTAATTGAGACATGTCCTTTTTTAAGGGCAAATCCACTTGAAATCTGTTATTTATTTTAATGACAGAATTTTTAAAAATATTTTCACAAGCGACCTGATCACTTTCGTACTCAGGAAACACTTCTAGGACCTTTTCCGTTTGCCAAAAATTATTTATTAAATTTCCAACGTTTTCAACTCGACGTGTCAAATGAAGTGATACGGACGGCCCTTGCGTAGCTCTAGGGACTTCCCCAGCTACTACATACCCCAACAAGGTATTTTGTAAAACTAAATTATTTTTTCCCAACTTAATGGTACCTGTTAATAAAATCTGAAAGAAAATATTAGCTCCTAAAAGAAAACTAATTTTCCCTGGAATATTAAATCCAGTATCTGAAAGTGTGACATTGTCCGGAATTTTATTTTTATCAAACTCAGAATGAGGCAACTCACAAGTTATTTAGTCAATAACTGAAAAACTTACATTGATGCCAAAATTATATATACATGACTCTATTTTCGCATCAACTGACCTTGTGACCTCAGTTTTTGAGTCTGTCACACCTTTTATGGTAAAATGGTTTTTTACTAATTTGTTCCGCTAACTCATTTGTTATCAAAGAACTTTCACTACAGGCATAAATATAATGTCCAAATTTATTTTTTATTTTAATTACCACAGTTGGCAACAAAACAGTAGTTTTGGTTAGTCTGCTCAAAAAATTGATTTTACTTTCTGGCTGCTCAGTACTAGAGACCGTTCCTTGGTTGGGTGTACTTGGACCCGGCACTGAAGCAGCGTTTAAACCGGGCTTTGAACCCTGACCATTTTGATCCGGGTTTCGATCTCTATGTAATAAAGAATTATGAAAATTACTGTTACAAAATTGACATTTTATTATTAAGCGACATTTGTCTTGATGTTTAGTCAAGCAAATTTTGCAATGCTTATTATTTTCAATGAAAGCAGTTCTTTCTTTAAGAGATGAAGCTTTAAATTTATGACAGTTATATAGCTTATGTCCTGGTACAGAACAAAATGGACATTTATAGTCATTTGTATTGTTTAGGGTTAAATTTGTAACCTTTGGCTTAAATGTTGGTTGACTAACCGTATTAACTATTGGAACTGACTCTAGGGCCATAGCCCTATTTTCCAAATAGTTTAAAAATTCAGCTATTGTTGGCAGCTGTGAGCTGTCCCTGTCTATTTGAAAACATCGGTGCGTATAAGCATCTAATTTTCTAGTTAAAATGCATATCAAAAGCATATCACAATTTTCAAAACTTTGGTTTAAATTTTTTAAAGCAGTTAATTGTTGCTTAATTTTGGACACAAATTCTCCCAAAATAGGACTAGAACCCTTTTGAATGGGTGGTAAATCTAAAATTTTATAAATGTGATTGTTTATCAAGAGCGTCTCATTATTAAATCTTTCGTCTAAAAGTTTTAAAGCCTCTGTATAAGAGTCACCCACAAGAGGTAAATTATTAATTAAAGTTAAAGCTTCATCTTTTAAATAAGAGCGTAAATAAAATAGTTTCTCAACTGGACATAAACCGGGATTTTTGTCTATCACAGCATCGAACATTGCCTGGAAAGGCTTATAATCATTTAAATTAGCCCCATTAAAGTGGGGGATATTTACTGAGGGTAGCCTAGTATTAGGTACACTAGAAACTGGTTGCTCTTTTTTCTCAATACATTGCCTTGATTTAGGGTTGGCCCCTTCTTTGCATTTAAAAACTTTTTTAAAATTAAATTTATCTTCGAAATTAACTCGAAATGTTTACTTTCGAATAAGTCAATGTTTTCATTGTCTTTTAAATCAAATATTTTAATTTCAGCATCCAGGTCTTGATATTTTTCTAAATTAACTTCAAGCTTTTCTTTTCTAGCCGTAAGTTGTTCAAAAATTAAGTCTGTAACTGCCAAATCTTGTCTTTCCGAAACAAAGGTTTCAACTCTATCTAAAAATATAATACATTGATCTCTTTTTTGTTTTAAGAGCTTTAGCTCTTGTTTAGTAGCCATTTTTTAAACAAATTAGAACTACTTTTTTATAAACAAAAACTAAGATTTAGGTTACAAACTTTAAAATTGTTAAAAAATAAACTTAAATAATATAAAACGTTATACATACGTTTTAATTCTAATCATTCATATTAAAAGCTATTAAATGTTCAAAAAGTTCAATTTCATTGATCCAAAACTCAATTTGACAATCAGCTGATGATTTCTTTGTTTATCAGACAAGTAACATCTTACGGCTGAAGCAAAAAAGTATCGATCCTACCTTGTTGTGGTGACCTCTGTGTTTCGGGTTTGCAAAACCTATAGTTATCCTACTTGCCGCTAGGTAGCTGGGTTACAGGTTTTTCTTTTGCTTTTTATTTCAGTTCATAGATGTAGCACTTTATTTTAACTAAAACTCCCGCTCATTCAAGAAGTCGGGCGCATCGTTTTCTACGCCTCACAATAAAACATGGCCGCCATTTCTTCTAGCAATATCCAGTTTGAACAAACACCACGTTTTTTTTTTAAACTGCGTAAAACACAATTTTTCGTTTATTTTATGCCCAAAACACTTTTTTAATCACTTTGGAAATCACTTGTTATCGATTTTAGCACTTTATACTGATTTTTTTGATTAATCTCGATGTAAAAACTTTGTTTTTACGTATTTTGAATAGTTTTTTCACATGCGGGTCGAAGCACCAAAAATAATGTACGCGCAAATACGCTGGTTCTAAATTAACTTCGTGGACTGTAGTTTTCAAATGTTTATTATAAAATATTAATAATATAATTTTTACTTTTATTAACATTAGGACATTGGCTAATGCTTTACGCTAGGATATTGGCTAACGCTGACTGACTGCTTCGGCAGCACAGACGATACTGATTCTTAAGCTAATGTGTTGGTGGGTATGAAGAGGTACAGATACACTCTTCGTTCCCAACACTTATGATAAAACATGTTTTATAATTATGAGATTTTAAAAAACATAATTAATTAGCTTGTAAAGAACCCCCTTCCCTCGCAGTTGCATGAAGTTGCAGCTGGTTCATATTAGCAGGGCCGGATTCAGGGGGGTGCAGGGGGTACAGATTACCCGGGGCCCGGGCTCGAAGGGGGCCCGGCGACAGAAGTTTTTAATAAACAGTTTATTTATTTATACTTCCCCAGATCGATAAGGCGTCAAAATGAGCAAATAAGTAGATCTCGTTCCAAATGGGCAATAGAAAAAATTTCGCCGCGGCAGCGCTTAAGCCTTTTTGGATTTTTGTAAAAAATAATAGTGCACTGTTACTAGTGTTTTAAAATTTGTAAAAAAATTCGCTCGCTTCGCTAGGGCTAATTTAGCTACATATTTTTTTTAGTTCAAGCTTGCAAAAGCTTAAAATTTGTAAAAAAATTGCCTGCGGCGCCAGAGCTATCAAAATTGAAAAAAAATTCGCCTGCGGCGCTAAGACTTTATTATTTTTTACATACTTAAGCTTGCTGAACTATGAAAATAAAACAGTCAGAAATTAACATAATTTGAAAAAATTTTCGACTGCGGCGCTTAGTTAATGAATGGGGGCGCCGCTTCGGCCCTGAGTGCCTTAGCTGCAGGCCTGCATGGGACAATTATGTTTTAAAAAAATGGGGGCCCGAGTAAAAAGTTGCACCGGGGCCCGGGCTGGCTCTGTCCGGCCCTGCATATTAGGGTCACTTCATCTAGTCCTACTTCGTGCTTTTGTTCTTAGTCTTTTGTTTTGTTTTTTTGAACCAAACCAGACCAAAATTAGACCAAATACAGAAGAACAAAGGAAAAAAACTGTCATATTATGGGCAATTTAGTCAATTAATTTATTGTTATGTAATTAATTACGTACATTTTAGTTGGAATTAAAAGTTAAATGATACTAAGAATAATTCTCATAAGTTAAAATAGTTATTATTAATATTATTTATTAATATGCGAAACGCAAGACGTATTTATGATATTTGAATTAATTAACTAATCTTTGTGTCAAATTCCATACATCTACAAAATATTACGCCTTTCTAGAATATTTTCAGTGTTATTAGAATTGTTTTGTACAATATTTCAAATAAATCCATTCTGCATTGATCCTCTTCCCCTCATCGTCTACATAAGAAGCCCCCATTTTTAACACGATAAAGCAATTTAATTTTGTTTAGATGTCTGAGTCTGTCTGTGTATCTATCTGTCTTTTTGTAAAGTAATTAGTCATAGTCGTTTCGTAAATGTTCAAAAGTTCTCCCATCCTCCTGAATACACATAAAAAGCCTACTTTCAAAATTATGTCTGACTCGTTGAAGCATTACCGGTGTTATTTCGTTAAATGCTTCAACGATTCTTTGACGCATATTTTCAGGAGTGGTGGGAGCTTGTCGGTAAACCCTGTCCTTTACAAATCCCCACAAAAAAAATCACACGGGGTTAAATCGGGTGATCTTGCTGGCCAGGCAATTTGACCACCACGACCTATCCATGTATTATAAGTCTCATCCAAAAAAGTCCTCACCTCATAAAAAAAATGAGCAGGAGCCCCATCCTGTATAAAAGTTATGTCATTTCGCAGATTTAGTGGTACGTCTTCTAAAAGTTCCGGTAATTCATCACGCAAAAAATTTAGGTACATATTCCCATTTAGATGCCCATTAAAAAAGTAAGGTCCAATAACCGAATCCCCCAGTACCCTTCCCCAAACATTTAAAGACCAATGCCTAACCCAATGCGGATTTTCAACAGACCAATAATGCATTTTATGCCTGTTGACAACTCCATTGCTTTTAAATGTAGATTTGTAACTAACAAAATTTTGGTAGAAAAGTCCTCGTCATCCCCTGTTAATTAGAAAAGTTCATCACAAAATCGAACCCTATTTTCAAAATCCCTCCCATGTAACTCTTGTTTAAGACATAATTTATACGGATATAATTTAGAATTTTTAATAACCCTACTAACTGATGTGCGTGATAAATGATGTTCCCTTGCGATTATCCTTGTAGACGTGTGGGGATCATTGATAACTGCTTCTTGAATTATAGTTATAGTTTCAGGATCTTTGGTTACTGGACTTTCGCAAACTTTTTTTATGTCCCTCACTCCTCCAGTATCCAAAAATAAATTAACAATTCTTCGTACGCTAAAGTAACTAATACTATCATCGGGGAACTTTTCTACTATTCTTCTCGTTGTTTCTCTTAAATTTCGAGCACATTCTCCATAAGTTAAAATAATTTCTTTCTTTACTTCTAAAGTTATCATTTTGGCATTCAAAACTTGGTTTTATAAAAATCTTGCTTTGTTCATTTTTTGATTATAATGTAAAATCAAATTTGACATTTATTGTCATCATATACGACTTATTTAAAAAATTTAATTTTAAGGCATCCTACTCTTTTGCCATAGCGGGGTCATTCCATTATGCAATTGCCCTTTTTTAAGGTTTTATAAAATTAAGAATTTAAATCGAAAATTATTGTTTTTAGTGAAAAAAACTATCATATGAAGAAAAATTGTTACTTTTTTTAATTTTGGCATTTGAAAGTATTGTTATGCTTTTAAAAGTGCATGTGTGGAGCTCTAGCTCAAAACCAAAAAAGAGTAGAAAACTTTTGTTTTGGGTCAATTGAAGATAATTAGGTCCATATTGACTGGTAAAAGTTTCATGTTGATATCTTTGTTAATAACGCCACAGTTTGACTGATTTGTCTACCGTGGGACACCGTGTATATATATATATTGTTTTGTTTGTTTGTTTGTTTGTTTGTTTAACCTCGTACTATTCTACTTAATTAAGCATCCCCTAAGTCCAGGACTTTTGTGGGCTAGTAGTAGAGGGAACCACCGGCTTATACTGACTTTCGAACCAGTTTCTAGGGAGTGTCCGTTTCACTTATCGCCTTCGACAAATTTCAATTATTAATTATTAATTAACTGAAAAAGGCAAATCGGCGCCAGTGAGAATCGAACTCACGATAGTAGACTTGCTATGCATACGCGCTAGCCACTACGCTATGCCTCCCACTAATTATGACCAGAGGGCATGCATGGCCATCTAGCGGTAGAAATATAAACAGAGGGGTATCACTCTAGCGAACCAGTAAATACCAAAAGTTAATTAATTACATATATATATATATATATATATATATATATATGTAATTAATTAACTTATATATATATATATATATATATATATATATATATATATATATATATATATATATGTAATTAATTAACTTTTGGTATATATATATATATATATATATATATATATATATATATATACGGTGTATTTGAAATAGCGTCGGAAAAGAAAACCAGATCATCTTTGTGACCCCAAAAATCGATTCAGAAAGAAAAAAATTGGAAAAAAAAATCTAAAAAAAATCTTTAGAAAACCTTAAATCCAGCCTACAGACGACGCATCTGTAAGCTTTATCATCGCGCTTCAAATTTGCAAAATGCAAGGTTGTCAGATTTTGTCGATTCCGTATTTACTGTTTGACAAAATAACTTTTATCGTCTTTTAATCATCATAGAATTTTAAAGTACCGTAAAAAATGTTAAAATAATAACCAAAGATGTACTTGCCATATTCATAATCTTCACCTACAAACTATTTAACAGATGTTGTTTTTAACAGATGCTGAAACTTAACGGGTTAAGTTTCACTCACACAACTTTCACTCACACTTGCAGATTTTTTAGTAGAAAAAATACCATATCACTAGTAGTGTAAAGTTTTTGGCAACTCTAAATACATGTAATCTATTCAAAATGTGTACCTTTTATTATATTCGAAGATATTTAACTTTAAATTTGTTGAAAATCTTTGAGTGATTCACTTTACATTTTGATCAGTATTTTATACAGCACAAATCCAAATTTCCCATTGCACGTAAAAATAGCCCCCTGATGGGATGTAAACAACAGTTTTCTTCTTCTTCTTCTTCGATTTTTGGCTTTGTATTTTACATTTCAGCCATCGGGTTGCATGGTGGTTACAACAGTAACTAGGAGTAGTGAGAGCCAGATGTATAAGACTAACGACCAAAAATTATAGAAATTTTTAGGGAAAACAACAGTTTTGCTACAGTCAAAACAATACGAAAAAATAAATGATCTAACCTAAAAATACCAAACAAAGTGTAGCCAACTGTAGAAATATAAAAACTGGCTTTGGTTTATGAAGCTACGACTTTTTTTTAATAAATCAAACATTAAACTTTAGTGACTATAAAAAGTATATTGTGATTGTGTTTTAAAAGAAAGAAATCATCAGAGAAGACGTTTCACAGCAAGAGGATAACTTCGTTGCAACAGACGGAAAGGCATGGTACAAACCAGACGGTCCATTTCGTTTAAGTGTAACCGACGAGGACTGGTTGGATAGCCCTGGCAGCTCAAACCACAGATCTGAAGTGAGAGAGAGAGAGAGCTACGACTTTTCTAATTCGATTCTCAGAAAATTAATTTGACCAGTATTTTTTGCAATAAATCGTAGTTTCAATAATAAATAGTTAAAAATCATTGCAGTGGTTTATGTGAGTTATTTTCCTGTAGTGATTAGGGCCACTTGCACCAACTTTTGGTCTGGGATTATCTCAACTAAACCGAGTTTAAGTTAGAAATGTTGCGTTCTGATTGGTAGGCCGTCAACTTAATCCAAGTTTAAAGTTAAACCATCATTGGTGCAAGTGGCCCTTAGACAATTTTTGTTTAATATTTCAAGTTTAATACTTATCCCGACCATTCTAATGCAAAAAAAGTGTTTCAAAGTGTTGTGTACATTTTTTTACTTTATTATTTAATAAATCTTATAGTGATTCAATCGCTGTGGTTGATAATTTAAAAAAATCAGTGAAAACTTCTTGTTAAGATAAAAAACAAGGGTTGGGGAAATAGTTCGATGGCATCCAGCGGATAACTTAAATATTATTATTACCTAGGTGATAATGATATGTTTACTTCATGAAAACATGCCCCTATTTTACTACAGTAGGTAAGTTTAAAAAAACTTTTCTCATCGAGTGAATCTGGCAACGTTGGGAAGATTTCATACATATTTGCTACAAGGTCACCATTAATTTAGAGAATTTCACAGCGTGACATTGACGTACGGCTAAAAGGTACATTTTTTTCAAAAAAATCCCATTCTGAAACTGCTGCACATATTTTTTTAATTTTCACGGAAAATGTTAGTTATACCATGAGTTATTCGTGTATTTTTTTTCCGACGCTATTTCAAATACACGGTGTATATATATATGTAATTAATTAACTTTTGGTATTTACTGGTTCCCTAGAGTGATACCCCTCTGTTTATATTTCTACCGCTAGATGGCCATACATGCCCTCTGGTCATAATTAGTATTTATGGTGGTGCACCACCCTCATTGTCGTCGTCACTGAAGAACTCTTTGGCTAAAGACTTCTTCGAAACCTTTTGGTCATTGTCGTCGTCGGGGTACCCTAAGACATCCTGAAAATTCTGAAAAATCTACCCAAGAGTTTTTAAGTGACGTCACTAAATTATAAATATAACCGTTGCATGGCCGCCGCCAGGGTTTCCACCCCTACTAGTACCGCAGTAATTCTGGGCGGGTAGTGCCTTGCAATAATTGAAATAAATATTTGGACTTCCGTGTGTGAAATCCACCGAGAACATTACCCCTACCCCTCAAACTCCCTTTCCATAACTTTTAGGGCATCTAAACATATGCACACTGATAAATATTTTTTTTAAAGTGACCATTATGGGTTGGATATATTGGGATGACAGTAGTTGGACAAGCGGGTTTTAAAATAAAAAAATACAGATGGGTTTTAAAATCAAAAAAACCCTCCTTGAAAAAAAGTCAAAAAAAAATAAAAAAAAAAAAAATTCTCGATTTTTTTTCTTGTTTTTTTGGACCAGAGAAATGAGACCAAGGATCAGGACTGCCTAGCCAGACTTTTTAAATTAGCCAGACAATTTAAATTAGCCAGACTTTTTAAATTAGTATTTTTATTTCTATGTGTGTGATTGAAATTTATTTTGTATGTTAATTTATTGTAGATATAAGTCTGCTGATAAATCGGTTAAAAAAAACAACATGTTATTCAAATAATATTACCACAGAACCTTGTTATCTGAAAAGGTCAAGATCGTATGCACATATTACAAATTATAATTTATAATTAGGGAGCTGTAGAAAATAATTTTTTAAAAAAGTCTCTGCTGCTGGGGGTTTGAACCGCGGACCTATAGGTTGCTAAACGAGTTAATTAATTAATTTAAAAAGTCTTTATTAATCGTCAATAAAAAATATACATTGCAGTTTAAAAGGACAAAACATTTAAAAAATCTAAAACTATTCACACATATATAAATCGGGGGAGGTTTCCCGAGGGCCCGCCGGGTCCCCGGCACCCCCGTTCGCCGATCGGAGCATCCCCGCATCCCACCGCTACATTACCAATGTTATTGGCTGCGTGCGCAACATGTAGCGATGGGACTAGCGAACACCCCGCACGGCGCCCGGGGGCGCCGAGGTCTCAGAGAGACCTCGTTCACCCTCTCCCGAGGCCTAGATCTATAAATATTTTCAGGTTGGCTGGAAGTGCGGAGCCAAAGTAGCGTCGTTGTTGCAGACGGTTCCATCCTCCCACAATGGTCAAGTCCTCGGACGTTACGTGCCGTTATCAGCCCTGACTGGGCTCCCTGACGGCGGTTTGGGTTGTTCGCAGGAAGCGACGTCACCTGGGGGACAGAGATAAATATTAATTATGGTTTCTTAAATAAGGGACTGGGGTTAAGGAAAAAATAGTGCAAAAACCTTTTAACATAAATGATATTAATCAGACGTGAATGTAAAGTCAGCCCCGCCGAGTCCTCTAGGCCTCCGGGCACGCGACCCGATCCCCCACGCAAGCATCGAGGATCGGTGCGCGTACCCAAAACACCGAGTTCGCGATCCACGTGGCTGCCACCGACCAACGCTGCTCTCACAGCGAGGGTCGACGCGCGCACGTAGATCCCGATCAGGCGCGGCGGTAGCCGACCGACTTCGTGGCTGAGAGTTCAAAGCACCTGGCTGTCGAGGGCGGACGGGCCAGATAAATTGCCTGTGGTGAGGATAGGAGATTATGACGTAGGAGGCAGACTGCCGGCCGACCCTGCGGATTCGGAGACCCCGCCGGCGCTCTGCTTGGAAAAGAAAAACCAGCCTACCAGGCTCGATTTTAGAAACCGGCCTGATTGCTGCGGGAGATAAGAAAACGGGCGATTTTGGACAGTACGTGCCCGAGAAGGGATCCCATCTCGAGAGTGGGCCCTCTACCCGAGGGACGGCCGAGAAAGAAATTTTTTAGCGAATAGAAAAATATTGATAGGAGAAGCCTTGACTGCGTAATTGAATATGAAAAAAATGTGTTGAATGAAAATTGTGAAATTATGGAAACCTTAAAATTAGTAAAATAAAGTAAAATAAAATAAAATAAAATGTGTCTAGTGGTCTGTTTGTCTGTAAAAATTTTATTAGGGGCGGTATTTTAAGTTGTGGTTGAAGACCCTGGGTTATTCGTTATAAATTGCTTGGTTTCCATAAATTAGCCGGTGTTTGTACCTAATACCATGATGGGCACGGAGCTCAGTCATGTTTTCGGTCAAAGGGCTGTTCGAAATGTGGTATCTAAAAAATTTCTCACTCAGCTTGTCGATAAATTGGTTAATATCGGTTATTCTAGCCTTGTCTTCTAATTCAGTAATTCGAGTGTACCTTCCGGAGTTAGTGCAGTGTCGAAGGAGCTTGTTCTGCATACGGTGGAGCGGGAGGCACGCGGTGTTTGAGGCGTTGCAGAATACAGGGGCGGCGTAGGTGAGGATGGGGCGAAATACTTGTTTATACAGGAGGGTTTTATTTGGGATGGACATTTTGTTGATGAGGGGGTAAAGTTGTTTTATGGCTATGTGTGATTTGGTTATTAGGGATTTTATGTGATCGTTGAAGGTTAGACGTTTGTCCAGGCGTACACCTAAATACTTTACTGTGTTTTTCTCCTGGATTTCCACATTGTTGATTTTGACCTTGGTTTGGATCTTGTTGTTTGTAAATTTCTTGGTGAAATTTACAACTTCGGTTTTCGTGGGATTAATTTTTATTTTCCAACGAGTAAAATACTTTTCAAGTTTCCGGGCGTGCGCCTGGACATATCTACCAGCAACTTCACTGGAGAAGGAGTGTGCGTAGACACAAGTGTCATCTGCAAAAAGGCCTAGGTGGGTGTTGTGGTGTTTGGGGATGTCGGAGGTGAAAATTATAAAGATTTCGGGGGCAAGGACAGTCCCTTGGGGAAGGCCCGCGTTTATTGAGTATATGCCACTCATAACACCTTGGATGCACACACGAAACACTCTGTCCTGCAGGTAAGAATACATCAGTCTAATTAACCACGGTGGGAACTCGAGGAAAATGAGTTTGTAGATCACTGCGTCTGTCCACACTGTGTCGAACGCCTTTTGGACGTCGAGTGTGAGCATAACAGTGTTTCTACCTCCATTGAAGTTATTTTTTACATCATGTACGATTCTGGCTACCTGCATGACTGTCGAGTGTCCCCTGCGGAATCCAAACTGTTCATCGGGTAAAACATTGTGGTCTTCGCAAAATCGGGTTAGTTTTAGTAGAATAAATTTTTCTGTAAGCTTCCCCAAGCATGACAGAAGGGATATGGGGCGGTAGTTATTTGGGTCGGAGAGGCGCGACTTGCTCTTTTGGATCGGTATGACAACTGCACTTTTCCAGGCGGTGGGAAAATACTGAAGTCGGAAAACGGCATTAATTATGTAGGTCAATTGGACGACTGCTTTCTTAGGTAGATTTTTAATGGCCCTGTTCGATATACCGTCTTCGCCAGGTGCCTTTTTGCTACCCAGCCGACTGATCATCTCACTCACATCTCGGGGATGCACCATTATGTGGGGTAGGTCGTTTGGATCGATGTTAGTATTATTGTCCTGCCTGAACTCATTCACCACGTTCACGACTTCCAATTGTTCCGCTAAACGAGTGTTATACCGCTGCGCCACAGACCTCTCTGCGATACAAAATAATTTAGTTGAAAGCTTCGTATTATAAAATTAATTAATATAAACCAAGGAGCCCTGAAAAGTTTAAAATTACGGAAAGCAACGACTGTCAAGCCTAATCAGACTGTTAAGCCTCGCTTGTTAGCCTAAATTATAAGACTAAATTAGTAGTAAATATTAAACATTTACTTTTGCAATTTTAAACCAAACAATTACAGATACACACATATACAAATATTCTTTAGAAGTACAAAGATTACAACAATTAGACCAAAATATCAAAGAAAGATTCCGTATTGTTTCTGTAATATCTATAAATTAAAAATATATAGTTAATATTGGGAGGCATAGCGTAGTGGCTAAAAAGTCTACTATCGTGAGTTCCATTCTCACTGGCGCCGATTTGCCTTTTTCAGTTAATTAATAATTGAAATTTGGCGGAGGCGATAAGTGAAACGGACACTCCCTAGAAACTGGTTCGAAAGTCAGTATAAGCCGGTGGTTCCCTCTACTACTAGCCCACACAAGTCCTGGACTTAGGGGATGCTTAATTAAGTAGAATAGTACGAGGTTAAACAAACATGTAATGTAATGTAACTTACACTAAAACTAAAAGTTTAATATATGGCACCTTCACCAAATTCTGTTGAAATATTAATTAAATAAAAATAATTTTAATAGTTTCATAATTTAATAATTATTACATTAAAAATTATTCTCAAACACATTTTGCAAAAAAAGTTCTCAAAGAAGTTTGGTACACACAGAAAAAATGTTTTCTTAAATCAAGAATATTGTGATACGTATATAACAACATTGTTGTATATATATATATATATATATATATTTATATACCACGGTACAATCAAATTACATATTTGTTTTAAAAACTATTGCAAAAAAGTATAATCACAAACATAAAAATGTTTGACGCCTTTGCTTAAATATATTTTTTAGAATAGTTGTTATATTTTAAGTGTGGTTTGTCAAGCGCGCCGAAATTATACAAAAAGTATAATTACACACAGAGAAATGTTTCTTAAATCAAAAATATATCACATTTTTTGTGTTATTAATATACCCAATTACAGATTTTATCTTGTTTCAAAAGTTAGCAAACAGTATACACACAGAAAAATGTTTCTTAAATCAAAAATATATCACATTTTTTGTGTTATGAATATACCTAATTACAGATTTTATCTTGTTTCAAAAGTTAGCAAACAGTATACACACAGAAAAATGTTTCTTAAATCAAAAATATTGTTATATCACATTTGTTTTTTCTGTGTTATACCTTATTTATTTTATCTTGTTTCAAAAGTTAGCAAAAAGTATACACACAGAAAAATGTTTCTTAACCCTTACCCTCCCGAGACTAAACTAATGATAATTTTTCGATTTAATTGTGTTTTTTTGCTATACCTAAAAAGAAGAAAAAAAGAATAAAAAATACAATTTTTTTTTTAGTTTTTGTTTTCTTTGAGTTTCAGGAGAGCTGTATTATACCGAATTAAATTTGCATATTTGTTTGCAAATAACGTAACGACTTGCCGAAAATGTCTTTTTAAAAAGGGTTTATTTTACTTAAAGTTACAAAGTGTACCGTAATTAATACATTCACTGCCAACGGCTAGTTTTGACAGCGGAGCAATGGGTATGGGCAAGGGAAAAATAGAAAGAATTGATTAATGTTGTTAGGGGCGCCAGTTACTTTAGCTTTTACTCCTTTAGGTAAGTAACAACCTAGTGTAAATACTTAAGCTTTTCAGTTTGAGAAAATATAACCCTTAAATAAAATAAGATAATTCATTTGAGAAATTTATTATAAATAAACTTAATGAAAGCACATCAAGTAATGTATTAATATATATAAAAAAATATGTGCAATTATATTAAGATATAATTAAAGAAATCTTAATAAAAATTACTAAATTCAGAAATCATTCGACTTAAATGTATAAAGAAAACATGAAGTTCAGCAAGCACCAAGAAATGTATGTAAACAGCAATCATTTCTTGCAGTGTTTAAAAGTCATGCTTAAATTAGAAATCATTTAATCAAAAGTATGATATTTAATAATTAATAAATGAGATTAAATGTTTTTAAAAAAATAAGTACCTAAAAATAAACAAAAGCCAGAAGGGCATATAGTATTAAACAATACTATATCAGATCTGATAAAGTTTACAGTTATAAGAATATTGAAATAAAAGAATTTTAAATATGAAATATTGCTTTCAAAAGTTTTCAGAATGAGTACTTAGCTGGTTTCTGCAAAATCCATGAGGTATGAATTCCATCGTCTCCATCTGTACAAGTCTCCCCTATGCTGATGAATTCATTTCTCAAATGAAAGGAAAAAAAAATATAGGCTGTCCCATCTACTTTGGAAAAATCATCTTCCAGGATAAAATGTATTATTGAAAATGTTGTCCGGGATAAAATATACTTTTGAAAATTATGTCCAATATAAAATTGTCTGCTAGACGGTCATATAGAATTTATCTATGCCGAAAAATACAGAACCATGTTCCAACAGAACATCACTCCATGCGGAGAACTTGTATATCAAATATACCAAAATAAACTTCAACTTAAATTAATGTAATTCCATATTAATGGTATAGAAATGGTAATTAATTAATTAATGGTCTAGTAATGTAGTAATAATGGTGCTAAAACAATAATTATATCTCAGAAATATTCTAAGAAACAGAAAAACTTAACTTACGTGTCATACTAAGTCTTCGATGTCCATCGAAACGTTATAAATGCGTAATTGTAGAAAATAACAGTTACAATATCTTCCGCATTGTTTAAATATTCATTTTCACTAACTTTAAATAAAAATACATGAAGGATTACTTCGATGATTACAGAAAATAAACACTCGTCAAAATGACACCACCATTGTACAGAGTTGCTTCAAGAAGAGCGAAAATCGACCTTATTCACTAGTATGAACCCTTCAGGTAAATAAAATCCTATTTCTGAACTATTAGCGACATCTATGTAAGTCATTATCAACTACAGTTTTACCGTATAGGATTCCTAATAAAGGTAACGAAAACTACACCAAAAATAATAACTAATTAAAAGAATATTTCCTAATAAATCCGTATTAGTGATATCTAACCTCAAAATATTACCCTAAGAAACAAATATAAACAATACTTATTGTTTATCAGCAAAACTAATAAAAATACGAACAGAATACTAAGTGTCCTGTGAACTAAGTATAAACAAAATACTGAATCTAAGTGAGCAGTTCCAGCAAACTATTTTCAACAAATTCTGGATTATCCCGAAGGAATAAGCATACACAACTTTCCAGGAGAGACAAGCTACAGGTGAAAGCCAGTGAAATCCAACCCTCAATAGACTCTGAAACATATAAAAACCAGGTAAGTCCATAGACAAATGCACTATAGAGAAATAAGTCATATGATTCTTTATTATTAAAAATCATATTCTAATTATGTTTTCTTTATGTTATTTTCAGGTAGAACTATGGAATAGAGACTCATATGGTTAGAATTCAGTTCCTGCTACAAAATAGTCCCATATTATAAAAAATGTTTTTACAAAAAGTAGTTTTGTTATCCTTTTTTACCTGACTGTCATTATTATTTTTAGCCTTTTTATTAAGTGAATGCCGACTAAAATCATCCACTTTCCTATTTAGTTTTTTTTTGTACAGGAAGGGCAATTTTTAAAAACTACATCTTTATATCCACATTTATAACAAAACTTTGTTCTTTTAGCTAAACATTTGCTAAAAATATGATTTGGTTGGTTACAGTTATAACAAATTACTTGTCTACTTTTATTATTACTACTATTCTGTGTATTATTAAAGCTTTGATTGGTACTTTGACTAATTTGAGAAACTTGACTACTATTACATACTGAACTTTGACGAGTAGAGGAAGATGGGGTAAGTTTGGACACTGTGGTATTATGACTACAATTACATTTACTACTAAAATTTTGATTTATATCCGAACTTAGGACATTTACTTTATTAACTGCTTTATTTTTTGCCACACTTTTACCTGCTATGCTCTTTTGTTTTAATTGATAAGCTTCATCTATTCTTTTACAACTGTCTTTTAAATCTTCTAAATCATTTATTTCTATAAGTGATAATGGTGTAAAATAATGTGGTAATATTCTTTCTCTAATCGTCTTAAGTCTAGTATATAAACTTGCAGCATGAATTAAACGTTTAAACAAGGTTTCCATAGCACCTATAAAAATTGCGATAGATTCATCGGGATTTTGATATCTAGAACGGATATCATCCCATGTTCTATCATCTATGTTAGCTGGAAGAAAATCTTTTTTTAATGCTTGAATTATTTGAGACCACGAATTTAAATTATCTTTAATTGAGAGAAACCATGACAATGCTGGTTCTTTGAATAAGTCATATGCAGATTTAAATAACATTTCGTCTGTAACATTTCTACTTATTTTCATATATTCAACTTGCTCAATAAAATTTAAAACATTAGACTTTCCATCAAAATTAATATTCCATTTATAAACTGGTACTGATTTTAAATAATCATTATCTTTTTTACTAGAAACATTAGGACTAAACTGTGTACTATTATGTAATGAAATATTATTATTTACTTGAGTAAGATCTGAATTTTTACCAGATTTTTCATAAAGATATAAAATATCTGCTTCTATTTTTAAACAAGTTGCTTTAGTTATTTCTAAAAATTGAATACGTCTAACTTTATTTTCTTCTACTTCAGGAAAACGTTGCAGACGATTTGTTACATGTACTAAATAAGTTTTTAATTTTCTTAAATCAGCTAAACTATAATCACCATGATATTCTACAATTTCTGAAGATATACTATCTAAAATTCTATTAATATTTTCCACTTCACTGTTAAAATTAAAAGTCGGATCTACATATTTTACTTTAGAATCTTCCCTAGCTATGGCTCTACCTAAAACTTTAATTCTCGATGCTCTATTATTTTTTGCTGTTAAATGTCTTATACGAAGTTCATAATTTACCATTTCTGCAGTCAAAAATCTAATTTCCATTTTATCTAAATCTTCCATTTTGAATATTTATTTTCAAAATTAACTTTAATTTACTCAAAATATTTATTTTAATAATAAAATATTTATACTGTACCACAAATTATTTTTTTTTTGTGTACACTGTTCAACAAAGTTTTTGCATACTTTGGAAAATTTCCCAAATATGTCAAAAAAATACTAAATTATTATTTATCTCAATTGGACAAATTAATAATTATAAATAGTCTCCAAAACTACAAAATTAGCTAATATTTATTCATATCCTTCGCATAAATAAATACCCTATTATCCATTTATTTCTATTGAATAAACGATAATTTCTAGAAAAACTGAACCCACGCCAAAATTTCTCTATTCCATGTTATTCCATAAAATTCAGAAAAAACATAAAAAACACATATCTGATATATCTTATCAGATTAACTCTAATTTGACTTAATTTTCAACAAAAAATATTTTATTCAACAGTTATATGTAGGTTTTCTCAAAATGAACTTAAAGTTACACTGAAAAAAAAAATAAGCTTTAGATTTTTATAAAAAATACACTGAGAAAAATGGAGTAAAATTAAAAAAAACAAGTGTTCTATCTATCCAAATACCACGTTCTTGGGCGCCAATATTAGTGTACCGTAATTAATACGTTCACTGCCAACGGCTAGTTTTGACAGCGGAGCAATGGGTATGGGCAAGGGAAAAATAGAAAGAATTGATTAATGTTGTTAGGGGCGCCAGTTACTTTAGCTTTTACTCCTTTAGGTAAGTAACAACCTAGTGTAAATACTTAAGCTTTTCAGTTTGAGAAAATATAACCCTTAAATAAAATAAGATAATTCATTTGAGAAATTTATTATAAATAAACTTAATGAAAGCACATCAAGTAATGTATTAATATATATAAAAAAATATGTGTAATTATATTAAGATATAATTAAAGAAATCTTAATAAAAATTACTAAATTCAGAAATCATTCGACTTAAATGTATAAAGAAAACATGAAGTTCAGCAAGCACCAAGAAATGTATGTAAACAGCAATCATTTCTTGCAGTGTTTAAAAGTCATGCTTAAATTAGAAATCATTTAATCAAAAGTATGATATTTAATAATTAATAAATGAGATTAAATGTTTTTAAAAAAATAAGTACCTAAAAATAAACAAAAGCCAGAAGGGCATATAGTATTAAACAATACTATATCAGATCTGATAAAGTTTACAGTTATAAGAATATTGAAATAAAAGAATTTTAAATATGAAATATTGCTTTCAAAAGTTTTCAGAATGAGTACTTAGCTGGTTTCTGCAAAATCCATGAGGTATGAATTCCATCGTCTCCATCTGTACATCTGATGAATTCATTTCTCAAATGAAAGGAAAAAAAAATATAGGCTGTCCCATCTACTTTGGAAAAATCATCTTCCAGGATAAAATGTATTATTGAAAATGTTGTCCGGGATAAAATATACCTTTGAAAATTATGTCCAATATAAAATTGTCTGCTAGACGGTCATATAGAATTTATCTATGCCGAAAAATACAGAACCATGTTCCAACAGAACATCACTCCATGCGGAGAACTTGTATATCAAATATACCAAAATAAACTTCAACTTAAATTAATGTAATTCCATATTAATGGTATAGAAATGGTAATTAATTAATTAATGGTCTAGTAATGTAGTAATAATGGTGCTAAAACAATAATTATATCTCAGAAATATTCTAAGAAACAGAAAAACTTAACTTACGTGTCATACTAAGTCTTCGATGTCCATCGAAACGTTATAAATGCGTAATTGTAGAAAATAACAGTTACAATATCTTCCGCATTGTTTAAATATTCATTTTCACTAACTTTAAATAAAAATACATGAAGGATTACTTCGATGATTACAGAAAATAAACACTCGTCAAAATGACACCACCATTGTACAGAGTTGCTTCAAGAAGAGCGAAAATCGACCTTATTCACTAGTATGAACCCTTCAGGTAAATAAAATCCTATTTCTGAACTATTAGCGACATCTATGTAAGTCATTATCAACTACAGTTTTACCGTATAGGATTCCTAATAAAGGTAACGAAAACTACACCAAAAATAATAACTAATTAAAAGAATATTTCCTAATAAATCCGTATTAGTGATATCTAACCTCAAAATATTACCCTAAGAAACAAATATAAACAATACTTATTGTTTATCAGCAAAACTAATAAAAATACGAACAGAATACTAAGTGTCCTGTGAACTAAGTATAAACAAAATACTGAATCTAAGTGAGCAGTTCCAGCAAACTATTTTCAACAAATTCTGGATTATCCCGAAGGAATAAGCATACACAACTTTCCAGGAGAGACAAGCTACAGGTGAAAGCCAGTGAAATCCAACCCTCAATAGACTCTGAAACATATAAAAACCAGGTAAGTCCATAGACAAATGCACTATAGAGAAATAAGTCATATGATTCTTTATTATTAAAAATCATATTCTAATTATGTTTTCTTTATGTTATTTTCAGGTAGAACTATGGAATAGAGACTCATATGGTTAGAATTCAGTTCCTGCTACAAAATAGTCCCAGATACAAAATAGTTCTGTACGTACGTAACTATTTATATACAAAATAAACATAAATTATAACGTAAGTAAACGAATAGTTTAATTAACCCTTGCTATATTACAAAGTGACGATTTATATCGTTACAAAAGTTATATTTTATTAAATTAATTTTATAGATATAAGAAATTACGATAGTGTTATCTACTTTACATTTTATTACAGAATGAACATAATTGCAAAAAGGTTTAGGCTGTTGACTTTGCATAGTTAGCAGTCTAGGAAATAGTTTAATAACAATAGTTGTCCAGTCAGCATGACTTAGGTCATGTAACTCCTCCATCCCTAGAATGAGGCATCCCCTGGGAGGTTGATTTTTCCCCGGGTTGGAAGTGGTTGAAGTTCTTTTTCTTCTTCTTGTTGTGGAATGGGTCCTTTTTGTTTGTCTTTAATCCATTTTCCTAAAAGTCTTGAACCAAAATAAAGTGCAAAAATAGTTAAAATAATGTAGAGAAATACTGTCATGATACTAGGAGTAAAAATATTAGGTTTGCTTCCTTCTATTGGGACTAGTGGATTTTCCGGAATTTCTTTCAACTTCAGAGTTTTCAAGTTGATTTTTAGTTTTTTGTAGTTGGTTTTCTTTGATGTCCAAATCTATATTATTTATTAAGGCGGGTTTTCCAAAAGATTTTTGTTGGAAAAGCAATTCGTTTTGTTTAAAGAAAATTCGACAATTTTCTTCTTTAATGAGGTAGATTCCCAATAAGGATTTGGTTTCCGAGTCTTCGTTACATGTTATATGCAATTTTTCTTCAATGGAGATTTCTCCCGTTAGATTAGACAGGGACAAAAGTTCTACCCAAAAAGGATAGAAGACATACATACACTCCCACTTCCACCCAACCAAACAAATTCTGTATTTGTTCTTTGTTGAACAAATACAATATTTACTTGGCCGGGCGAAAAGTGTAACTATAATATTTTTATTAAAGAAATTACTGGCGCCATCTAAATTTTAGTAGAATTATCTTATTCTACAGATTCACATTAGCTATGTTCGTTCGTGCCGCTCACTGCTACACTTTCCGGCCAAACCAAATAAATACTGTATTTTCAGTGATATCTAGCTTAATATAAGAGCAAGATTGTGAGTTATCTTCTAGAATAATGTTCTTCTCACAAGTCATATCTTGACTTGTTTGTAGTAGGTTTGCGCATTGATACGATTTACCCTTTTTACAGATGTCATTTAATGGTATAAGGTTATTTTCTTTTGACTTTAAAATATATTTAACTTTTGTTATAATCGTAACAAACTCTGATTTAGACAGGGTAGGGATTGGGGTTAGGTAGTATAACTCAAAATTGGTTTCATAGTTAATAGGAAGGGAAAGAAAATAGGTTATTCTTGAAGGGTCAATATGGCAGTTTATATCAATAATATTTTCGAAGTCTAAAATATTTTCGTATTTAAGCTCCAGTGGAAGTTGATTTTTATAGTGAGTTGAAACTTTTTGTATTTCAGAAAATAGTTCATGAGGTTTCATGATACCAGGGTGCATTGTTTTCAATTTGCAGAATGTTATTGAGTTCTCGATATCAGAAAGAATATCTAAAATTGTATTAAAAATAATCAGCATTTGATTATGTAAGTCCTGAGCAAATAAAATAAATATTTGGTTCTGAACTTTATCATTAATAAAATCATTTAATTGTAAAATTTTCTGTTTTAAAATATTTTCATTGTGTTGGATTTCTTGAAGGCTATTATTAAAATTTTGGATAATTTTATTATTAATTGAATATTGTAAGTTTAGTTGGGATTGCAAATTATTATTTTTTCTGTGTATGTCAGCCAATATTTTGTTAATTTTTTAGCAGTCATTTGAATCTAAATTACCCGTAATACCTTTAATTACGGTTCCAAGACCATCTATTAGGCCGCTTTTATTTCTTATAAAACTATTATTAAATCTAATATTAATATGGTTAATCTTAGTGCTAATTTTTTGTTGTGTATAACTAATTATTTTTTTATAATTATCTAATTCTATATTATAAATTGTTTTATTAAAAGTAGTGGATTCAAGTTTATTATATACTAAATTTAAGTTTTTAAATTGGTCATAGAAGGGTTGCAAATCATAGTAATGGACGAACGTCCGTACGTTGTAGCTTTGCGGGGCCCAGATTGATAGGTAGAATACCAAGGTTAATGGTTATGTTTCGTATGTCTGCTCCTCGTCCAATCGTGAGGAACCTGGAATAGAATTTATTTGTTGGTTTTTTGTACTACGAAGTTTGTAGGGAATAATTCTGGGGCGTTTAATGTTGGAAAGGTGAATTTTGTCTATGGTATTTTGGTGGTTAGGGTCAATTTTCGCAGTTTTTAGTTTCCAGTCAATCTTTTTAATGGTTTCTCGTTTGTATTTGTTTTTTGTTTTTGACATTTTTTGTTTATTTTTGACAAAATTTTTTTCAGGAATGATTTCAGGGATATTCTCGCGTTTTTCGTTTAACTTATTAATGTTGTTTTCTTTGTTTTTCTGCGAGTTTTCATTTATTTTTTGGTAAAGTAGTCTAGTTTCTTCTTTATGGTTAAAAATATAATTGTTCATTAATTGTTTTTCTAGTTCTAGGTTAAAGGGAGATTCAGTGCCTAAATGACCAGTAACTATTTCGGAAGGTTTTAACTTTGTCGCAGAGTGTATCGTATTATTATAAGCAAGTATAGCTTAGTTTACTTTAGTATCTATTGGTTCATTTTTAAAAAAGTCTTGGTTATTCAGTAGTCTAATATGTTCAACTAGGGTGGAATGAAAACGTTCAATTGGGGAATTTGAATCAGGGTGTTGTGAGCTAATAAAATGAATTTTTATTCTATGTAGTTCTAAAAGTTCTTTTACTGTACCATTATTAAATTCTCCTCCATTGTCTGAGATTATTTGCTCGGGGATGGAATGGTGAGTAAAGTACTTAATTAGGTTATTTACTACTTCAATGCTTGTTGACGCATTTAATTTATAGGCCTGACAATATTTGGAAAATGTGTCGATAATTGTAAGAAACTTGGATTTTTCGAGACTAATACTATCCATGTGTAAAATTTGGAAGGGTCTAGTCGCAGTTGGTGTTATATTAAATTTTAAATTAAGGGGATTTCTGTCATATTTTGTCAGTTGACAAATATCACAAGTATTAATGTACGTTTGAATTACGCGACGTTGGTTGGGAAAATAATATGATTCTTTAATACGTTTCTCTGTTTCGTCTATTCCCCGATGGTTTGTTTTTCCTTCGTGAAAATTTTGGATAATTTGTCTAATATCTTCCTCGCCAACTACATCGGTAAGGTATTTGGTGCATCTAATTAAATTTATTTGGGAATGTTTAAAGTAAGTCTGTAAAACTGAGGAAAATTGTTCGTAAATGGCGTCTTCAAAGTATACGTAATATTTAATTTTTGGTGCAATATATTCTTTTACTATTTTAATTAAGTCCTGTTCAAAATAATTTTTTGATAATTGTATAAACATTCTTTGTTTAGTTTTATAAAGGGTAACAATTGCAGGGTCTGCAGGGGCAAATTCTACCAATTACCAAAATTATTTGATTTTTTCCATAGTTAATTGGGCATGTTACTATAGGAATACTAACAATGGGATTCTCTACATTAGAGTGAATAGTATTAAGGTCCGTTTCGTCGGTCTGGTCCACTGGTTCAATATTTTCGCTCCGGTCTAATTCGTCAATCTCACCTGTTTCTACAATAATAGACATATTATCTAAGTCTTTATTTGAAGTAATACTGTCGTTAAACTTTTGCATATACGTGAGTAAAGGTTCATTAGCGTTATCAGTTGTGACCGGAGATTTATCTTTTTCGTCGTTAGTCAAATCTTCGCAGAATTCGTTTATAAATGAAGCAAATGGGTTTTTCGTATTTTCGTGGTCAGTTACATTAATTTCTACATTTGTGGGTGGGTCTATGTCGTAAATAAAAATGTTTATACTTGTACCTTTAAAAATTATTTTTAAGATATTTAAGATAATATTCCAATCTAAATGGTCCAAACCATATCCTATTTTTTGCATAGCAACTGCAAAATCGTTAAGTTCTAAACAAATTCGTTTTCGACTTAATAAGGCTGAAATAATAGTTGTGTAGGTTGGTTTTTCCCTAATTATCTTTTTAGTAATTAAATAATATATATTTTTATTGGGAAGTCTTAAATAAGCAACTTCACTTTTTTATTTTGTCCTTTAAGGGTTTCAACACATTTAAATTTATTTTTAAAATCACGAGCGATTCCTTTAGTCATAGTTAAACACTGAGATACACAATGAGCTAACGATATACTTTCGTCACAATTAAATAAGTTATCTAAGAAGTCGGTGTTCTCCTTACGCGAATAACCTTGTTTATCTTCATTTGACTGCGTACGTGCTTTTATGCGATTTTTACAAGTCGTATCATTTTCACTATGTTTACTACTATTTAAAACTTGAGCATACGTACAAATGTTATAGTCAGTAGCGTTACTATTATTTTCGCTTTGGGGTGAAAATTTTTTTGTTGGTTTCTGGGGGTTGTCAAAATTTTCAGGTCCGTCTATCACTAAGCGTGATAAGGCGTCTGCGTTACTGCTAAGAACTCCACGTTTGTAAATAATTTCATAGTCATATTCTTCCAAATACAACCTCCACCTATGTAATTTGGGGTTTGGCTGTTTAAGGGAGAACAACCACTGTAATGGTTTATGATGTGACATTATTTTAAAAGCTCGTCCTTAAATGTAGGGCCTGAAGTATTTAACTGCCCAAACGATTGCCAATAGCTCCCTTTCAATAGTAGAAAAATTGGTTTCTGAGTCGTTCAAGGTACGACTTGCGTAAGCTACAGGTAGATCAGAGCCTATTTTTCCCTGAGAAAGCACACAACCTAAAGCAAAATTTGACGCATCGCAAGTTAAAATATAGGGTTGATTAAAATCTGGATACTGAAGTATGGGTTGAATAATCAACAAATTTTTACAATGATTAAAACATTTAATATATTCTGAGTCATTTACGTTAATTTTACTATTTTTCTTTAAACAATTGGTTAAAGGCTTCGTTATCTTTGCAAAGTCCTTTATAAACTTTCTATAATATCCTAAGAGTCCTAGAAAAGCTTTAATTTGTTTAGTTGTCTTTGGTATATTGTACTTTTGAATAGCTTTTATTTTATCCGGATTAGGCTTCACCCCATGGAGTGTAACAATGTGGTCCAAAAATGCCACTTCTTTTTGCAGAAATTCGCACTTGTCGATTTGAAGCTTTAAATTGGCAGATCGTAATCTGTCAAAAATGTCTTTGAGACTGCTTACGTGCTCTTGTAGGCTAGTACTAAAGCAAATAATGTCGTCCGGAAAAACACAACATTTTTTATTTAGAATTCCTCTTAAGAGGTTATCCATGATTCTCTGGAAGGTCGCAGGCACATTCTTAAGGCCAAAGGGCATGCGCAGGAACTCATTTTCTGTAGAAAAAGCGGTCTTCTGAATATCCTCCTCCGACATTTCTACTTGGTGATATCCAGATGCCAAGTCAAGAGTTGAAAAATATAAACAACGTCCCAGTTTATCCAAAGTCCGTGATATTTGGCAAGGGATATCGATCATTGACAGTTTTTTCATTTAACTTACGATAATTGATAACAATTCGCCATTTGCGTTCGCCAGATGCATCCATCTTTTTTGGCACAACTCCAAGGACTGTACGAGGGTCTTATAATTTTTTGCTCGACCTCTTTTTTATGAATATGTGGATATCTATAAGACTTTGTATAAACTGGAATTTCTTCAGAAGTTATTATTTTATGTTTTATTCTACTAGTAAAACTTAGAGGCTTGTCATCTGAATGAAAAATATCCGGGTATTCATTTAATAGGTTGATTATTACTTGCTGTTCTTCAGCGTTCATTTGATTTATTTTTATTTTTGAAAAATCAATATTATTATTATAACTATGCGCATTATCGAAATTTGCGGCTCTGTGAGGTTCGTATTCATCGAACTTTTTCACAGTTAACGGGTTAATTTTAACCGATATATCCCTATCTGTGGGATTTATAATACTACAATACATAGAAAAATTTTCCACCTTGGCAACACTTTCCATGATTTCCAGATCACCAGATTTCATGTAAGGTATTATAACGTCACCGTTCTTAAAAATTTTTACATTTACTTTAATAATTTGTTCTGTCCTAGGTGGGACGACTATGCTGTTGCATCCGCTAGATAGGTTAATGTTATGTATCTTGATTCTGCCAGACGGTGTAATTAACACATCATTCTGCAGGTCAATAACAGCATTTAATCTCTTTAGATTGTCTAAACCTAACAGACAGTCAAATTGTTTATGAAAATTAAATAAGTGAAATTTTAAATCCACTTTATTTTTAAACAATTTTCCACATGGTATCTTTGTACTATACTTTTCCAACGATGTACCATGTGCACTTGATATTAAGAACGGATCATTTATAATGTTTTTAAAAAAATATTTATTTGCGATTTCTGGTTTAACAAACGATTTTGTGCTCCCGTTATCCAACAAAATTTTTAAATTTAAATCGGGGTATATAATATAGGATAGCTCACTTTTGTCGTTTGTTAAACTCATTAAGTCAATTTTTCCGAGGCTCAGTTTCGAAAAAACTCACTTGGGTTATCATTTTTATTCACATTTTCCGCCGGAAACTCAATTTTTGGTTCATTATGCAAATTGAAAACCTCTTCTATTTGGTGATTATTAGTTCTTATTGGTCGGTTAAAGTTTTGTCTGTCAGTGTACGGCAAATTTGTGTTTCGTGTAGAGATGGGGGTAGGTTTGGTTAACCTTATATTTGGGTTGGGCTTGAAAACATAGTTTCTTGTGCTAGGCCCTGGTTGATTCGAAAAATTATTATTATAGGATGAATTTTGATTTTGTTGATAGTTATGTGGGTAGTTGGTTAATTGTCTATAATTTTGATGAAATGGTTTATTTTGTGGGGGATTTTTACTATTAAAATTAGGTCTTTGTCTGAAACTATGGTTTTGATTTGTATTTCTACTATTTTGATCATTGGTCTCTAACTGAAAATCATTTGTAAGCATATTTAAGGCGGAGTTTAAATCTTCGGGGTTCTTTGTACGCATTAAGGCTCCTATTAGGTCTCGAAGACCACGTAATAAGACTCTTAAAGCATATTTTCTTAAATAACACATTAAAACTGCAACTTCTTGCGCATTCCCGTGATGTACCGTTAAATATTCTATTTGCAGATTTAGTAGTACCATAATTTTATTATAAAAATCAAAAACTGTGTCTTTATAACCCTCTTTTAGTTCTGACATTTCGAGACCAAGGCCAAAAACATCACGCCTGTCGCTATAAGTGTTTTGGAGTGCTGTTTTAGAGTCATTCCAATTGGTTAGGGGACATGAAGAAATTTTTATAGCGGCATCGCCCTTAATTTTAGCCAAGATACTTGACATTAAATAAGTAGTTGTACTACCGGGATATAAACCCACTTTGGTAACTGGAGGACATCTTCAGCTGAAGACATCAGCGAGTCCTGAAAAAATCCTAAAAAAAAAAAATTAAAAAAAATTTTTTTTTTTTTCAGGATTTTTTTTTGTTCTTCGGTTGACCGACGACAATGACCAGAGGGTGTGGCCACCTAGCGGTAGAAATGAAACCAAGGATCAGGACTGCCTAGCCAGACAATTTAAATTAGCCAGACTTTTTAAATTAAGGGACCTAAAATTTTTATTAAAAATATTTATTTATATTTTATTAATACAATATACTAAAAACATTCTTAAATAATGTGTACAATATTTGACAGAGGATTATATTTAACAAGTTTATCATGCAGGATCAAACAATAGGCATTGCTTTTCGATGGAATAGTTTTATTTGTTTCAAACTCAATTCTCAAATCTACTGCACCGGTTTTTAAAGATTCATTTTGCCTGCTGCAGTCAATTACGTACAGCGGAGCTTTTTCAAAGAACTCTTTTGGTGAGAGACAAGGGTCACAATTATTCTTATAATAGTATGATTCCTGGAATTGTGCATACATTTCATATAATACCGACCACTGTTTTTCAGAACAATTAATATTTAAATTGTCATATGGATACATTTCAGAGTTCAAATAAAGTTTTATATTTGTTAAAATACAATGCTCAAAGGACTCATGTCTGCTAGCATATTGTCTTTCTGAGCGGTTTGAAAGCCTACAATAACATAACGTGGTTTTTCAAGTTGACTTGCAGTTTTTACAGGCCATGTATGTCTTGTTGTTTCTGGTAGTAAGGGATATTCATGAAGTTCCCAGCTCCTAAATGCAATGTCTAAATCAACTCCTTTTTCTATATAATTAAACAGTTGTAATTTTTGAGTGTCTGATACTGATACATGCGGAACTTTCCATAAAACTTTAGATAGTAAAACTTTAACATTTTTTTCTTCGGCTTTTGTTGTAATGACTGCATTTATATCTGAATTATTTCTAATGAAAACAAGTTCCTGTTTCATGTTAACAATGATTTTTTTATAGTCTTCAAATATACCCATCAACAATTTTAGTGGTATACAAACATTAAAAGTACCTTTTTCACCTACTACAATGCTTTCTGATTTTAGAAACCAACCAGAATTTTGTAGTCTAGTACTGTCAGAGTCCGAGTAAGAAATATATCCTTTCATAGTTGAAGTGATACCAGGGTTTCGAACTCTGTCAATTACAGTTACACCTAATTCATATCGAATTTCATCAAATAAAAAAGCCAAGCCATTGTTAATAAATTTTAAAGTTTTACTAGGTTTTTCTTCTTCATTCAAAAGTCTACCCTCAATATAAAGATAACTTTGAGATGGTAGAGTAAGTTTTGTGCTTGAATGGGAATCCTAATTTCGTCAGAGTTACTAAAAGTTGTATTTACATAAGGTTGATATGTGTGGTATTCTGAACGAGTAATTGAGTTATCAACTAAAACATTTTGTTTAATATTTAAAATACCACTCATTTTTCTTTGTTGATTTTTTTCTTTTAAAATTGCCACTAAAAACAATTAAAATACGCTTATATTAATATATAATTTACAGTTGTACCAGATTTCTTCTAACTTTGTAATTTTTAAAGAACTTTTAATCCTAAGAACCTTAAAAATTGTCTATTTTCTTGTGTTAATGGTTCAAGTTTTCTTTTTGCACTAATTTTCTTTAGACCAATTTTTCTATTTATATTCTCTTCATCAGATGGTTGAAGTTCTTGCATGGGTTTAATATTATACAGGAACACCATGATTGTTCTTTGTTTCTTAAAAGTCGTCTTCAATTTGACTAGATAATTATTAATCAACCTATTTTAAGTGAATTCTTAGTGTTATTGTCTCATTGTTAAAGTTTATTAAGTTACCATCTTGATCAACAATGTTTACATTAATTTCATCAATATAATGTGTATTAATAGGTAAATAAATAACATTTGCAGAACATTCTACAATTTTATATCCAGGAGCAACAGTTGGATAAAACACATGTTAAATATGTGCTGATTTACCATTGTTATATGAATTTGTAATCAAATTACATTCTAAACCAATTAAGTTAACTTTTTGAATATTAATGGGAAAATCTGATACATGTTTAACATTTGGTGCAAGTATTTTCTGTTTAAATCCAAGCAAAGAACCTATATTATGAGGTTGTTTAAAGTTAATTTCAAAATCAAACTTAATATCACATTTAAGTGTATTTAGATTAGCTTCTAAAACCAATTTATGTAAGGTTATTTCTTTTTTTTTTTTATTATGCAACTCTTGGTTTATATAATTTTCAATGTCCTTTATTTCATATGAACCACATGGTATCTTTATTGTATGAGTATTTTTATCGTCCGTATAGTAAAATTTATTATTTGATTTGTCAACGTTTGGAATTGAATTTGAAGAAAAAAAATCAATTAACCCTAAAACATAATTTTCACCCTCCTTTAAGACAAGAGGAGGATAAATTCTTGATTTAAGGGTTGTTTTATTATCTGACAGTATAAATGTATACGACATAATATGTTCTTACTAACTTCAGCTTAAAAGTAAAACTATCATAGAAAATATAATACATGCTATTTATTTAGAAATGATAAACACAAGTGACCACAATTATAAGTATTATATCTTTGATATATATCATAGTTATATAAAACATTACATAAACCATTTGAATTAAAATATTTAAAAACTTCAGTAGGAGGTTGTAGATTTCCATAACTGTCAAAATAATTTACAGTATCAAGTCGTTTTTTATAAGCTATCCAATGAGTTCCATCTCCACTTTTACGATCAAGGTTAATTACCCCAGATTCATTACTATGTATTTTTTTAGGGAGATCATTTCGCATGAAAACACCTCTAAAATAGGGTATTTTGAGTTTTTTACTATAATAAAGTATATCAATATTTGATAGAGGTCTTTTAGGTAATGTTATCGGTAATTTTTTAATGCTTGACTTTTTCCTAAAAAAAGACCCAACCCAGTTTTATAAGGTTTCAAACAAAGACCTTTACCTATTGCAATACTTTCCATTGTTTTATTATGTCGTTGAGCCTCATCCAGTTGTTGCTTAGCTGCTCTGGAATCATTTACAGCCTTGAATACACCTGCAGCCCCACCCCCTAAGGCTCCTAGAGCACTTAGAGCTGCAAAAATTGGAATCAGGGGTAAAATACCTCCTGTTTTTGGCACTTGAATAACTCTATCAGTATTAATTTTCTTATCTTTATATTTCGACGCTGTCTTTAAAGCTATCTGGACTACATCTGTAATGTCTTGAGGTTTACTTTCAGCAATTCTTTGTTTAATTTTTTTTTGTAATATTTCTAATACTTGTAACTTGTCTTTTTGTTTTATTTTTAGATTTGATATTCTTCTTTTTAATAGTTTTTTTCTGAACATTACGTTTTGTTTTTCTGTTTTTATTTTTTTTAATAGTTTGTTTTTTCATAGGAGCCATTGTATTTAGATAAATGACTTTTTAAAACTAATCAAAGATATTTTGAGTATGTTATTATATATATATATATATATATATATATATATATATATATATATATATATATATATATATATATATATACAAGATATTTATTATTTTAATCAAAATTTATCTTTCTTTTTAGGCACAAAATCAGTTTCCATTGGTGTTATATCATTAGGTGGTGTTATCTTACTAGATGTCTTCACAAGCTTTTCTTGAGTTGTTTTAACTTTACCTAGTGGTTTGATTTTTGTTTGCAGGTTTTGATCTGTTTCAAAATTTGCAATACAACTATCAATCGCATTGATAGAATTCTTTAAAGATTTTTTTACTTTCACCATACACTTTTTATAATTACTTATGATATTTGACCTTCCATAGACTTTTGTATGACCCATACCCAATTTAACTTTAGCGTTCATTACTGATGATACTCCAAGGGCTGCAATTCGTTCACTAAGCTTTGATTGTCGATTAAAAACTCTTTTAAGGGCTTCTCGAGCAAGAATTTTATCTGCCACATGTCTACGAGATAGATCTTTTTCTTGAGAATAAGCAATATCATGCTGTTTACAAGCTTCATCCAGTTCATTAATACCAACATCACCACGAGCTAATCTTTTTTTAAGATGAGTGCCGGGTCCACAGAAGGGATATGTAACTCAAAGGGCAGTTTATTAATTGCTGAGTTAATTAAACCACTACCTTTAATATCTCCGTTATAATATTTCATCTTTGTACTGTATAAATAGTAGTACCTGTTTAACCTTAAAGCACTATATTTTCTTGTTTAAGTGAATACAGAACTGTATACTAAGCAATTATGAGGTTATTGAAACAAAAAACTACTTTAAATATCGACAATCATGATATAAATAATAATCATGATGTTAATAAGCATGGTTTATTACTACCTACAACTATTAGATGTTTAATTGTAGGACCCTCAAACTGTGGAAAAACAAATGTTATGATTAGTTTAATAGAACACAAGAATGGTTTAAAATTTGAAAATATTTATCTTTATTCAAAGTCTCTATATCAACCTAAATATTTATACTTAGAAAAACTATTAAAACCCCTAAAAAATATTGGATATTATGCTTTTAGTGACAGTGAAAATATTTTAGAGCCTTCACAAGCAAAAAAAATTCAATTTTTATTTTTGATGATGTAGCTTGTCATAACCAAGATAAAATTCGTGAATATTTTAGTATGGGCAGACATAATAGTATAGATTGTTTCTACCTTTGTCAAACATATGTAATAATCCCTAAACATTTAATAAGAGATAACGCAAACAGCATAGTTCTTTTCAAACAAGATGATTTAAATCTTAGACATATATATAATAATCATATAGGTACAGATATGTCATTTGAACAATTTAAAAATATGTGTTCAATATGTTGGGCTGATTCATATGGTTTTTTATCAATATTTAAAGATTTTAAACTAAATAATGGTAGATATAGAAAAGAATTTGATTCTTTTATATGTATATAAATATAGTGTTAAAAAAGCTTTTCAAACCTATCACTAGTCAGTTTATAACTTGTTTTCAATCAGATCAGATCAGTTTAAAAAAAAAAAATATTTTTACCCGTTTCGACCTGTACGACCCGTTTATAAATCTGTTTTAAAAACCTGTACGACCCGTTTCAACCTGTACGACCCATTTATAAGTCTGTACGACCCGTTTAGAAACCTGTACGACCCGTTTCAACCTGTACGACCCGTTTATAAATCTGTACGACCCGTTTATAAATCTGTTTTAGAAACCTGTACGACCCGTTTCAACCTGTACGACCCGTTTATAAACCTGTACGACCCGTTTATTAATCTGTTTTAGAAACCTGTACGACCCGTTTCAACCTGTACGACCCGTTTATAAACCTGTACGACCCGTTTATAAATTTGTTTTAGAAACCTGTACGACCCGTTTCAACCTGTACGACCCGTTTATAAACCTGTACGACCCGTTTATAAATCTGTACGACCCGTTTATAAATCTGTTTTAGAAACCTGTACGACCCGTTTCAACCTGTACGACCCGTTTCGACCCGTTAAAAATATGTCTAGACCCGTGATGGATCAGAAAAAGAACTAAAAAAAACTAATTGCAAAGCGTAGAATTATCAAAGATAAGCTTGATTTAATTAAACATGGTGAAATTGCTCAAGAAAAAATATTTTCACCTATAACAAATCAGTTAAAAAATATTGAAAACACAATAAGTTCTCATAAACCTAACTATAGTAAAATAATTAAAGATAAAAATAAGTCTGTTAATATTAAAACGGAGCCTGAACAAAATGATGATGATGAGGAAGACCCCTTATATTATGAAACACCTTTAAATAAATCAAAACTTAATTTCAAATTTAATTTACCCTATGCTGAAAATGATTCAACAAGCGGTATAAAACGTTTAATGTTTAAGGAAGCAATGCATGAAGAAGAAGAAGATGAATCGAAGAATGAAACTGAACATGCAGCTGCAGCTCGACATGATATTTCAGAAAATTCATTTCAAGAGTATTTAGGACAATATAATACATTACCCAGGAAATATATTCCAAAAATAATTGAAGACCCTGCTACTTGTGATCAACGTTATGGTATAAGACATGACGCAGAGTCCGAAAAATTTTATATAGGAGATTCAAAATTAGATATAGTTGGTTCTGATATAATTGTTAAAAAGAAACGATACAAAGGGACCCCTGGGTTGTTTGAACTACTGTTCAAAAAATACCCCGAAAATTATACAAGTACTGATGAAAATTTATATAAAGATATTGTTATCAAAACAAACGCAGGCAGAAGAGATTATAAGGCTGACAAACAAGTCAAGGTAGTAGATTAGATAAGTATAAGAATATTATTGGACCATTTTATGGTGGTATGCTTATGAAAGCAACAAATAAACCTGTGCAATATACATATTGGGACTCACCCAATGAACTTGTAAGTCGCTTACGTTTATTGATTGCATCACAGGAAGCTGGAAATACTAGTCATAATAACGAAATAGTGTCCATTATTGAGGAGCTACGTGAGGCGAAAATAATTGAATAACATGACAAATTTTGTTACTGACGCCAAAAGACAGATTGTTAATGAAATACATAAACCTGCAAGAATAAACTTTAAACGAGGAAAAGTTAAAATTAAGTCATTAAATGATTTGATGCAAGCTGACTTAGTGGAGTTATTACCCTATTCATCTGAAAATAAAGGCTTTAAATATATATTAATGATAATTAATTGTTTTTCAAAGTTTTTATGGGCAATACCCCTTAAAAATAAAACTGCACAAGAAGTCTCTAAAGCAATGGAAACTATTTTAAAAAATCATAAAATAAAAAATATGCAAACTGACTTAGGGGGTGAATTTTTTAATTCAACTATGTCAAAGCTATTTACTAAATATAAAGTAAATCATTACCCTGCTTATAGTGAGAAAAAAGCATCAATTGTAGAACGTGTGAACAGAACTTTAAAAACGTGGATGTTTAAGGAGTTTAGCTTACAAGGTAAATATGAATGGGTTAATATTCTACCTGATTTAATAAAAAAATATAACCATACAAAACATAGAACAATTGGCATGAAACCCGCTGATGTTACTAAAAAATATGAAAAAATGTTATTGAATACTGCATACAATCAAATTAAGTTTGTAGACAAAAAATTTAAATTTAAAACGGGGGATTATGTTCGTATATCAAAACTAAGGGGTGCATTTGATAAAAAATATATGCCCAACTGGTCAACTGAAATTTTTACAATTAAAAAAGTAAAGTTAACAGATCCTACTACATATTTGCTACAAGATATAAAAAATCAAGAAATTAAGGGTTGTTTTTATGCACAGCAACTTCAATTGGTGCGTGCTAGTAATAAAGACATTTACCTGGTTGAAAAAGTGTTAAGAAAGAGGAAAAATAAGGTGTTAGTTAAATGGTTAGGAGTCCCTGAATCTGAAGCCTCATGGATTGATAGGACTAATATAGCATAGGTTTTTACTTTAAATCAACTAGTAGGTGTTTAACACTGCTTGTAGTACAATGTCTCTTTTAATAATATTAAGTATTTTTGTTAGACTAATAAATTGTGATGAATATCAATCAGGTTTTAACCCCGAGTTGGGTAGTTTAATGATTCATCATATACGAGAAAATGTGTCAAATGTACATATTAGTTATAATAATTTATTATCAAAGTACCCTGAGTTGAGCATACATACTATTTATAATAGAACATCAGCGATTAACCCCCCATTAACTACTACCAAACCTACCCCCTTAATGGTGGGTTATGTGAAAAAAATAGGATTTAATGATAGCACTACATTAGTTAATAATGATGGAAAATGTTTGGAATCGTTAAATAAATCTTTGCAAGAATATGAGGAGTTATATAATGTAACAATTGACGCTTATAATTATATAATAGACAGAGATCATAGATTTAAAATATTAAAAACAGACTATCTTGAATTACGAAACAGATCAAGCACTTTTTTAGAGTTAATTAACAGTACTACTAGTGAGTTATTAGAAGTTAAAACTGACTTAAGGGCTTGTTTAACATTAAGTTCAGGGTTTAAATGGGAAGCTGATAAATAGGCCGCTGATTATACAGCTTTAAATAAAACATGTAAAAAAAGAAAAGAAAAAAAATCTGTTATAAAACTGTGATGTGCTGAAACTTTTTTAGTTATCTGTTTCAACTCAATCAAGTTGTACCGTATAAAAAAAAATGTTTATTTGTGACTTACAAGGCTTTCAATTAGGAAAATCCACATTTTTTTTATAGAAATAAAAAGTTATATAATAAGAAAAAAAACCTTATACATCAAAAATTATATAATAAAAGTTAATTATTTAGGTAAACATCTTGCAAAGCTAACTAGACTCATAAATTTCAGTGTTCGTGGTGATCTTCTTATTGGAGTATTAAGTCTCTTTCTATATTTCTTAACACGTGACATTTTAGTTGGTGTGTCAAGTAAATAACCGCGCCAATCCATCCATAAGTCAAGTTCGGGTATCCAAGCAACCCTACAATGGTCAATATCAAAACTAAACAATAACATGGTTGCTTTTTCAATTAAATCCTGAGGTTTCAGTTCACCAGATTTTCTTATATATATTAATTGCATGCGGTTAGTTTTCGAACATAAAACTTCAACTATTGTTATCAAGCCTTTTGAAGTGCCCTCTCCTTGGTTGGAACCATCTTTACCACTATAATATTCACTTTTCTCGTTGAGTTTTCGCCATTTTGTATGGTCAATTATAGGAACCACCTCATTTTCCTCAAGAAAACAAAAGACATCTATATCATTAAAAAGTTTTGTTTCTCCTACTGCCCAAGCAATAAAGCCTCCAGCAATTACCATCCTTTTTGGATCAAACGGCACATTTTCCAAGACAAATTGTTTTGTACAACCTGTTGAATCGATTTTTTTCTGAAGTTCTTTGCTTAGTTTCTGAGTTGTTGAATCCATAATAGACTTCCCTATATAATTTGCAAGGGTTGTCATGTTTACCTATAAATAATTAAAATATATTATAAAAAAATAACTTAATTTTTAATAATTTTTTTAAACTTAAAACCATATTCCTCCTCAAGTGTACAATAAATACACTTTAAATTTTGAATATCAGTTTCCCCTTTGCATTTAGGGCATAAAAATTTTACAGGTACAGGCATAATTACGAGATATGTTGGTTTTATAGTCTAGTGGTAAAGTTACAAAATGCACTCGTCTTGCTTTACATTTAAGTTTACTAAACCTAAATTGATCTATAAATACGTTTTTCCATTTAGTCATATCACCTTGATTTACCTAAAAATAAAAAAAGTTTAGTTACCTTTTTTAAAATCATCCACAGATCCATAGAATGGGTATAGCAGATTATTTAAGACAAAAAAAGACTAAACTTGTAAAATTTCAGGGTGGTCATAATATCCCCATGGTACGGTATCAGTTTTAATTCTTTTATCGTCATAGGGACTTAATGCTACTTTTATTTGAGACACAGTAAAAACGTCATGATGTTTTGAGACAATTAAATTTTGACGACCTGTAATCTCTACATTATTAAAGAGACATCGGTAATAATCTTTAAAAGTTATTTCTTTTAACAAAGAGTGTCTTATACCTTTAGCCGTTTTCTTTTCAAAAATTTTATTATTATCAGACTTTACTTTAAAAGCGTACATTTTTGATCGTAACCCTATAAATTCAGTCATTATTCTACCGCAGTTCTCATCTTTCATTAAACCTACAACTTTTTTATTAACACGTGGAATATTAAAAATATTATCAACGGGGTAATCTGACGTGTCATATTTATGTATATCTTCCTTTATGGTGTCATATATGTCATCTACGTCAAATTTAAGCACAAGCGAATCTGTATCGGAACTAACAATTGGGCACTGTGCCTAAACTTTTCTTTAATATAAGAGTAAAGAAAATCATACAAAAAAAAAATTGAAATATCTAAGATTGACATCCCTAAATATATAGGTTTATTATATTTAACTTTAAGTTTGTTCATTTCTATAATAACAATGTTTTCAGCTAGTATGACACAACTGTGAAAATTAGGTTGCGTAATATAGTACCGTGCACCATACCTACCACCCCATCTATTTACTAATTTAATATCTTTATATTTTTTAACGTTTTCCATTGTTTTACCAAAAACTGAATTATTCATTAGTTTAAAAAAGTAGTACTTTTTTAACCAGTCTGATTGCTTAAACTTTATAATTCTGTGAACTTTTAACTTTTAAGCCCTAATGCAATAGCTTGTTTTAAATTTTTATAATGAATTATATATTTTTCTTTATTATACAAAGTGGTTAATAATTTTTGAATTTCAGATTTTGATACTAAAGGGACTCTATGTTCGGGGCATAGTGGTAAATCTTTATGTTTATTAAATAATTCTAAAGGATAGTCAAGGTCAACTTCAAGGATATACCCATAGTCATTTTCGTCAGGAATTTGTAAAATATTTTCTTTATAAAAATCTAAAGGATTTACCCACTGAAAGTCCCCATAAGGTAACGGACAACTCATTGCAGCTCCATAAAGATTATTAATGTCTAAATACATTAAGTATGAAGTAGGAATTTCAGGGTTATAATCTTCACCCATATATTTATTATTCGCTTTGGCATATCGGTCGCTACATTGTGAAATACCCCCCCTTACACCTTTCTCAATAAACATTAGCATGTCATAATCGGTTAATAAGTCCAATTTAATATTTGTTACTTTTAACATAGCATCAAAAGACAGACCCGGGGCTGTAAAGTAATGCAAACTATCCAATTTATATGTTTTTAGACACATTTCTCGAAAGTTTTCGAAAATATCTGCAAGAAGTAATACATCAGTTTTCAAGTACAACTCTGCATATTCTTGTAATGTTTTAATTTGAAAAGAACTCCATACATTACAAGCATGCTCATAATCTGCATTAGATATATTCTCATTATTAATGTGGCTAAAAAAATTTTTTTTTTGGTAAACATGTATCCTGTAGTTTTCCCTAACTGTCAAGATATTCATAAGGAAATACCCCTTTTCTTGAAACTAATTTAAATGTGTTTTCATCTTTAAAATATTTTTTTGTTATAATTTTTTTATTATCATCTAAGTAGGATGCTAATTTATCTAAACCTGAGGCCATAAATCTAAAAGAGTCCAAGAACCTTAAGCTTATATTAGTACCCTTTATAAATTTAGTAAATGAAATATATTTTTCTTTATTTATAGGTAATAAGCTCATGTCACCCTTAATTTCAGTACAAATGTCCTTAATTAAAAAATGACTGTCATAACCTGACAAATTATGAAAGACTACAGGTACATATGAACATTTTTTAAAATTTAAATTACATGAATTATGTGCAGGACCCCTATATTTGCCTGTGAAATGACAATGGTCCCTAATTTTTTTCTGTGTATCTGAAAATGGTTTAGAGCAAATGTGACAAGTCGAAGACTGTAAAAAAATACTTTTTTTCTCATCAGTTAGAGAGTGCATGAGAAGGGGGTTGTTGAAAATATCACTAACTTGTAGGGCAATAGATTCAAGTTCTTTTGCAAACCACTTTTGACAATTTTTACCAGTGTACATATTAAATTTTGACAATGAATCGTCATAGAAACATTTCAAGTAATAAGCAATACTAAATGGTTCATGCTTTTGAAGTATTTGTGTTTTTTCAGTTCCAGCAGGATGAACAAGGAGACTTTCAATGTCTGCGTATATAACAAAGGGCACGGGCTCTTTATTTTTAAAATTTTTAAATTTTAATATCTTATTTGAATTTGTAGGCAGATATGCACGAGCCTCAGTAAATTGTTTACAGTCCTCTTAATGTTTATCTAAATAGTGGGGGCTAGAAAAATGATTAAGACATCTGTTACAATAAAAATTTTTATTTTTAACATTATCTTCTTGCTTATTTAAAAGTCCTGATATACTTCGTATGCATGTAAAATGATATAATTTGGATTTGTTTGATAAAAGCCTATCGACATTTCTATGTTTCTCTAAATTATTACCAGAAAGCATAAGTAAATTAATACGGTTGGAAAAATTTTCTTTGCTCAATATTAAAGGAAATATTTCTTTTTTATTAACTACGAAAACATTAATTGCAAGTTTGTTCAAAGCTTCAAATTTTGGAATATCTTTTAGCACAATAGGAAATTGAATTCCGTCATATTTTAATACTTTACTAAAATGAGGGTATGATGATATCCTCTCACTATGTTTTTTTGCAGGGTGAAGTGCAGATACAACAGCCCATAAAAAGCAATAGGGGTCTGAATTTTTAATATTTACAACACTTCTTCTACCTTTTATAAACTTGGGTAAATCAATGTAAGTAAGTTGTAAATTTATTTATATTTACTTTTAAGTGCAAAATTTCCAATAACGCCCAACCGCTATCACGCATTTGAAATTCTTCCAACTTTACAATAATTTTATCAGTTACATTAACCTTAAACCAATCTTTTAAATTAGTATTTTTGTCAATTTGTTCATTACAGGTACTAAAATTTTTAATAGATGTCTCACCATCACTTGGTTTTATATACAGGGCATTAAACACAACGTTAACCTTTAAAATACAAGTTTTAAGCTGTTTACGGACCTGACATGCGAAGCTTCTGTAAGCTTTGTTAAAAAAAATTAAAGGGTCCTTAATTCTTAAGTTTAAAATTATACCTGTCTTAATTCTCGAATTAAAAGCAGATTCAGTATCTTGCCACATGATTTGTTTTTTACAGTTTTTTTTATAATTTAAACGTGCTTTTAAGTTATTCATGTACCCCCTTAAAATAGCTAAATTTGATTCTACCTTGGCAAAATTCTTTATACAGCTCCGTTTTTCTGTAATACATTTAGTCAAAGTCAGAATATTTTTTTTAACAACAAAATAAATTTTTCAATATCTTTTTTTGTCTTAACTATTCTACTCACCCGTTCAAATTTCTTAACGATATCAGTTGAAAAATCATCAATATGAGACCCCATACCTTTAGAACTTGTTGGAGACTTTTGGAGCCGAAGTGAGGTGGTGAAGAACTATTTTAAGTGTGTGCATTTAATTCTTTAGCTTTGCAGTTTAAATACTGATAATTATTCATAGGAAAGTTACTGCAAGGCAAGTTTTTGATATATGCATATTTTAAAAATGATGCAATTTTAAATGATGTCATGCTATGTATTTATAAGTTAAATATTAATAAATTAAAAATTATTGAAAAAGACCTAAACTCTACTAAAAAAATTAAAAATATTAAAATACTGGTACCCCTAAAATAATACTCCCCCTATAGATCTAGGTTCCTTAAAATCAAAAACAAAATCAAAAAAATTTTACTCAAACATTTTGGAAAAACAACACCAGTCTAGAATTTTTATCACCCTTTCCTTAAGGGGGGAGTAAAAGACATAAACCTTAAACTATAAAAACTATTAAAAAAACCTTACACCTTATATAAATCTAAAAACATAAAAAGAAACCCTCCCCCACCCTACACACACTTAAAAAACTTAAAAAGCTTATTCTAAAAAAAAAAATAATTAATGAAAGCTAGTAAAACTTTTTAAAATATATTACCATCATAGGCAGCCATAACACCTAAGGGATGCATCCATGCAGGATGATCCCAGTTATCCTCAGGATGCTCCTCCCCCAGCTTTCCCTCAAACAACCACCTGATAAGCCAGATATCAAAATCTGTGCTCATCTCCTCGGCCCTTATCCGATAGCCCTCCAGCAGCCTATTCGCTGCCCTATCTGCCCTTTTCGTTTTGAATTCATTAAACTAAAAAATATAATTCGAAAACAGAAAAAATATAAAAGGTTTAAAAAATAAAAATACTTACAATAGTTTTTTTTATGGCTTCCATTATTTTCAAATTTTGGCTTGACTTGCAACACAGCTATTCACTATATTTTGAAACGTTTTTTTTTTCGGGGGCTTATATATATATATATATATATATATATATATGATTTTTAATTACTATGCATTTATTTCAAAAACGTGGACTTTCAAAAACATTTCCAGTGGAGAAAATGATTAATTGCAAAAATTTAAAATAATGTGCAAATTATGCAAATTATTATTTTGAACTATTAAAATATTATAATAAGCCCAAATTACATATTGTTTTATAAGATCCGGGTTAATTTTTAAACTATTACCCTATATAAATAGACAAAAAATATTTTTGAGCTAATTGGATAGTCTTTAACTAGAGTAACTAACAAAAATATATTTTTCTTTACTAAAAAATGGAGTACATGGATAAAGTCTTATCAGTTATTAAAAAACATAAGGAGGGGCAGCCGTTATGGATTTTTACCCCCGAAGATCTTAAATATTTTCCATTAGAATATTTACTGGAAAATGTTAGGATGTTCGAGTTGGAAAATATTTGGTCTGATTTACCCCAAAAACTTACCCAAGACATCGAGCTGCAGCTACGAAGACCATGTATCAAACATTATCTCTCACATGAAGATCAATTTGATGGACCTCTTCCAAAAAAACTTTGTCCTCTATGTAATATCTGTAAAAAATAAATAGTAAAATAATGTTAAAAAGTGATTTATATTAAAAATATGTATATAAAAAACATAAAAATATTTTCATTTTAAAATACTGCTACCAACAAAACAAACTTTCATTAAAATTAAAAATAAAAAAAAAATTAAAAAAAAATCCAAAAATTTCTTTCCAAAAATATCTTTTTTGAAAAAAAGTTGTTTTTACCACATTTACACCAAGCTGATTTTTACGAAAAACAATCTCAGATCTGAACTTTAATCAACCTGTGATCTAAATTTTAAGTCTTTAGCTCAAATAGTTATCATGGTCACATATTCTCCGGACAGAGCGGCAGAATTTATTTTAACTGAAATATTTTTTTTTTGGAATATCCTGAAACATAATATAAATTTGAAGTCTTTAGCTCAAATAGTTATCATGTTCACAAATTTTACTGACAGACAGATAGACTTAAAAACAGATTCTTAACTGAAATAATTTTTGTTGATATAAATATCCTGAAACGTAAAAAACAATAAAATTTGAATTTTTTATTAACGCACGACTTTTCTGGGGGAAAGTAAAATATCTATGGGGTATATAAATTATTTAGGGGGTATGTAAAAAACTAAAAAATAAAAAATAATATCTTTTAAAAAGGATCTTACCTAAAAACTGACGAAGCAATTGTCTACCATACAACGAAAAGTTTATATTGCAGTAAAAATACTATATAAGCAAAACCATAAATGCATAGAAATTAGATCAGTTTTTACAATGGCAGGTATCCCATCAACACTAGCAGTCTATACAGAAGATCGTGAGAGATTTCCCATCGATCATGTATATATCATCTTAAAGCAGATATTCCAGTAAGTATTCTTTCCATTACTAAAATTACATTTATTCGTTAATTTTATTTTTTTATTTTTGATCTACATTAATAGTAGGCAGTCAAAATGTTAACACTATTTATTTATTTATTTTGTATTTTTCAGATTTGGAGTTAGAGGTATTGAGAAGCGAAAGGATAAGGTATTTGTTCATTTAACATATACGCCAAAAGCCTTAAATCTGAAAAAAAAGTTTGGTTCGCTCCCCATAAGGTATTTAAGGGTTAAAATTGAAAATGAGGAGGAATTTAAAATTATGGAGAAAGCTGTCAAGAGATATAAATTTAATTTAGTATCTGAAGAACAAGATGACACCCCCTCAAGCTCTAAGATGGTACAACCCCCCAGCCCTATCTACAGCTCTTCCGGTGATGAGGGTCCTTCGTCTTCACCACCACCTTTAAAGAAAATACGAAGAGATGATGAAAATAATGAATAGTTTTTAAAATGTTTATAGGCAATATTTTACTCCGTGTAATTTAATTTATAAGTTAAAATTATACAGGAAAGCCTAATTTTTGTAATTTTCAAAACAATAAATACTTTTTATTTTATTTTTTATTGTTTTTATCTAGAAAACCTTAAATACTGCTGCTGACAACTTTCACAAAAAAAAATAACTGACAAATTCTGAAAAAATAAAAATATAAACTTTTATTACCTGATGATGTAAATGAACGAAATCATTTTTCACAGAGACAGAGAAATCCAATATATCTAAGCCCCCAAGAAAAATCATTTTGACATTACAATTAAAAAAAAAAACAAAATAAAAAAAAACCTGATTGTTTTAGGTAAATCACCCTGTAGATATCCATTTCAGAATATGGTGTATAAAATAAAACGAAATTGGTTACCATAATGATCTCAGAACACATATATATCTGCCAAATCACCTTGTAAACTTATTTAATTTAATTTTTAGTTGTTTTTCTAGTAACTTAAATTTTATCTAGTAATAAAAAAACTTACCCTATATATATCCAAAAAAAACACTTTCACCATTTTATTTAAACAAGCACACGTATCAAAAAAACTTTCTCCGCACAAGCACATATCACGTAAATTGCTGACACAGCACTGTGTGTGTGTGTTACTAAGAGACCTTGGTTAAGACGAGATCGAGATAACATCCTTAACCTTTCAGATAGATAAATTTAAATATATGCATAATAAGTGAAATCGAAAATAACAGACTGCCTACATAATTATAAATTATAATTTGTAATATATGCATATTAAAACGTGTATATCTTGACCTTTTCAGATAACAAGGTTCTTTGGTAATATTATTTGAATAACAAGTTGTTTAAAATAACCGACTTAAATAAAAAAATAGTCTGGCTAATTTAAATTGTCTGGCTAGGCAGTCCTGATCCTTGGTCTCATTTCTACCGCTAGGTGGCGCCACCCTCTGGTCATTGTCGTCCGTCAACCGAAGAACAAAAAAAAATCCTGAAAAAAAAAAAAAAAATTTAATTTTTTTTTTTTTTCAGGATTTTTTCAGGACTCGCTGATGTCTTCAGCTGAAGATGTCCTCCAGTTACCAAAGTGGGTTTATATCCCGGTAGTACAACTACTTAAATACTCGTTTTGAAAATCATTAGGGTCATTTTGGTTATAAAATTTCGTAACCAGTTTTTTGCAAATGTCAATAAATCTAGGGAGATGTTCAGATTCTCCCCTAAATTCAGGGATCATGTCGAAAAACTGGGATTTTAATTCTGGAACTGCCATATTTGTTAAATCAAGATTTCTTATTTCAGGAATAGGGTTTAAATTAAAAGTTTGTATTGACTCGATTACGGTAACGTCTAAGTCAGGGTTTGTTTCGGACTCAGAACTGGAGTCAGAATTAATTGAATTGATTCTGTAATTATTAAATGACATATGTACTTACAGGCAAAGTATCGTTGCTGTTGTCTTCATTGGTAATATTCACTCACTCTTGAAGATATTTTGTAGTTAGCTTGAAATTCTTCACGCTTGAACTAACAGATTCGATCACCAATCAATCGATAAGACGAAAACAATTTTATGCTAAATTGTCTTGGTGAAACTGCCGACTGCGCCAATAACGTAACGACTTGCCGAAAATGTCTTTTTAAAAAGGGTTTATTTTACTTAAAGTTACAAAGTTATATTTTATTAAATTAATTTTATAGATATAAGAAATTACTATAGTGTTATCTACTTTACATTTTATCACAGAATGAACATGATTGCAAAAAGGTTTAGGCTGTTGACTTTGCATAGTCAGCAGTCTAGGAAATAGTTTAATAACAATAGTTGTCCAGTCAGCATGACTTAGGTCATGTAACTTGCATACATTAAAAGTCTATAAAAGTATTTTCAATTAATATTGCCTTAAAGAAAAAATTAAGCAAAAAGTGTAATTACACACAGAGAAATGTTTCTTAAATCAAAAATATTGTTATATCACATTTTGTTTTTTCTGTGTTATACCTAATTGCATATTTTATCTTGTTTTAAAAGTTAGCAAAAAGTATACACACAGAAAAATATTTATTAAATCAAAAAATTGTTATATACACCAGTATTCTCAAACAGACTTTTTCTGTGTGCAGCAGTATTTTATTATTAATGTACTGAAAAAAAAAATATTTTAATAATTCAATAATTTTATTTCTTTGTGTTTATATTTATCTTAATTTATTAATACACCGTACAATTAAATTGCATGTTTGTTTAGACTTTTTGTGTTATAACTAAATGCATATTTTATCTTGTTTCAAAAGTTAGCAAAAAGTATACACACAGAAAAATATTTATTAAATTAAAAAAAATTGTTATATACAACAGTATTCTCAAACAGACTTTTTCTGTGTGCAGAAGTATTTTATTATTAATGTACTGTGAAAAAAAATATTTTAATAATTCAATAATTTTATTTCTTTGTGTTTATATTTATCTTAATTTATTAATACACCGTACAATCAAATTGCATATCATAGCAAAAAAAGCCAAAATATTTTACAAACACAGAAAAATAAAATCTTAAATCAAGAATATGCATTAACGGAGATTTTTATTTTAGGAATTATATACTTATAATTTAATACATTTTAATACAAAAAATATTTTTAAAAACATTATTTAAGCTTACCTAAATTACTGGGAAAATACCAAAAATCTGTTTCCCCGTTAAAAACGTACCAGTGCAGAAAAATTTGTGTACTTTTAGATCATATTCGAAAAATAATGTTAACACCTTTTTATATTACTTGTCTAAAGAACCTTGGTCAGATGTATATGTTGCCGAAAGTGTGAATGATAAATATTGTGCTTTTACAAAAATATTTAATTATTATTTTGATATTTCTTTTAGTGTGGTTAAAAGAACTAATGAAAAAGCGAGTGGTGGCAAGCAATGGTTAACCAAGGGTCTATTAGTATCTGGTGAACGACTGAAAAATCTGCATATAATGAACATTAATCGTCTTATTGACCCAGAGTTTTATTCAAACTACAAGCGCATATATCGAAAATTGTTACGAAATGCAAAAAAACTTTATAATAAACAATTCAAATAATAAGCAAAAAACTGTTTGGAAACTTATAAATAGTAATACTAAGGGTAATAAGTCTAATAAAACTGAGCCAGCTATAAGAGTTAATAATATTGAAACAAAAAACCCAAGTCACATTGCAAAGGTTTAAATAATTTTTTTAACAACATACCTAAAAAATTAACATCCGAGACAAAAAATAATAATTACACTCAAAAACCTACACAAATAAAACTATTTTTCTAACCCCTGTAACTAAAACCGAATTACTTTCGATTATTAGCAACTTAAAAAATACAAATTCGTGTGGTGTTGATGGTTTTCCCTCAAAAATTATTAAACAAAGTGCAAATTTTATTGTTCCTGTATTATGTAATGTTATTAATGAATGTTTTAATCAAGGTGTATTTCCCGATTTACTAAAAATTTCAAAAATTATTCCTGTTTTCAAAAAAGTTAGCCCTAAAGAACTCACTAATTATAGGCCCATAGCTTTGCTGTCAATATTTTCAAAGATAATTGAAAAAGCAATAGCTAATCGCATTATAAATTTCTTAAATAGTTACAATATTTTAATTAAACAACAACACGGATTTAGGCAAAAAAAGTCTACAGTAACAGCTTTAGCTACACTATTAGATTACATATATAAAAACCTAGACAATAACGAAAAAATTATGGCTTTATTTATTGATTTGTCTAAAGCATTCGATTGTGTTCAACCGAATATTTTACTGTTAAAGCTCAAAGCGTTTGGAATACGAGGAAAATGCTACGATTTAATTAAATCATATTTATCTCAAAGAAAACAGTTTGTTTATTATCAAGGGATAAATTCTGAACTACTGAATGTTACATGCAATTTCTAATAAACTTGTTGGGTTTGCCGATGACATGACATTACTTTCAGTAGGTGAGAACTTTGTTCAAAGTCTCATATCTGATCTACAAAATCTTTTATCTTATCTAAATGATAACAAGCTAGTGTTTAATCAAGACAAAACCTTCACTATGCAGTTTTACGCCAGAGAAAATCAGTAGCAATCCAGTCCTTTAATAACTATTAACAAAAGTCTACAACAAGTTGCCTCTTATAAACTTTTTGGAGTTAACATTGTCATTGTCTTTTCGAGGTCATATTGACTATATCTTTAAAAGAGTTAGTAGCTACTGTTATGCACTTAGAAGACTAAAGGAAATCATTAACACTGATGCTGCTATCAAATTTTATCATTCACACTTAGAATCAGTTTTACGATATGGCATTATCTGCTGGGGTAACAGCTGTTCTGTAGATCGACTTTTTATTCTTCAGAAACGGTGTATTAGATGTCTTTTTGGACTAACTTGGAACCAATCATGTGTTAATGTATTCAAGCTTAATAATTTAATGACTCTTCCTTATCTCTACATTTTCGAAATATTATCTTTTGTGCATTCTAATAAGCATAAGTTTAGCAGTCTAAATAAAAACCATTTGTATAACACAAGACATGGTAATAATCTTGAATTAAATTCACACAGATTGACTCTATATGAAAATAATCCATTTTATATAGGAGCTAAGCTATTTAATAAACTTAATGAGCAGTTGAAGTCAATTCAGCAAACACATACTTTTAAAAAACAAGTCAAAAAAATTTTATTACAATCATGCCTTTTACTCGGTTGATGAATACTTAAACTGTCGATTTTAAATTTTACTTTGTTTCGTATTTATCTATTTTTGTTAATTTATTTTTTATTGTCTCTTGTGTATTTATTTGTTTATTTATTTGTGACTTGTCCTATATTATTTTATAATCTTTTGGACCAATAAATTACTTTACTTTACTTTACTTTACCATATAATGAAATGCGTAGCATTTGACTTTTGAGCCAAAGTATGAAACAATTTTTATTGATTATATTTATTTTTTTCTCTGTGTGTGGTTTTAATTTTATCTCATTAATTATATTTTTTTATTAGTTAATAATTTTATTTCTTTGGGCGTTATCTAAATTTATCTTATTATTTTAAAATAAATTAATTTTAGCTATCTCAAAAAGTTTGTACCTAAATTATGAAACAATTTTTATTATCAAAATTTAATCGTTTTAATATGCATATATTATAAATTATAATTTATAATTGTCTAGTCAGCACATCGTGTATATAATTAAATTTAATCTTATTATGTATAAATAACTATCAATAAAGGTTAAGTTTATCAATATCTTAGCAAAGCAATTATAAATTATTAGTTATTAATAATTGCAGATTATATTTCAAAAAGTTGGCAAAAAGTATACACAAAGAAAAATGTTTCTTAATTAATTTATACAAATCACATTTTGTTTTTTTTGTGTTATACCTAATTGAAGATTTTATTTTGTTTCAAAAGTTAACAAAAAGTATAATTACACACAGAAAAATATTTCTTAAATCAAGAATATTGTTATTTCACATTTGTTTTTCTGCGTTATACCTAATTGCAAATTTTATTTTGTTTCATTACTGTGAGCAAAAAGTATAATTACACACAGAAAAATATTTCCTAAATTAAGAATATTGTTATACAGTATAAGCTCAATAATGTGAACATGCGTATATATGAACTATTAGGGTTTGGACTTAACATATTTTTTTCTATTGACTTCTCTGTAACGTGAACATCATAAACTCTCTTTAACGTGAACAACCAGTTTTAACAAGTTTATACATATTTTTATGTCGTTGTTTCTCTTACTTAATATTCAGTAAATTTTCTAAGAAACCGTTTTTTAGAATTGACTTTGGTTTGTTGTAAAATAGGTTAGACTAGAGTGGCTTAATGTGACCTTTTTTGTCAAAAATAAGACATAATTTAATGGCCAATCCGCAAACATGTTTTTAACCGTTTCCTAATATAGCAAAGTACTGTGTTTGCCATACCTTGCATATTATTAAACTTTTTTTTGTTCTCTAGTTGACTAAATCATATTCTTTCTTCATTCTGTAATTACGAAATAGATAAATGGAACCCATTTTCTTCTGACTTAGAGTAACATTTAATAAACCTTTTTTTGAAAAATGTGCGCACATGTAATTTGTGACATCTAGTGCCAAACCAACAATTTTTACCAGATTTTATTGTCTCCACTCTGACACATTAAGGCTCTCCAGGTTAAACTATGCAAAAGGGTAGAAATAGAAAATTATTTAGGAACTTGACTTTTACTAATCTAGCTAAAAAGTATGAGTATGGTAAAATTAACAATTTGTTATATAAAAAATAAAAGCATTAAAATACTTAATATTAATACTTTAAAACCAAGTAAAAAACAAACATTAAGAGCATTAGTGTTTAGAAAATGGAAAGAAAATTTTACCAGTGTTTTCTTGTATAGCTAGAAAGGAATTTTAATAATTAAAATTTTATATTTTATCATACAATTTTTTAACTAGAATAAAGTTTGGCAAAATAAAAAAGATTTAATTAACTTAAATTTCTTGTCATACAAAGCTTGAAGTATATTATATTTTCACCTGCATGAAGTCACGTTAATTTGAACAGCCCCCGTTTTTTTTTGTGTTCACAGCTTGTACTGTATAATATTCTCAACCAACTTTTTTCTGTATGCAGCAGTATTTTGTTATTAATTTATTGAGAAAAAAATCAATTTTGATTCTGATAATAATATTATAATTTAATAATTTTATTTGTGTTTAAAAGTTATTTTATCAATAATATGTAATAAGTTATTATTATAACATAAAATGATTTTAGCTATAATAAGATCAAGTTTAAATACTTTATCTTTACATGACCATAATTGTAATTATAATTAGCATACACTGAAAAAATATAAAAACAATATATAATAAAATAAAAAAAGTATTTATTGTTATAAAAATACCTTCAATATAAGACATGTATTTTTCTTATTTTCTTCAATTTTGTATGCTGCATTGACAACCAAGCCCTAATTTGAACCAAAACTAATGGTCTTTTGTCTAAAAAGAACTAAAAAGGC
>OY294054.1:6657673-6741406 GCA_958510825.1 Brachypterus glaber
GGTTCCGTGAGTGTCCAACGTTGAAGAAATATCAACGTTGAATTCCAATTCCTTGTGGACGAAACCTACATCTACATGAAGTTCATCTTAATATTTGTGTAAGTTGATGTTTTTTATGCACAGCTTTGTATTTCCAATATAATTCCTTAAATTGTTTCTCTTAGTTTGGTGATTTTTAAGGTATATCACTTGTTGTCTGTCTAATTTTATAAAATATTATTTTTATTTTACATTTTTTAATATGTCTGTCCAACCTGATTCTGGTTCAAATAATAATGGAGATATTTTAGATTTTAAGCTTTCACGACCATTAAGATATAAAGAACTTTCACTTTCGGGTTTAGACCGTGTTAATGGATTTTCACTGTGATACATATACAATTTTAATAGCAATAATAACTCCAATTCAAGTTTTAGGCCTAACCAAAATTATAATACAAGTAATTATAATAATTTCAATCGTCAACCAAATTCAGATTTTAATAATTACCCTAATAAAAATACGAATTTTAATCGTCCAAATAATTTTAATAATAATGTTACGTGCAATTACTGTAAAAAACCGGGTCATTCCATAGAAAATTGTTTTAAAACAGAAAATGCACAAAGATATAATTCAAATAATAATAACTCCCAAAGAGTTTATCCTCCAAATTTACCTCCTAACTCAACAAGGCAGCATCATTTAAACTCTCAGGAGAGTCAAGCCATAGCTGGCAGCTCGACTCAAGCCCTGACGTCCAGCCAGTTAGAACAGACTTTTTCAGACTTAACACAGACAGACTTAACACCCTAAACTTAGTTCAAAAATTGCATATTACTAACTCTAAAAATCTTTTTTATATTAATGATTCGCAAAAAAAGTTTAAATATTTAATTGATAGTGGTGCAACAATTTCTATTTTAAGGCCTCATGTATTAAAACCGTCTGATATAATAAATAAAGAAACTATTGTAATTCAAGGTATTACAGATGAACTTATTTCTATTAATAATAAAACTGACCCACACAAGATTTATGTTGTGGATCTAAATATAAATTACGATGGAATTATAGGCATGGATTTTTTGGAACATTATGATTAAATACCAAGATATTCCTATGTATCAGGAGTCTGAAAATAATATTATTACTTCTAATGGTTTACATATTTCCAATACGGGATCTGTTAATAATATTCCCATTAAGGGATCTTCGAATAAAAATATTCCCAATATGGGATTTGTTAATAATATTCCCATTAAGGGATCTTTGAATAAAAATATTCCCAATACGGGATCTGTTAATAATATTCCCATTAAGGGATCTTTGAATAAAAATATTCCCAATACGGGATCTGTTAATAATATTCCTTTCGAAGGATCTAATGAATCTTATATCCCAAATACGGGATCTCTTAGCGAATGTATTCCCTTAAATAAAAAATCTGTCCGAAATAATAGTATTTCCTTAAGAGATAATTATATTAAAAATATTGGGATCAATATTCCCTTAAGTAATGAATTTTCTAGTAACGATAACTCTAGAAATAATATTTTAGTTCCTAATAATAATAATTTTGTTAAAAAAAAGGACCTGATTCTTTTCCGAAAAAAGGACTAGATATTCCAAATTTAATTTTAAATAAATCAGATAATTATATAAAAATTGAACCGCGATGTGAAAAAGTTTTCAAACTTAAGTGTAATTTGAAAAATACTGATGCAATTTGTAATAGTTTAAATTTTGAAAATGTAAGACTTGCTAAAGCTATTGTCCATGTTAATGAAAATGGTGAATTCTTAAGTACATTAGCTAATTCAAATGTCCAAACACAGACAGACTTAACACCCTAAACTTAGTTCAAAAATTGCATATTACTAACTCTAAAAATCTTTTTTATATTAATGATTCGCAAAAAAAGTTTAAATATTTAATTGATAGTGGTGCAACAATTTCTATTTTAAGGCCTCATGTATTAAAACCGTCTGATATAATAAATAAAGAAACTATTGTAATTCAAGGTATTACAGATGAACTTATTTCTATTAATAATAAAACTGACCCACACAAGATTTATGTTGTGGATCTAAATATAAATTACGATGGAATTATAGGCATGGATTTTTTGGAACATTATGATTAAATACCAAGATATTCCTATGTATCAGGAGTCTGAAAATAATATTATTACTTCTAATGGTTTACATATTTCCAATACGGGATCTGTTAATAATATTCCCATTAAGGGATCTTCGAATAAAAATATTCCCAATATGGGATTTGTTAATAATATTCCCATTAAGGGATCTTTGAATAAAAATATTCCCAATACGGGATCTGTTAATAATATTCCCATTAAGGGATCTTTGAATAAAAATATTCCCAATACGGGATCTGTTAATAATATTCCTTTCGAAGGATCTAATGAATCTTATATCCCAAATACGGGATCTCTTAGCGAATGTATTCCCTTAAATAAAAAATCTGTCCGAAATAATAGTATTTCCTTAAGAGATAATTATATTAAAAATATTGGGATCAATATTCCCTTAAGTAATGAATTTTCTAGTAACGATAACTCTAGAAATAATATTTTAGTTCCTAATAATAATAATTTTGTTAAAAAAAAGGACCTGATTCTTTTCCGAAAAAAGGACTAGATATTCCAAATTTAATTTTAAATAAATCAGATAATTATATAAAAATTGAACCGCGATGTGAAAAAGTTTTCAAACTTAAGTGTAATTTGAAAAATACTGATGCAATTTGTAATAGTTTAAATTTTGAAAATGTAAGACTTGCTAAAGCTATTGTCCATGTTAATGAAAATGGTGAATTCTTAAGTACATTAGCTAATTCAAATGCTATTGAGAAATCTTTTATTTTACCTAGCGTAGTACTAGAGCCCCTTAATGTTGAGAATCTTTATTTAATTGATGATGCTAAAAACAATACTGTTGATTATTTTGACCTTGACCGTGTAAACAAAATAAAAGAGTCATTGAGATTAAGTCACCTGAATAATGAAGAGTCTGAAGCTGTTGTTGATATATGCACTGAATTTGCTGACATATTTTATTTTGATAATGAACAATTAACTTTTACAAATCAAATTAAACACAAAATAGATACAGGTGATTCCAGACCAATCTACGCAAAATCTTATCGGTACCCTTAGGTACATAAAGAAGAAGTTAAAAGTCAAATTAAGAAAATGTTAGATCAAAAAATAATTCAACCCTCTATTTCACCTTGGTCTAGTCCTGTTTGGGTAGTCCCCAAGAAAATGGACGCATCTGGTAAACAAAAATGGCGAGTTGTTGTTGATTATAGAAAATTTAATGAAGTAACTATAGGTGACAGATATCCTTTGCCTAATATTTCTGATTTGTTAGACCAATTAGGAAAATGTACTTATTTCACTATTATTGATTTAGTTTCTGGTTTCCATCAAATTGAAATTGACCCCCCTGACATAACAAAGACAGCTTTTTACTCGTATGAGTTTCGGATTACGTAATGCCCTTTCGACTTTTCAGCTTGTTTAAGACAACGTCCTTTTAGGGCTTTTAAATGAAATATGTTGTGTCTATATGGACGACATTATAATTTTTTCTGCTACGCTTAACGAACATATTTTAAGATTAAAAGAAGTATTTAGTCGTTTACGTAAATTAAACTTGAAAATACAATCAGATAAATGTGAGTTTTTACGCCGTGAAGTATCTTACCTTGGACATATAATTACTGAATAATAATGATAATGATAATGATAATGATAATGATAATGATAATGATAATGATAATGATAATGATAATGATAATGATAATGATAATGATAATGATAATACATTTATTGATTCTAAAAATAATTTTACAATTCTTATATCAAGGGTTTCATCATTACTCGAAAATAATCTTAAATACACATATTATACATTTAGTAGTAATTAAAATAATAATAAAGTAATTGCATAAAGTAAAAAAAAAAATACAATTAATAACAAAAAATTTAGCAAAAAGTAAGAAAAGAAAAAAAAATAAATTGATGAAAAAGAGAAAAAAAAACAAAAAATTCAAAACACATAAGCAAATCGACGAAGCAGAATTTATTTTAACTAGAACAAATTTTATTTGTTAATCGAAGCAAAACTCCTTTTAACTGGAAAAAATTTCTTTTATTATTCATTGAGAACAAACGAGCGAAGTTTTAACATTTCCGTTACGTAATAAACAAGTAGCTTTAAATGATGTGGAAATTTTTGTTTTAATTTCGAAAATAGAAATTTGTAGTAAGTCTAGAATATGATTAAGTTCAAGTTTAGGCTTTTTGTAAAAGTTACATAAAATAAAGCTGCACTTGGTTTTTGTTATTAGATAGCCAAGTCTCTTCTACACATAAAGCACAGAGATTATTTGGGCAGGGTGCAAGAAAGTCATAAACATTCGAAAAGCCGTCACAGTTCCAGAAAATTATTTGCGTTGATTTTATTGGCTATTGGACAGACTGGTTTTGGTTTTTGGGAATTTTTAGTCCAGAATCTCTCTTAGGAGAGTTAGAGTCTGATCTAGTCCTTTTGCTTCCTTTGGTTTCCATGGTTACGATTTGCGGCTGATTTTTTACATACCTAATGGTAAGATCAGATTCACCAAGTTTCTTTCTTTTGTCGAGTTCCTCTCTAAGGCTTTTAAGTTCAGAAAGTTGCGCTGGAGTTAGGTCGGAACTTATTTTAATATGGTTAGGAACATTATTTTTGTTTTTCAGAATATTAAGAGCGTTGGCTTTTGAGTTAACTTCAACTTTTATTGGCCTAGAAAAGTTTTTACCTATGCGGTTAAAAGAAATAACTTGCGTATTGCTTGCGCCAGGAACAGCGTCTATGATACTTTGAATAGTAGTACGATCGGACATATTAATTGAGTTTTGCTCCGGGAGACCATAAATAATGAAATTGTTTTCTATTTTGAGACGTTCTGTAATTTCGTAGAACATATCTTGTGTAGAAATTCTGGATTCAAGTGTAGAAACTTTTTGTTGAAGTCTTGAATTTTGAATCTCGAGTTCTGATATTTTTTCCTTGAACACATCAATGGATTTTGTATGAGCTTCAACCGTACAGTTAAGCTTACTAATGTTGGTGTTGCCTGTTTGAATGGCATCCATAAGTGCATTAAAATGCGAAGTGTTAAGCGGAGTCTTTTCAACAGACGGACGACAGCGTAAACATATTCTTTGCTTTGCGTCTAAACACTGGACGTGGACATTCTGGTGGCATGTTTCACAGTCGCGTCCCATGTTAGGAGGGACGGATTTCGAACACACGTGACAGGCCGCATATAATTACTGAAAATGGCGTTAAGCCAAATCCTGAAAAGGTATCTTGTATTTTAAATTTTCCACAACCTAATAATGAAAAGGAAATTAAAAGTTTTCTAGGATTAATTGAATATTACAGACGATTTATTCCAAATTTTGCCAAAATAATAAAGCCTTTAACGAGGTTATTAAAGAAAGATATAAAATTTAATTTTAATTTATAATGTATTGAAGCTTTTAATATATGTAAAAAACTTTTGACGTCTGCTCCTGACTTCACACAAGATTTTGTACTCACTTGCGACGGGAGCGCATTCGCCATTGGTTCAGTTCTTTCTCAGGGTGTTATAGGCAAAGATTTGTCTATGCATCTAGGACATAAAGTGAAACAGAATGTCGATATTCTGTCATTGAACGAGAATTATTAGCTATAATATGGTCCGTAAATCATTTTAGACCTTATTTTTTTGGTAGAAAATTTAAATTAGTTACTGACCATAAGCCTTTAACATGGCTTTTCTCAATTTCTGATCCTGGTTCACGTCTTTGCCGATGGAGGCTTAAATTAGAAGAGTATGATTATGAAATTATATATAAACCCGGTGCTCTAAGTAGGATTCATACATATGAGTCACTTGAAGAGTCTCTTATTATGACTTACGAATCATTACCAAATTTTAAAAAATTTGAAAATATGTTTGATGCTTTATTTAATACTGATATTGAATCTAAGAGCAATATAGAGATCATAAATGGTAATCTTTTCAGTTCTAAATTATCTTTAGCCCATTGTGTATCAAGAGATTTTCAAATGTCTCTTGGTATTGCGAAGCAATTTAATGAAAGGTTTAAAAACGTAGATTATCTTAAATCTCTTAATAAACAAATCGGTGATGTAGCATATTTATCAATAAACAATAGAAATGTTTACTATTTAATTACTAAAGAACATTATTATGACAAACCTACGTATAAAAATATGATATCAGCTTTAAATAGTTTGAAAATGACCCTTATTGCAAATAATCATTTTAATATTGCAATACCTAAGATAGGATGCGGGTTAGATAAACTTAAATGGAATATTGTTTATAATTTAATTAAAATTATTTTACACGAAGAAAAATTTAATATCAAAATTTACGATAACTCTAAAATCAATACATTTAAAATCTTTTATAATAATAATATTACATTATCAGATAATGAATCCGATAATGAATCTGTTCAAACAGAAATTTCACCTGAAACAATTGAAGAAGAATTCAACATTTTTCAAGAAAAATATCAATCCATTTCTCTTATCTATTATTCCAAAATTTCTTACTCCCACGAGCAATTATTAAGTAAACAACATAATGATATAATTTCAGTTTTCCAACAAGGAAATATAGAACATCTTCATGATAAAATAATTGAAGACTTTATGGAAGCAATCATTTAGTATTGACCAGATTTGTACAGTAGCTAGTACAAGTATACCTGGTAGGACTTATTATTTAATACCTGTTATTAAACACTTATTTAAACTTCTTTATGAACACAGAGAAAAATTTGACCCTAATAAAACATATTATGTTGAAAATGTAAAAAAGTTTATGGTTTCTGAAATACTCAGTTTTATTTTTGCCGATATTGAAATCAAATTTGTAATCTGTCAGGATATTATAACTTGGCCTGATCCTGATCAACAATTAATAATTGTATCTCAATATCACGATGGTAAAAATAATTTACATCGAGGTATTAACGAAACATTTAGGCGCATTAGAGAAAAATATAATTGGCCAAATTTGCAAAAAGATGTAGAAAAATATATTAAGTCTTGTAAAATTTGTAATAAATCAAAAATAAATAGACAAAATAATCACCGACCATTAGTAATTACTGAAGTACCTAATACTCCGTTTGAAAGAATTAATATTGATATATTAGAGGTTCCAAAATCAATTTATATTTTAATTGTAAGAGATGAATTAACCAAATTCACTCAAGGTTATCACCTTAAAAATAATCAAATCAATCCCCTTTAGACATTTTACCTAATGCAATTATTACCTATAATAACAGTAAATGTAAAACGACAGGTTTTACTCCTTGCGAATTAGTATTCGGGCATACGGCATCTAGACCCCCTGAAAAACTGTATAATCAAACTGAATTTACTTGTTTGGAAAAAAATACGTTCGTGACTTAAATAATAAAATTTCTTATAATTATAAAATTTCTAGAGCCAAAACAGCTCATGAAAAACAAAAAGCCAAAGAACGTTTTGGTAGGCATGTTAAAGAAAAATCTCCCTTCCAAATAGGTCAAAAGGTATGGCTCAAAGAGTCTCAAATTGGGCATAAATTCAAAAATAAATACTTAAAGCCTTATCATGAACGTGAAAATTAAATTACTGATATTAATAATATTGTTACAGGTCCATCTGGATAGTAATTCACAGTCAAAACTTGGAAAAATTCACCCTTACGGCCCTTAACAATACACTTGGACTATTTTACCAAAATCAAGGTAGTATTAAAATCTCGAATGATAAATGGAAATTGATTGTCTATAAAGATATTTCACTTATTAAAAATTCTTTTAATAATAATAATAATATTCTTCAACAAATTGTTGAACTTATTAATAAAAATAAGGGCTTACGAATGGAGTACTTTGAAGACAAAGTTGAAGGTCATATTTTTACTTTAGAACGAATTTCAAATATAATAAAAAATAAATTTTTAGAAATTAAAAGTGACACAATTGAATATTTAGAAACTAGAGTCAAACGGGGTTTAATTGACGGCCTTGGTACTGTTTGGAAATCAATCACTGGTAATTTAGATGCCAGAGATGGTAAATATTATGAGGATTGCATAAACAAAATTAATCGTGATGAACACGAAATGCTCGCCTTAATGAAAAATCAAATATTAGTCACAACTCAAACAATAAAGAATTTTAATTATTCCATAAGAAAATTACAAATAGACGAAGAAAATTTCAATAATGATTTAAAAACTATTGAAACTTTAATTATTAATATAACAGATAACCAAAATTTAATTGAAGCTAAATTAAAAGTAACAGACACATGTGAACAGCTGCTAGAATCCTTTTTGTTAATAGAAGAAGAATTGGACGATATTATAAATAGTATTACATTTGCACAATTAAAAGTGTTACATCCTTCAATTATTAACCCCTTTGTATTACTTGATCAATTATCAAAAATATCTTAAATAACCGAAGGAGGTTTACCTTTATCAGTTGCTTTTTATAATATAGCAAATTTTATTGAAATTATTAAACTTGAAGCTTTTCAGACTGATAACAAGGTGGTATTTATTTTGAATATTCCATTAACTATTAGAGATCGTTTTACCCTATATCACCTTTATTCCCTTCCAGCCCTTGATAAACGAACCAACTTATTCCATACAGTCCTTACTTCCTCAAAATACATTGCTGTGTCGGAAGACAATCGATTTTACACTAGTATTAATAATATGGAAAACTGCAAAATTCTCTCTGGCATCGATACCTCTATGCGAATATGTTATGACTTGGTTACATATTCTGTCGACGCTTCCGCTTCTTGTGAAGCTCAAATTTTAAATGATCCATTAGAAGTTCTTGAAAGTTGCCAAATAAATACTTTCACATTTGAAGACTACAAAGTACAATTACTTGCTACAAATAAATGGTTAATAGCAATTTCTGAAACTTTACCTGTTACTTTAACCTGTACTGATATGCCAACTAAAACATTATATATTAATCAAAATTCTGTTTTAAACCTTAACTCTGAATGTTCTGGTTATGTAGGAGCAACAAGAATAGTTGCATCCAAAAAAAGAAGTTCAAATTTAACTTCAGTTATAGAAACTCCAAGCATTCTTTATAAATGCCGTGAAAAACTTCCCGATGCAAAATATATACCAAAGTTAATTCCTTTAAAAATTAATAAAATGGACTTAGACAAACTTCATGTAGCTGAACATAAGCTGAATCAATATAATGACCAACTGGATCAAATTTTAAATGAAACTTATTATAGTGTAGCGTTGTGGAATATTTGTAAGGCGCCACCACAACGGTTGGATGGTCTCGGGGGTAAACAGGTTCGAATGGAAACAACACTTTCACTGTATGGGTGATTTTATTACACAGAATGTACAAAATTGTCACCAAAACCAGGGTTTGAAGCAGCCGAATAAGGCAAAACCAGATTACTGAAAACGAAGAAATTAAATGTTAGGACACAATACCACATGTGCGTATTTTGAATAATAATTTACGAAATGTATTTTGTAAATTATATTAAGTAATTAATTAAACAGAAAAATATTTTATTTACCTGAAAACACCAGATAAATGTATTTTATCAGAATAAAATAACTGTTATCCAAAGGATGAGTTCAATAATTGCGGATATTGACCACTTGGCTGCCAAATGTAAAACAAAAGTAAAATGGCTGCATGAGAGAAAAATCCCTACCCTAGTTCTGACGTCATCAGGTTTCAGTGCACTCTGCGCTGTCATACCAGTAATTACGGGAAAGCAATATTTTGGCGAAGGCGCGCATTCGCCAAAACCTTTAATTTAGAAGGCGAAAAAAAAAATAGCAAAGAATAATTTTTTATTTCTTTACAACACCCCCCCCCCTAAACTGGTAACACAGTGAGAAAAAATGAAATGGCTTAACAGTTTCAACTATATATTTTTTTTTCCAACTTTATTTTTCCTTTAAAATATTTATTTAAAAAGAAAGTAAAAATTAGGATATTTTATTTATTTTAATTTTATTTTATTATTTTGAGATTAATTAGTCTCAAAATATTTTTTTAGGTGCGAGGCATGGAACATACCGCGTTCTTCCTGGGTTACGGGGTTCTCCAAAATATACGTGTTCTGATGAACGATACTTTTTATGCGGAATGGCCCCTCAAAAAAAGCACTGACTGACGACTTAAGAACTTTAATACCCAACGACTCCAGAGTATCACTCCAGGTGGAGGACGTGAACTGGGTTCCATGGTCAGACAGAATGGCCTTTGGTTTGTTGACCTTTGGGAAGTACTCATTACGTAACTTTCTGAGAGCACTTTCCGAGGTAGCTGACTTTAACGGGTAGAGTTGCACAAACTTTGAAAAAACATCAAAAACTACAAGAATATAGGCCATGCCCCCTCTAGAGGCTGGCAGCGGCCCATATAAATCAAGTGCGACTAAATCGCCGGGCCCTTCGGGTAAGATAGCCTGAAAAGGAAGTATAGGAAGTTTCGAATGTTTGGTGGTTTGACAAGTATTGCATTTTTTAACAATGTTTTTTATGTCTTTGTGCATATTTTGCCACCAAACTTCGCGTTTAAGTGCCGCCCAGGTCTTGAAGACTCCAAAGTGCCCAAGTCCTTCGTGGAAAGCTGTAATAAAATCTGGTATCCGTATTTTAGGGACACAGACAAGACAGGGTTCATCTTCTCCTTGTCTGAGAAAAAGTAAGTCCTTATATAGACAAAATTTAGGATTGGCGGTTGGATCATTACGAACATTTTCGATGATTTTTGACAGTTTCTCATCAGTTTGTTGTTCTTCTTTTAAGACAGACAAACTGTTTCGAAAACCTTCCGGTAGCTGAAAAGACAAATTTAGTATCCTAAAACATTTATCTTCCGGAGTGGGAGGACGTGGAGGGGGTAACGAGAGAGAGTGTAAGCAATAACATTTTCTTTATGACTAACGTATCGTATTTCGTAGTCATAATCTTGTAAGGCTAGAATCCACCTAGTGATTCTTGGCGACAAAAGACGACAAGAACTTAAAAAGGTGATCACTCAAAATATAGAATTTAGCGCCAATTAGGAAAGTCCGCCACTTTTTTAAGGCAAATAAAATGGCTAATGCCTCTTTTTCAGTGGTTGAGTAATTTCGTTCTCGCATCAAAAGTAGCCTACTAGCGAATGCAACCACCTGTCTTTTACCTTGGACCCACTGGTATAACTGGGCTCCAATTCCGATATCTGAGCTGTCACATTGGACCCAAAAAGGTAGAGCCATATTTGCATGGTACAAAAGGACTTCTTTTTTAACTAATCCCTTCAAGTAATCGAAAGCTTTTTGTTCCGACACGCCCCAATTCCATTTGGTTTTCTTCCTAAGCAGATTAAACAAAGGTTCCCCTGCGCTAGCGAACTCAGAAGAAAACATCCTGTCGTAATTGACCAAACCTATGAAAGCTTGCAACTCTTTAATCGATTTTGGAACTGGAAACTCTGAAATGGACTTAACTCGATCTTCGTCCGAACGCCAACCGTTCCCATCTACGACATAACCATGCACATGCTCGACTGAAAAAAACTACATTTTTTCAGTGGCAGCGTTAACCCAGCTTGGGTTAAACGGGTTATAACCATTTCGAGATGTTCCAGGTGTTCCTCAAAACTATTTGATATGACGTAAAAATCATCGACGTACGGTATAACAAACTCTCGGAAACGTTCTCCCAGAATGATGTCCAATGCCCTGCTGAAACTAGAAACGGCTCTTTTTACACCAAATGGGAGGACCTTGAAGCGATAAGTTTTTCCACCAAAAGAAAAACACAAATACTTTCTGTCCTTTTTTCTGACCGAAAGTTGCCAATACGAATGCGTCATATCTACACGCGAAATATATTTGATGTTGCCTGCAGGGAAAGTACCCACGAGTTCCTGCACCGGTCTAACCTGCTCTCCATCGCCAACCATTCGCTGATTTAAACGTCGAGCGTCAAGACAGACCCTGACTGATCCATCTCTCTTAGTAGTGGTTACGAGGGGTGAACAAAAAGGAGCCGTGTCGGTTCTTTCAATGACATCCCATTCTAAAGCTGTTTTAACCCACTCCTCTACTGCTTTTCGGTGATGCAGAGGTATGGGGTACGGTTTTTGAGTAAATGGAGTTTCGTCCAATAACTCAATCTTGTGCAAATACTCGGTAGTACGTCCTGGTCGTTCTGAAAAAACCTTTCGATGACTTTTTAACAAAGTTACGAACTCTTGATGTTGCAATTCCGAGATGTTGGAACCAACCGTAGCAGCTTCCAACTCCTCATCAGTTGCTGTAGGAAACTCAGTTTTGTGATGCACTGGAAAAAATATACTCACAGAAACCAGCTTCATCGCAGCCTGAGAAACCGGTTCCAATTCATGCCCAGGGTTTATTTCATCGACGGAACACACCTTGTCGTTTATTTAAAAATAAACTTTTTTCCTCTCAAAACTAATGCAGGCACCTACAGACCTAAGCCAATGAGCACCCAAAATGACCGGATAAACCAGTTCCGGGATGTAAAGGAACTCGAAATCAAAAGTGTTGTCCGCAATAGAAAAAGTTACCAAAGCCTGATGTGTAATTTTCCTGTGTTTATTTTTAAACGCCCCTGTAACCTGCACTCCTGAAACGGGACAAAAAGGCATATGGGAAAGAATATTATCCTTAACATGTCTGCACACGCTTTATTTGTGGCATTCCCAGGCGGGAACCCACAAGTGTACATATTAAAAACCTGGGGTGGCTTAATATGGCCAAAAGACGACTGTTTCACATGTCCGTGTTTTTTCATAAAATAATAGTTTTTCATAAACCACCATACTTGTTCAAAAAAATTTCCTTTAAATCAGATGTTCACAATATAAATATTAGAAGAAAAAATTTAATAGTATGCCCTGCTCATAAAACTAGCTTCTTTGAGAGATCGTATTCATATAATGTCTGTAAGTTATACAACACAACTTTAGAGGAAATGAAACAATACTCTGTGAGCAAATATAAAGCAAATTTGAGAAGAATGTTATTTAGTGATGTTGTAATATATATTTAATAACATAGAGCAACCTTGGCTGGGTTAAAATTAATATTTTGAATTAAAACTTATTATCATATTTTTCTATTTTTTATTTTTTGTTTATTTTTAGCATGTAGTCTATTTTTAGCATGTAGTTAGGTATAGGAATTATATTCAAATTTCCTGACAGGGAAGTTTGGGTGCCTTAGGGTTAAGTGGAAGAACAGCTTGCTGAACTTCGCCCTTTGCTATATTTAGCATTAAGAAATTTTGTATTCATGTATAATTCCCTATAGCAATAAAGACCTTTATTATTATTATTATTATTATTATTATTAACAAGCTCCAAAAAAGCGCAAAGCTCGCTACCCGAATCCACCAGTGCCGGATATAAAGTGTGACCGATTTTGACTGAAACGATTGGGGGACGTCCATCTGCATTTATCAAATGGTTATAGTCACACTCTTCTAACAGGTCTTCGTTTGGGTTATTTGGAGGGTTGGCCCTATTTAAATTACTCAAAACCGAGCTGAAGTTTTGAGTATTTATATTAAGTTTTTTGACTCCCCCTCGTAAAGCTCCGAAATCGCATTACCGCTGACGTCACCGGGCTCCGTCGCGATCGCGTGGATCCTAGCGGGCTGCGCTGAGAATCTTGCATTCCCGGCGGTGGCCGGTGATTCAGTGTTGTTCCTATCACGTTTATTGTCCCAAAATTTTTTGGGGTTATCATTTTTTTTTAAATCGCAGGAGAAATGTTCTGCCAAACGCAACCTTTCCAGTGCCTGCTCAACCGTGACCGCCCCTATCAAAGAACATCCGATCGTGGGAGGAAAATGTCGCGATAAAATGGCGACAAGTTCCATCTTAGGATATGGAGGTTCTAGGAACAGCGCTTGTCTGACAAATTTTAAGAAGTAGGTAACAAAGCTACCTACCCCATCATATTTTTGACAGTGTAAACTTAAACGAAGTTTTGCCTGCTTAGAAAAACCCCAAAATTGTGTTAGGAAAGCGGTTTTTAATTAATGAAAATTATTATACTGTGATAAAAAACATTCCGCCCAATACCGGGCCTCCCCTCTTATCAAATCTGATAATAAAAGTATGGTTATGTTGCAAGAAGAAACAATCTGTTCGATTTTGTTAATAAAATCAACTGGGTGTGTTTGATCATCATCATAAAAAACTGGTAGCATTTTTTTATTTGCAGGATCGCTCCTAGCGGAAAATCATTACCGAAAACATCGTTTGGACTTTTTATATAATAACACGCTGTTATCCAAAGGATGAGTTCAATAATTGCGGATATTGACCACTTGGCTGCCAAATGTAAAAGAAAAGTAAAATAGCTGCATGAGAGAAAAATCCCTACCCTAGTTCTGACGTCATCAGGTTTCAGCGCAGAGTGCGCAAAGTCCAAACACTAACATGAGTAGGGTGACCCACTCACCACCAACAGAAGCCAGAATCCTTCGAAGCCAGCGTAGGAGGCTCCTGGATGAAGCTGCAGCTCTCACAGGCTCCGATGATGACCTGGAGCCCACCTCCACAGCTGAGGTCACCTGCACAACGCCTCAACCAACTTTCTACGTTGCAGTAGACCCACAAACAACAGACTTCTGCACTACGAATGCCATCCCAGCACCAATATCCTCCGTAGGGATCTACGCAGGCATGAGGGGATTGCCAACATACGACGAGTTGGTAAACCTACAAAATGAAAGTCAAGGTAGGAGATTTCCTTTTTCTACTGGGGCCATACCGAAAAATTTCAAAAACAATTATAATAATTTAAATGTAAACATGTTACCTGTAAGCCAAAATCAGGGCGTTTCAAACGTAAATTTTAGCTCTCACATGCCAAGAGATACAGTGAATAACTTAAATGTTCGCAATACCACAGATTTTTGTCAAAATAACACAGATTTTTCTCACAATAACAATATTTTAAACAGAAACATTTTTCAAAATCCAAACGATGTTTTCGGTAATGATTTTCCGCTAGGAGCGATCCTGCAAATAAAAAAATGCTACCAGTTTTTTATGATGATACCAGTAATTACGGGGAAAGCAATATTTTGGCGAAGGCGCGCATTCGCCAAAACCTTTAATTTAGAAGGCGAAAAAAAAAATAGCAAAGAATAATTTTTTATTTCTTTACAATAGCTAACATTATTCATGGTTAACCTATTTTACTATTACTATACTAGTATTAAGTATTATATTTTATATTTTACGAAAATATCGTAAATGCGCACTTAGAAGAAGACGGAGGGCTATAGCCAATTTTGATACAAGCTATAATGATGACGACAACAGTCCACCACCTCCCTCTTCAGCATCCCACAGTGCTGGTATACCTTTATCTGTAAGATTTACCCGTAGAGTTCCACACTTAAGAAATATATTTACTCAGGATCCAGCAATAGAAGAAGAAAATGAAAATGGTATGGAAATGAATCTTCCCAGTAGAGCTTCAAAATTCATCCCAGCTTAATTGTCGCTCTTCGTTAGATCGACAATTCTTTTGATGGGGGAGTTGTTACATATCCCCTTAAGACGCAATACCCTTTTTCGTTGTGATGACCTAATTTAAAATGGTGAAATATGGCGCAATTAGATGTTTATGGTTCAATTAGATGTTTTTATGGAAAATTCCACAGATATAATTATATAAATAAGATTTCAGCTCCAAATTATTCATTCATTCTTTTCTATTGTTAAACTTAAGTTATTTTACTTTATAATTAATGTTAATAAAATTTTTTAAATTTTAATTTAATTTTTTTTAAAATAAGAAATCAAAATCCAAAACGTAACATATATACACATACAATATACAAATTAAAAAAATAAATAAAAATAGATTAAAAAATAAAAAAGTATATAAAATTACGTATGTCAAGAAATAAATTCACTAGTTGAATAAATTACTTTTTCAGTAAGAAAGTATTTTACCCTTAGTTTAAACAAGTTAAAGTTTTTTATGTTGCGGAGATCCACAGGAAATTATTATAAAAAGTAATGCAATTGTACAAAGGTGGCTTCTTGAATGAACTAGTTTCATGCTTTGGTATACGTAGCAGTTCTCTAGAGCAAGAATTGTATTGAAAATCTGAACTAAAAGTTTCATAATTCTTCTTAACATATACAATACACCTAAAAATATAAATACCCGGAACAGTTAAGATACTTTTCTCTTTAAAAATATATTTGCAAGTATCTCTGGCTTTCATGATAAATATTAATCTAATCAGTCGTTTTTATGATTTAAAAACTCTGTTGATCTGACTGTTACAGCCCCAGCTAATCATGTTATACGCTATACGTTATAGTAAGAGTATACCAATGAGTAGTACATACTGGTATACCTGTTTCATTAAGATCACTTTTCATCTTTAGAATAGCGAAATAGGCACTATTTAGTTTTTTACATACATGGTCTACATGAAAACCCCATGATAGATTCTTATCAAAAAATGTGCCTAATTTTAATTTTAATTTTACTTCAGGAAGCAAAAAATCTTTTGGTAGACCACGCCTATAACAAAAGTTAACAGCAACTGTTTTATCTTTGTTTAATATAAGCTTACTTCTTTGACACCATATTTAAAAATAATTTATTACACTTAGAATCAGTTCATACAAATCAGAATCTAGAAGGGCAGAAATCAATATTGTGGTATCATCAGTAAACATAATGGAAGCGCACGCCTTATGTGATATGGAAGGTCATTAATATTAAAAATAAAAGGGGACCGAGTATGGAGCCCTGGGGACACCAAGTTTAGAATCAAATACTTGTGATTTAATCAGCTTGTTCAAGTTAATAATTTTCTATGTAATAGATAAGAATAAATCAAATTGGTTATATTACCAGGTATACCATAGAAATTTAATTCACATTTCAGAAAATCGAGAAGAATAGTATCGAATGCCTTTGACAAGTCAACATATTTACCCAAATTTACCCAAATCAAGTTCAGAATAAACAAAGTTTAGTAAGTCGTATGATGAAGACTCAATGGATTTATTTCGCCGAAAACCATGTTGTGACTTTTTTATAGACAATCTTTTCCATAATTTTAGAAAAAGTATCGAGAATAGAAATTTATCAGTAGTTATCAATATTATCTAAGCTACCTTTTTATGTAAAGGGGTAACTAGCGCTGTTTTAAAAATTGACGGAAACTCACCATGGAGTAAAGACTTGTTAAGTAAGTATGTAAAGGGCTCAATAATTAAATCCATGACCTGTTGCAACAGAGACAGATATACCATCATGGCCGTACGATTGTTTATTTTTAATATAATTTAATTTTAAAGTATTTAATAGGTTCATGTCTAAACGGAATATTACAGTTAAAGTTTGATATAGTACAAGGGAGTGAAGTATTTAATAGGTTCATGTCTAAACGGAATATTACAGTTAAAGTTTGATATAGTACAAGGGAGTGACATATTTTGGCCAAAATGATTAAATATAGTTTTGTCAGCTATATTAGCAAAATATAAGCCAAAAATGTTGGAGATATCATAACTATTCTCAAATAATCTAGAATTGTAACAAATCTAACTAATATTACTGTTACTGTTTTTTTTCTGCCTAATATGGAGAATTATTTGCCATGTAACTTTCGATTTACTGCTACTATTATTTATTTTATGGCTGTAGTATTCAGTTTTAGCTTTTTTTATATTAAATTTGTATCTATTTTTTGATTTTTTGTAATTAATGAGAGAAGTACTATTGGTTTTAGTTAGAATACTGTACATATGTAAGCTGAATTCCCTCATTTATAATATTTTGAGAAAAAGCCAACCTACAATTTCTTTTTATAAAAGGGACAAGATATATCAAAGCACCAACGTACTGACTCCACAAAAAACTGAAAAGCATCCTCAACATTACAATAAAATATTTAATTCCAAGTTAATTTACTCAAATACGTCCGTAATTCTTGGTTTATGATTTTACTGAAACTTTTCACTCTCAAACTTAAATAATATTAATACTGAAAAATATTTAATAATATGTAGGCCCTAGGGCCTAAAGGGCAGCACAAAGGGACTGTTTTTAAATGTTTTAATATTTAGTTTGTATAAACTAACTACAAAAACCTAACATTTCACCGAAAAATATCCTAGGGCCTAGGCCCTAGGGGCCTTTATATATATTTATGTAGAGTACAAGGTGGAGTCCAATATAGATAAGACTGAAAGTGGAGTCGGCGTGTATACTTTTTGTATATTACTATACATATAAAAAGCAAAGCAGCATCCGATACGTCTAACGGCTAGGTTGGAGTCCTTCAGAGTATATTTCTTTACATTTAGGAAAGTTGGCATCCGTATATTTCCTTTTTTGAGCATAGTGGCATCCTTACAGCGTTGCCAAGTTTTTCTCAAGTTAAGTAGGGGTGTCATAAAAGTTTGGTCGCATGATTATAGTTTTAGTGCGTATTCTTGATCATATATGCTGCATAAATTAATTTGTCAAAAGGGCAGATCATGTTTTTAAAAAGTTTATTTATTAACTAAAGTTACAAAAACTACACTAAAAGAACTTTGTAGTAAATAATTACAAATAATAATAAAGTAGTAGCAAAATAGAAGTGTCTAAAAAATATATATAGATAATATTTATAACAATTAAATAATAATAACTCTATTGTTTAAATAAAAATGCAACTGTGCAATTTAAGGTTATTTGGGGATATAATTCCTCCCTACAAAAGATTCAACTTACTTTTCTAAGGAAGCTGAATATTAGGTAAAATAATGTTTTCTGAAACTTTATTTTCAGTTTCTTTTTGAGAGTTAGTATTATTTTTACAGTTTGATAAAACATCTTGAAGTTTAAGTTTATTGAATAAATAAAATAAAATAAAAATTACAATTAAAATATATAATAAAAGGGTAGAGGTTTTGTGCATTTTATTTTCAAAATTTAAATTTACATTAGGCTTATTTTCTAAAATTTTTCTTCCAATTTCTTGTAGATCTTCAATTTTTGCGACCTTCAGTTGAACATTTTCAAAAATTGGGAGGGAAAACAATTGGAGTAGAGCCCATTATGACTTGTTTTTCATTGGTAATATTGAACTTATTACTTATTATTCGCAGTTATTGGTATTTCGAATAAATAAGTTCCAATTATGTTCAAAATTTCTTCTTGATTCTCACATTTCAAAATAACTTTTTGTTTTATTGGAAACCAAACCAATTTTTGGAGTCTTCTAGCTGCTTAAATATGGACTTTGTGACTTTAACATTGATTTGTTTACAATTTTCAGGTTTTCGTAGTTCCAAAAGTTGTATTTCACAAAGGTCAAGACCTTTGGATTCGTAGAATTCCAAATTTTCACAAATGTAGCTTTGTGAATTAATTTTCTGACAAATTTTTTCTTGGAAAGTATAATATATTTCATTTTTTAATAAGAATTTATCCTGTGGCAGGATCGTTTTGAATTTCTCATCAGAAGGAATAGGGTATAAGTGGTGATAATCAAAAGTTTGGGGATACATTATGGGTAATTTCAATAAATAAGTGATCTTATTATTTAAAATATAAGATTCAATGTTTACTAGTTTTTCAAAAGCTAAAATATTATTAAAAGTTATTTCTAAGGGTAATTTTTTCGCAATAGTTATATTTATTAATTTAAGCAACTCTTTATAAAAATCTAAACTTTTTATTATACTGGTGCAAAATATTTAATTTTGCTAAAGAAATCGAATTTTTAATATCTTGTAAAATAGAATTTATAATCTCATACATATTAATTAACTCATTCAAAATGTCATTTACAAAAACTAAATTTTGACGTTCTAAAGTTTGTTCAGAAAGTCGGGAAATTTCTTCAATTTTCTTTTGTAATAATTTTTCATTAAAAGTAACCTGTTTAATAGTTTTATTGAATTTATTTATAATATCAAATGAAATTGAATTTTGCTTTATAATATTTTCTGTTAATTTACCTTGATTAAATTGTATTTGTTTAATTAATTTTTCATAACGTTCTCCGTCACTTGCATCTAAATTTCCTGTAATTGCTTTAAAAATGGAACCAATTCCAATTATTAAGCCTCTTTTAATACGAGTATTTTGAGAATTTAATTTTGTTTCTACTTTTTCTTTAGTTAAATCTAGTATTTGTACATAATTTGAAGTTTCTGTTAAATAATTTTTATGGTTAATTAATTTAATTAAATTTTTACTTCGAATCTGAAGTTTATCTACTTCCTTAATTATAGGATTTAAGTCATAAAAATGTATAAATGTATGATAATATTCCTGTATTTTCGCATTTCCTAATTTTAGGGGTATAATTCCTGGATTGTCTTCTAAATTTTTAACTTGTATTTCCGACTGATATCCCAATACGAGGGGTAATCTGAAATAAATAATTTTTAGTTTAGTCGTTAGGTCTGTCTAGATTTTTGGGAATAAAAATATATACAATAATTCCGGAGTTAGTAAATATTTCTTTAATATAACCTAAAATAGTCTTCCAGTCTAGTTGGTCTAGTCCACAGCCTATTTTTGGCATAGCTATTGTTTTAGTATTATTTTCTAAGCAAATTAGTTTTAAGTTTTGTAAAGCAGTTTTAACGTCTTTGTATTCGGGTTTATCATAATAATTTTTCTTTGTAATTAAATAATAAATGTATCTTTGTTCTAGTCTAAGATAAGCTACTTCGCCTACCTGCTTATTTTGCGCTTTTAATTCATCTACGTTATTGAAACGATTTTTGAACTCTAGTGCAATGCCTGCTGACATATTCAAATCGCGAGATACACAATGAACCAGTGATATGTTATTGCCACACTTAAATAAATCATTTTTTATTATATATATAGGGTTTTCTATAACTATATTTTTAAATTTATAAGGGTTTTTAAGGGGTCTTTTTAAATTATCCATATGTACATTTTCTTGATTTTCAGTTACTACTTTCTTAAATTTATCGTCGCTTTTTTCAATTTTTGTGGATTTTTGGAATTTATTTGCGGTTTTTTGTCTGATATTGTATTACCAAAATTGTATTGGGCGCCGAAATGGTACAGGGGTCGTGAGTAAAACAGAGTTATACCAAATATAGCAAGTTTATTCAATGTAATCGAAGTATCGGAAGAGTGACCTGGTTTATCAAACCAATAAAAAAATCTAAAAAATAAGTTAAAGCATTAGCTTGAGATAAAAATAATGGTGTTAAAAGACTTACCTAACACCAGGATGTTATTTATTCATTAAATAACTAAATTATCCCAAAGGATGTCAAACTAATCAATCAGAAATTCCCTAATTAAAATATTAAGTCCCTAAAAGGTAACTAATTATTTAGGTTGCGAACATGGTAAATCCAAGGTCACTCTTCTGGTGCATAAGGTATACAATGGTCTATATGAACCGAACAAATTTAATTAAAAGTATGGTAAATACCCAATTACATTACAATATGTTTTTTAACAAAAGTCGTTTGATTGGGTTCAAACAACTCAGGGGGGATCACGATTATCATTATACGTTCAATTATTTTTTCTTTGTCCGCTATTAGTTTTTCATTTATTTTTGAATATAAAATTTTCATTTTTTGTTTGTGGTCATTAACATAGTCATTAAGTAAAATATTTTCAATATTTAAATCAAAAGGGTTTTCAGCTTCTATATGTCCGTTTATTATATCAATAGGTTTTAATTTTGTTGCAGAATGTATTAAATGATTATAAGCCAAAATAGCATAAGGTAACTTCATTTTAATCGGGGTTATAAGGAATCCTTTAGTATTTAAAATTCTTATATGCTCTAATGTCGAGTGAAGTCTTTCTACAGGGGAATTCAATTGAGGGTGATAAGGGGAACAAAAATGGATATCTAACTTATGTAGTTTTAATAATTCCATTAATAAAAATTTTTTAAATTCTGTACCGCTGTCCATAGTAATTTGTTTTGGGACACCGTGCACAGTGGTTCAGAATTAAATAAAAATTGACAAAATTCTGAATTTTTGTGTACTTATATTTTCGATACCGCTGATTACGAATATCATAATGAAAAATCTGAAAAAAAATTTTTCCCGGCACTAGGGCGGAACATATTTTATTTTATATTTTCGATTTTGATGAAATTTGGTATGGATGCTTCATTTAAGATCCTTTATATGAATCAATACCTAAAAGTTCAAAATTTGGTATAGAGAAAAAGTTAGGGTGGTTCGACTTTTAAGATGTGGTCTTAATTGATCTAAATTAAGCCTTATAATTAGGTTTATATTATTTATTACTTACATCTGTTCATAATTAAGCCCCTGAATATGATAAAGTCCATACCAATGTAAAAAATAAAAAAATAGGTCAATTATTGTAATAATTGAAGTTTCAAGGTCATGCGCCATATTGCGACAAACAATAATTTTATAGATGAAAGTAGTGTCTTGTTTTATCCCTATGTATGCTTAAAATCACTATATTTTATTTTTAAAATATGTTTTACTCTACCATTAAGACAGTTTAACTTGAGAACAGAAGAAAAAATAGTAATTATCAATTAAAAAAAAAAACCCCTTAAAATCGCCCAGGTTTTTTTTATATGCTTTTTTTACCCAACATATGGTACTATCAAAAAAGTTTCACGAAATGGCACGTTTTTAAAAAAACTTAATTTAAATATTTTCATATTTTCCTGATGGAGTAATTTAACTGTTTTGATGCTAGTTTTAATTTTAAAAGGGTTATTTTATGACTATCTTTTAAAATATTAGGTAACTAAAAAATTGCCATAAAACTTTCTCACTTTATCCTTTATTATTTTGATATCTTCAAAATTATTTTGATTCATTTTTTTATGCATTAATCTTCTAAAACTGTTTTCTGGTCATATTTGTCACTATTATATTCTTTTAACACATTTAAAAGATCTTTGTTTGTTATATTGGCCATTATAAAACTTTAAACGCACTTTAGAAGGTATCGAATTAAAGTGAATTATAATAAATACTCTTGTCTACTTTTATAGGTATATTTTAGAAGCAGGTGTTTAATCTTTTTAAGAAGAAAGATTACAAATGGTCCGAGATTAAGGATTAAAATATTAAATGCTAGGCTAAAATTACAATAACGCTGGAAATATCCTATTAAAACATGTTATTTAGGGCCACTTGCACCAACGATGGTTTAGCTTTAAAGTTGGAAAATAGACGGCCAACCAATCAGAATGCAGTATAGTTAACTTAAACTCAGTTTAGTTAAGATAATCCCCGTTTAAGAGTTGGTGCAAGTGGCCCTTAATTGGATTTAAATATTTAATCCCCAATTAACCATACTTAAAATATTTTAGTAGGTACTAATAAGAATAATTATGTACAAGGAACTTATAAAATTTGTTGTAAAAATACGTTCTTAAACTAAAAGTAGCATTAAAACAAATTTAAATTTCTCTATCAGGAAAATATAAAAATATTTAAATCAAGTTTTTTCAAAAACGTGCCATTTCGTGAAACTTTCTTTTTCATATTTTGATAGTAGCATACGTTGGAAAAAAAAGCATATAAAAAAAACCTGGGCGATTTTAAGCGTTTTTTTTTAAATTGATAATTACTATTTTTTCTCCTGTTCTCAAGTTAAACTGTCTTAATGGTAGAGTAAAACATATTTTAAAAATAAAATATAGTGATTTTAAGCATACATAGGGATAAAACAAGACACTACTTTCATCTATAAAATTATTGTTTGTCGCAATATGGCGCATGACCTTGAAACTTCAATTATTACAATAATTGACCTATTTTTTTATTTTTTACATTGATATGGACTTTATCATATTCAGGGGCTTAATTATGAACACATGCAAGTAATAAATAATATAAACCTAATTATAAGGCTTAATTTAGATCAATTAAGACTACATCTTAAAAGTCGAACCACCCTAACTTTTTCTCTATACCAAATTTTGAACTTTTAGGTATCGATTCATATATAGGATCTTAAATGAAGCATACATACCAAATTTCATCAAAATGGAAAATATAAAATAAAATATGTTCCACCCTAGTGGCGCGAAAAAATTTTTTTCAGATTTTTCATTATGATATTCGTAATTAGCGGTATCGAAAATATAAGTACACAAAAATTCAGAATTTTGTCAGTTTTTATTTAATTCTGAACCACTGTGCGTGGTGTGAAAAGAAAATAATAAGTTTGTCAGCTATATCTGTAGCTGCCGTAGAATTAATATGATATGCTTGTGCGTATTTCGAAAAAGTATCTATAATAGTCAAAAATTTATTTCCTTCTAAAGTAAAAACGTCTATATGTATTATTTCAAAGGGTCTAATAGGAGTAGGGGTAATATTCATTTTCATTTTTATAGGGTTTCTTTCATATTTACTTTGGTGACAAATTTCACATTCGTTTATGTAACTATTTACTGATTTTTTAAATCTGGCCAATAATATAATTTTTTAATACGTTCGTGGGTTTCTTCTATACGTTTTTGATTCGTGATATTTTTTATTACTTCTTTAATATCATCTTTATCTTTAATGTCAATTAATTTGTACCTACATTTTTTAAATTTTAAAGAAGGCCATTTAAAATTTTTACGAATAACTTCACAAAAGGGTTCATAATCTCCTTCCTTCTCAAAGTACAAATTATATTGTACATTGGGAACAATAAAGGTTTTTATGAATTTAACTATATCTTTTTTAAAGTTATTCTTGGAAAATTGGACATAAAATATCTGTTTATTTTCATGAACTATAGTTGCTTTGGGATTTGCAGGACTGTGTAAAACTGAATCAATTATTGATTTTTACCATAATTAACAGGGGTTTCTACAATAGGAACTTCAACAATAAGATTTTGGTCACTATTTGAATGAATAGTAGCATTAGGGTCATTATTTTCAATATTATCATTATTTTCTCAGTTATCGTGTTCACTTAAATTAAGGGGTTCATTTTCATTAATAGTTTCATTCTCATTAAGGGATTCATTTTCGTTTAGGGGTTCAAAATTTTGAGTAAGGGGTTTTTTATTTTTATTATTTATCATTTCGATTATTTTATCTAACTTTTCTAATTCTTTTGAAGTGCAGGGTAATTCTATATTTAATTCGTTATCTTTATTAAGTTCACTGCCAAGTTGAGCGCGTGTGGAATAATTGCCGTCTGTTTGTTCGGAATTTTGCTGATTCTCAAGTTCAAGTTTGTCATTAAATTGCTTAATGTATTCATAAATGCTTGATGCACGTATTCTTCTAATTTTAATTTTAATTTTCATCTAAGCAATTTTGAAGAGGGGTCCTTAATTGAAAAAATTCAAGTAAGGGGTCTGTGGTCTGTAAATATTAAAGCGCTGGCCATAAATATAAGGCCTAAAGTATTTCGTTGCCCAAACGATTGCTAATGATTCTTTTTCTATTGTACTATAATTAATTTCATTTTCATTAAGTGTACGTGAAGCGTATGCTATGGGTAAATCTTTTACAATGGGCCCTTGGCCATATTACTGGCGTCTGTAGTTAAATTGAAGGTTTTAGAGAAGTCAGGGTATTGTAAGATAGGGTCATTAATTAAAATATTTTTACAAGTTTCAAAAGCACTTATAAAATCGTTATCGTGTATTATTTTTGAATTTTTCTTTAAACATTTAGTTAAAGGTTTAGTTATATTTGCAAAATTATTGATAAACTTTCTATAATAACCTACCAAACTAAGAAATCCTTTGATTTGTTTGGTAGTTTTAGGAATGGGGTAATTCCTAATAGCCTATATTTTGTCAGGGTTAGGTTTAACACCTTCAGGGGTAACTATATGACCTAAATATGAAACCTCTTTTTTCAAAAATTCAGACTTATCTAATTCTACTTTTAAATTTGCTTCTCGGAGTTTTTCAAAAACTAAATTTAAATTATTAATGTGTTCCTGTAAACTTGTGCTAAAAATAATAATATCATCTAAATAAACTACGCAATTTGGTACATTTCTAAATATGTAATCAATGTTTTTTTGAAACCTAGCTGGAGCGTTCTTAAGCCCAAATGGCATTCGAAGGAACTCGTAGTGCCCATTTTCAGTATTAAAAGCAGTTTTTCAATATCGGCCTCATCCATTTCAATTTGGTAATAACCGCTCGCTAAGTCTAAAGTTGTAAAATACATGCATTTACCTAACTTATCTAATAGGTCATTTATATTGGGAAGGGGATATTTATTACTTATGGTTTTTTTCATTTAATTTACGATAATCCACCACAATTCTCCATTTCTGTTTGCCAGATGCGTCGAGCTTTTTGGGGACGACCCATATGTTACTGCTCCACGGAGAGTGTGAAGGACGGATAATTTGTTGTTCTAGCATTTTATCTATTTGTCTATTAACTTCTTGCTTAGGAACAAAGGGGTATCTATATGACTTTGAATAAATAGGAATTTCATCGGTAGTGCGTATATTATGTTTAATTTTATTAGTATATATCTGAATATTCCGTACATAATTTAATTATCTTATCTTTTTCTTCTATATTCAAATGTTCCATACGTAATTTATTTAAATTTAAGGGGTTACTACTATTAGGTTTAGTTTTAATATTATTTAAATTAATTTTCTCAACATTAGGATTTTCTATTTCAAACTTTTCCGCAATTATATTATTTGTTAAGTCAATTGTAACTTCACCGTCCATTAAGGCTTTACTATTATGTGCTTTCGTAACACAATCATTTATCTCTAAAAATCCTTGTAACTTAAGGTTAGGAATAATTATATCACCATTATTAATATTTGTATTTACTTGAATAATTTGTCCACACTGAGGGCCAATAGTAACTAAATTAACTTCTTTATTAACTTTAAAATTATCTAAGCTTATTTCCGCATAAGGAGTTATCAACTTCATATTATTTATATCAACTAAGGCTTCTAAAAAGTTATTGATGCCAATAAGACCATCAAAAACGTCATGAAATTTAAACAAATAAAATTTTAAACTAGTTGTATCAGGTAAATTAAATAATTCTGAAGTGGGTATTTCAGTAGAATATTTATGTGTTTCTTGTTGAAATACGGAATTAACTACAAAAGGATCATTTTTTATACAATTAGGATATAGTTTTTCTACTATTTTTGGATTAAGAAAACTACTACTTGCGCCTGTGTCAATTAAAATTTTTAAATTTTTTTCAGGGAGAACTATAAAAGGAAGTTCTGCCTTATCAAGTGTATTACTATTAAAATTAACAACTACGTGGGGTTGTTTTTTGGATTGTTCAGGGGAAAATGTCTATCAGTGTCAGTTGGTTTTGGTCCAGAAGTAGTTTCATTATTATACACTTCTTCTATTTTATAGAGTGAATTTTGACTGGTTTGCGGGTAAAAATGCTTTCTAGATGTACTAGGCTGATTATAATTCTTGTTAAAATTATTTCTAGATGTACTAGGTAGATTATAATTGTTATTAAAATTATTATTAGGGTTTGTAAAATTATTACTATTTCTGGTTGACACACTCATAGGCGTCGGTGGGGGAAAATAATTTTTATTTGGCTGGGGTTTCCATATGTTTTGCGGTTTTCCAAATACTTGCGCATTTGTAAAATATCTAGGAGGGTTTTGATTAAATTTTTGCTTAATGTGAATAGGTTGTGATGGAAACTGTGGTTTATTAAAATTATTAAAATTATGATTAGGGTACTGCCTAAAATTATTAAAGTTATTAAAATTATTATTTGAGGTATTAAATGAATTTGTTTGCTTTTTATATGAAAAATTATTATTGATTCTAAAATTATTATAATTTAATGGATTATTTCCATTACTAGGTAACTTATAATTATTATTACTACCAAAATTAAATTGTGGATTTTTATTATGCATAGAATATTGAAGATTATGTTCCTCTGTAATATACTGTATTGCAGTTTTTAAATCAGGGGGCCTCATGCTCCTGATGTGATTACCTAAGGGTTGTTTTAAGCCGGAAAGAAATTATCGCAAAGTTAATTTTTTATATAATTGCCTTTTACATAGTTTAGTTGCTTCAACCTCCTCATGATTGTCTATATATGAGCAAGTTAAGTTAAGTAGCTCTAGACACCGATCATTAAACTGTTCGGGTCTCTCATTTGGATGTTGTCGCAAATGATTAAGGTCCCTATTTAAGGATAGTTCGTCCCTATTGTCTGCGATATTTCTTCTTAGACAATCTTTCAGTTCATCCCAATTTTTACAATTTTGTATATTGACTACAATTTTAGCCTTTCCTAATAGTTTCCCAATTAAAGAATTTAACAAAAAAACATTTTCAAAACAGTTAGAAACCATTAATTAGAGCTTCTGAATTTTCAATATACCTATTTAATTCGTTTGGATTAACATCGAATTCTGGTACACTAAACAAATATTCGGGTTTAAATGTCATATTTAAATTATTATAATCTATATTATTAATTATTTGATTATTTAAGACTTCTACTTGAATAAAATCACTTATACTATGTTGAATATTTATATTAGGATAGGAATAACGTCTTTCTGGTAAGGATTTATCAGAATCAGAACGAGATAAATTCAATCCATCAAATCCACTTAGCAAATCAGATAAAGACATAAAAAAATGAAAAAAATATTAGTACTTACAACAATTAAAAATTTCATCACTGTCCCTCGCCTGTAGGTGTGCTGCTTCCAACGGGGTGCTCGAAGTTTGGAGATCCGCTGAGAACTTCACGAAGAATATCAACTTTAATTTCCACGATGGAAAACAAACCAATAATATGCCGTTAAGGTTTGTGTTGATATCCTACCGACTGCGCCAATTAAGTTGTCAAAAGGGCAGATGATGTTTTTAAAAAGTTTATTTATTAACTAAAGTTACAAAAACTACACTAAAAGAACTTAGTAGTAAATAATTACGAATAATAATAAAGTAGTAGCGAAATAGAAGTGTCTAAAAAATAGATATCAATTGTATTTATAACAATTAAATAATAATAACTATATTGTTTAAATAAAAATGCAACTATGCAATTTAAGGGTAGTTGGGGATATAATTCATAGCATTTTTAAAGTCTCCGATATCAACATTATTATTTTAACCGAGGTCAATATTTTTTAATAAATATTTAAAAAAAATATAATTTTTTCTGAAAATTTGGAAAACATATTTTTTTGTGTATGTTTTTTAATCTCAATATTATCAAGTTATCTGTCTCAAGACTGGTTTAAGGCAGCTCCTTATCCAATTCTAACCTTAGCCAATTCTTTCATTTCCCTAAAATACATCCTTTATTAAGTGGGAGCAGTATTCCATTCTAGGCCGTGTACCAGCTTTTTGAACCACTTAAAATACACTTAGAGAGTTAAAATTTGTACACATGCTTAACTCATTAACATTATAATTTTATATAAAATATACCCCTTAAAATTAAAAAAACTTTTTTTACCCATATAATTATAATTATAATAACTAAAATTAAGTTACATACTCATCCAGTGTAAATCAAACTTTATAATAAATTTAATACCTCCTGTTATCCCCCCATTACCCTCATACGCATATACGGCTAAGTTAACCCCCTCTCTATTTCACCCACTTAGAATAAACGTAGAGAGCTAAAGTTTGCTAAAAAATTGCATGTTTAAGCATATGCTTAACTCTAATGAAAATATAATTTTGAATAAACCCTCCTCGCCCCTAAAATTTAAATAAACCTTTTCTTTATCCACGTAAAATAATTTAAAACTTAAAGTTTATGTTTGTTTTTTAACCTCGTCCTATTTCTACTTAATTAAACATCCACTAAGTAAAAGTGGGTTACATACTTAACACGTATTGATAAAAAATAAATAAATAATTAATATATAACATATCACCGTGATCCCCCATGTTGCTAAATTAACAAACGCTCGTACCAATGCCAGATTTTTTGGGAAATTTTCCCTGGAAAAAACACCATATAAAATTTAGAATAAATTAACAACTTTAAGTGAACATAGAAAAAAATCCTGACGTGACCCGAAAAATCTGATTACAGATTTGAAATCTAAGACCCAAAATTGACTTGATAAAATTGGTCCGATGCCAGATTGTTTTTTGTACTGTGTTATAGTCTAAAATGGTCCTTTATAGTTTTATACAGTGCGTAAATTAAGTTTGAATCACCCTATTAACCTTTAATATAATAATTACCATTTAAAAAAAACGCTGTATTTTTATTTTAAAAATTTTTGTACAAAAAAAATTACCAAAATTTTCAACCCATTTAAACATCCCAATGTTTTTTTTTCAAATAGCAACCTACCTCTTGTAACACGTTGTTTAATAAGCTTTATAATTATGTATGATTAAGCCTAATTAGATAAAGGGCTTATGAAAAAATGGAAGACCTTCTAACCCAAACCTTCCTGCATTCTCGTTTCAAAATCTTCCATTTTTTATAGGTTCCTGACCTTTTTTTTAAGCTTAACTAGGTAAAAAGAAGGTAAATTTTGTATATCTCGTTTTTATACGATAGAAACGAACAAAAAACGAAAAAAAATAGCAATGTAAAATTATATAAATCACCAAAATTTTGTTTTTATAGAGTGAAAATTAATCTTAATTTTAGATAAATATAATTCACCCGGTACAGAGCGGTCCAAAAATCACCCCCTTCTTGACTCCTGAACGAGTGTAAATACTGACTTGGAACACGTTAATAAGATAACTATCTTTTTTATGCTGTCTGATTTTTGTAACTATAAAAATTTTGGCAGGGGGGCATGGGGTGACTTTTTTAATTGTCAAGGGGGTTGTTTGACATCATACATCAATTCTCTATTTGGCCCGAGGGGTAAACCGCTAAAAACAATGTACACCTGAATTCCTTCTAGGAGGCAATCCCTTAAGATTTCCTTGAGATTATCTCGATTTCCTTCAAGATTACCTTGAAAATTTTTACCTACACTAGGACAAAAAATTAAAGGATTAAAAAAAAATCCTAATTTTTAACTATTTTTCAAATCTTTTTGAAAAATAGACTAATCGGAGTCATGAAAAAAGCAATTTGAAGCTTGAAGTCTCTAGTTTTGAGATTTTGGGAGCAACAAGTATCGCGCAATCCTAATGAGTACCGCGAAGAAAATTTTTTTGAATTTTTTTACCACTATATGGATCGGATAGGTTGTTTATCCAGCTTTAATTGTTTTTTTGTAAGCTTTGATACGACCATTTATCGCTGAGCTATCGGACTTTGAATGGAAATGTATCATTTTGTCTTGGATCATCGATATCTGAGCAACCAGTGGTCCCACAGAGAATTGAAGATGGGTTTCAGAAACTTGAATAAATTCTCTACAAGGTTTGGCCATCGTTTTTTTTTTAATTTTCCATTCTTAACATGATTTTGAAAAATCGCGAAAAAATGTGCTTTTGGAAGTTTTTTGGAAAATCACGCGCTGAATTAAGAATATTGCGAAAACGACTAATGTTAAGAAAAAAAAAACTACAAAGTTTCAATTCGATCGATCCAGCTGTTGTTTTGTTTCATTCGATTGAATTTTTGAAAAAATTAAAGGATCACGTTTTTTCTCTTAAACGCTAATAATCTCTAAAAAAAAACGGAAAAAAATTCTCTCGATTTTTTTCACATTCTTATCGCGACCAGCGTTTAAAGTTACTACAAAAAAAATTCAAAATTTCAAAAAAAAAAAAATTAATTATTCCCGGAAATTTCAAAAAACCGCCGGCATTAGCGTTAGCTAAAGCGTATCTACCACGTGGAGGTCGCACTGTCGGATTTACGGTTTTTTCACACACGTGTGTGAGTGTGTGTGTGTGTGTGTCTGTGTGTTTGCACCTATGGCAGGTTATCACTTTGCGCCCCCTATCCAATATAAAAAAAAACAACTGAAATGTTTAAAGTTTTTTATTAGGTTAAGTAAACAAGGAAAAAAGTAACCAAAATAAAAATGCCTTCTCATAAAAAGTCGTCAGTCTTTAAGCGGTTCCTTTGATATAACCGCCAATGCAACACGCGCCCCTTTTTACTTAGATGCTACCGCAAATTCTAGTTAAGATTTTTATTTTTAATGAATTATTTTAAAAAATGTTGAACATTAACAGTGCTTTTTTATTCGACGGCGTGGGACCCCCTAAAGGCCGGACCCCCTCGCACGGCACCCCCTGCACCCCCGGTAGTTACGCCATTGGTTTAAAAAAAAGTATCGCAAAATAATCTCTGAAAAGTGGAATTGAGGTCGAAATTCAACTTTTTTTTTTAATTTAATTAAAGGTTGGTCATCAGAATCACGGAATGCAGTAGCGAAATAGCGTTGGAAATCATAAGAGATTGTTTAGATAAATTTTCTGAAGTGAACCCAAAAAAAAATTGGAAAACATTCAAAAATTTATTAGTTTTTAATTTTGAAAAAAAAAACTTTTTTTTTGTTGTAACTTTAAAAGCTGGTCGCCATAAAAATGTGAAAAATATTGAGAGATTTTTTTTTCCGTTTTTTTTTTTAGAGATTATCAGCGTTTAAGAGAAAAAAACGTGATCTTTAATTTTTTCAAAAATTCAATCGAATGAAACAAAACAACGGCTGGATGGATCGAATTGAAACTGTCCAGACGGCTCAAGTGATGTTAAGGGTTGACTGTATTAAATTCGTTACCTTAGAAAATATGTGAAGTGATGTGTGTAGGTGCACCTGTTAAATCCTCGTAACGAATCTCCATAGGCTGATTCGAGTTTGTGTGTAATTTCCACGAATAAATAGTCGCCCTTTGCTTTTGGCAATTACTGTTTACATTTAGAATGTTGCATATTTTGTATACCGGCCACGATATCGAATCAATGAGACGCGTAAACCGTCGCTTATTGTGCTAATTAATTGACTGACTTGACGCGTGCCGGGGTATCTTTACCGAGCACGCATTTTGGAAATATGGGTCATTCCATACAGAGAGGCACAATTTTGTACACTCCCCCCCGATGAATGGACCCGGTCCATTCATGACTACTAATAAAAAAAACTATTTAGTAGCAAAAAACAAAATAAAGATAAACGATAAAAATAAAAAAGTAATCGCATTATCCTGCAATGAGGTAAATAACCCAAATTAGTTAATAATTAATTATACTAATACTAAAATTCCCCAACTTCTAAATCTAAAAATATAAACTAAAGTTAAAGTTAAAGAATGACTGGTCCTACTGCGAAGGCAGTGGACAAAGTTTGACCAAAGGTCGCTTCAAGGTGCCATGCGCCGTACGAACGGATGCTACTCTTGCCACCTTGTCAGTACCACGGTGGAACTCTAAAATTCTACCAAGCACCCACTTACTAGAAGGTAAGTTGTCCTCCTTTATAACTACTAAGGAACCCTCCAAAGGAGGATCTTCGGACTTATGCCACTTTTGGCGCTGTTGAAGCGTTTGCAGGTACTCAAGCCGCCAACGTTGCCAAATATGTTGCTGGAAACTTTGTATAAGTTGCCAACGGGAGAGACGACCGAGGGGAACCGCGGTCAAATCCTCATCTGGAGGTGAGGAAACGGGCTCCATATTGAGGAAGTGATTGGGAGTAAGAGCGGTGAGGTCATTCGGGTCAGTGCTCATGGCCATTAATGGTCGGGAGTTGAGTACTGACTCGATTTGAGTCAAAAGAGTGGTGAATTCCTCAAAGGTAAGAGTTTGTTCACCAATAGTTCTAGCAATGTGGCCCTTCACGGACTTAATGGCCGCTTCCCAAAGGCCGCCCATGTGTGGCGCGGAAGGGGGGTTAAAGTGCCACGTAATTGCGAGGTGATCACACGCTCCTTTCATTAACTCCAAGAACTGTCGGTCGGCACCGACGAAGTTAGTACCACAGTCACTGTGGATATCCGTTACAGGTCCTCTACGGGAGGAAAACCTACGAAATGCCCCGATAAAGGCATCCGTGCTGAGACTGGATACCAGCTCAATGTGGATAGCTTTCGTGGCAAAGCAAACAAATACACAAATATAAGCTTTATACATTTTTGCTCCACGGTATCGCCCCATAGATACCTTGTATGGACCCCCCATGTCAACCCCACAGATAGTAAAGGCCTTAAACTGCGTTACTCTATGTTGAGGTAGGTTTCCCATTAGGGGGGTAAGTGGTTTAGGATTCACCCTAAAACATTTATAGCACCTGGAGAGACAGCGATTAATCGCTCGCTTTGCTCCCAGGATCCAAAACTGCTGACCTATAAGATAATGTAGTGTTTGGGTTCCGGGGTGCAAATGTTTCTTATGAAAGGAAAATATAATTAAATCAGTAAAAGCATGATCTCTTGGCAGAAGAATTGGAAACTTCGATTCAAAGGATAATTGAGAGTGCCTTAATCTGCCCCCGACGCGTATTATCCCCTTTTCATCCAGAAAGGGAGACAACTTGCGGAGAGGTTTTTCACATAATTTGTTGCGATCTATAATTGTGATTTCCTTACTGAACACAGACTGTTGAACTGCTTTAGCTAACATAATGGTAGCATTGTGTAGTTCTGTCTCTGTCAGCGCACCAAAGTGGGTGTTTTTCTTTCTACAAATATTAATGAAACGCAACAAATATGCCATAATTCCCTGAATTTTTCTCAAAGACGAAAACCGATTAAATAATTTCTCAACTATGCCCTTATCTTCAACTATCAAAAGCGAGAGTTTCGGCGGCTTAGCTGCCTCCAATTCTGCTTCTAAAACCGGTGAAGGAAAACTAGAAATAGGCCACTCACTCTGTGGTAAACTTAGCCAGGGAGGGCCTTTAAACCAAAGCGTATTTCCTAAAAATTCCAGTGGTAGTATACCACGACTAGCGACATCTGCCGGGTTATCGGCAGAACATACGTGTCCCCAACAGGCAGGTGCTAAAATTCCTGAAATATAGCTTGTCCTATTTGCAACAAAGGTCTTCCACCTCTTTGCAGAATAATTTTTTATCCAATAAAGTGTAATTGTTGAATCGGACCATGCAAAAATCCTGTCGACTTTTATTTTGGTTTTAAATGTATCCAAAACAAACTTAAAGGTTTTACTCAATAGAACTGCACCGCACAACTCCAGACGAGGGAGTGAAACTTGTTTAAGTGAAGCCACTTTGGATTTACCGCAAAGTAAATATACAGAAATACGACCATCAAAATGGATGGCACGCAGATAGATAGAGCAAGCATAACCTTTTAGGCTACTGTCACTAAAACCGTGCAGTTCAAGGCGAACTTTATCATACTTGATATCCAAAAAACGTTCTATTTTTAAACTACCAAGATGTGTAAGTTCAGATTTAAATTGAGTCCACTTAGACACAACTTCAGGGGGAGGGGTTTCATCCCACTGTGCCCCAACTGACCATAAAAATTGAATCAGGTGTTTGGCAAAAAAGGTAATAGGGGCAAGAAAACCTAGTGGATCCCAAATCCTAGCCACATCAGACAAAATAGAACGCTTTGTAGGTAGCGTATTGTTCACACTCGTGTGAAAAGCAAAACAGTCTGAAGCAGGAATCCAGTGAAGACCCAGGATTTTCAAAACACTATCTTCTGTGTCAAACGTAATGGTTTGACACTCCTAGGCCGGTAAGTTATGCATTAGACGTGGACAATTGCTTGACCACTTTCGCATTTCAAACTTGCCTTTGCCTAGAAGGGATACTAACTGAGACTGCAGTAGCTGTGCCTCTTCTAGGTCATCCGCCCCTCCCAAGCAATCGTCCACGTATAAAGAGGAACTCAAGGCCTGGGCGGCTAACGGATAATTATGGCCTTCATCGTTAACCAACTGCGCAATCGTGCGCATAGCGAGATAAGGTGAACATGAAAGACCAAATGTGACCCTTGTTAAAACATATTCTTCAATGGGATCTTCTGGAGTAAATCTCCAAAGAATTTTTTGGTATTTTTGATGCACTTCAGTGATCAAAATCTGTAGGAACATTTTCTTAATATCTCCACATACTACAATTTTGGTAAACGAAAGTTTAATAACAAGGCAGAGATATCTGCTTGTAATTTGGGGCCTGTCATAAAAAGGTCATTTAGAGATTTTTGATTGGAACTCTTTGCACTGCCATCAAATACAACGCGGAGTTTAGTGGTTGTACTATCCAATTTACAAACTGCACTGTGTGGAAGGTAGTAATTTGCTCCGTTTTCCGAAGTGGGACCGGAAGCTTTTACTAGATGACCACTTTCCAGGTAGTCTTTGATGACTTCGGCATAAGAAATCTTTAACTCTGGATCCTTATTAAATCTTCTTTCCAATGAATGGAACCGTCTAAGTGCCATTGATCGAGATTCACCCAAAGAAAATGGCTCGGGGTCTCGAAATGGCAAATCTACTATATATCGCCCGTCAAAGGTGCGCTTGACAGAATCTACGAACTTTTGTTCGCATAAAATGTCTTCCGGAGAAGCGTCTTTTCTTTCAGGGACCTGTTCTATCTCCCAAAAACGTATGGGATCAAAGCTTTCAACGGTAGTCAACAAAGCAATGGTAGGGGAAGCAGAATATGAAATTTTTCCCATTATTACCCAACCAAAGACTGTATCTAGTGCAATAGGTTCCCCCTCTCCCCCTGAAATTTTACCTGGCTTTACTATCTGAGAAAAAATATCAGCACCAAGAATCATATCCACTGCACTGGGGCTATGATAATGGGGATCTGCCAGTTGCAGATTTTCTAAGTGTTGCCACTTAGATGATTCCAAAGAATTCAAGGGAACATTTGCGACCAAATGCGGTAAGATGACAGCTTCCGCGGAAATAATAGGACCAGGCCTATTAAAAGGTTTAAAAAGGCACTGTGTTATTCCTTGTGAAACTACTGGAGAATTTGCATTGATACCTGTAACCGTCGAGGAAACATTACTTTTTGTTAAACCCAATTTAGTAACACACCTTCGTGTCATAAAGGATGCCATACTGCCCGTATCAAGTAGACAACGAACTGGTTGAAAACTATTGCGAGAATCTTGAACTAATACCAACATAGTAGCCAACAAGACTGAAGAATTAGACGTAGCAGCAAGAGTAACTTTATCCTTCTCAGTGCTACCACCTTGTGCTGAAGTGCTGGAACGCGAAATGGGTTCTGTTGCACTTCGACTACTGTTGCCAAAGGAAGCAGTAGTAGCTGAGCCCTCAAAATGAAGTAAGGAATGGTGCTTATATCTGCAAGATATGCAGTTATTCTTAGCAGTACAATTTCTTACACTATGCGGTTTTAAACAATTGATGCATAAATGTAACTCTTTTACAATATCATAACGTTGTTTGGGATTTTGTCTTAAAAAGGAGTGACAATTATTAATTGAATGATTGGACTTACAATATCCACACTTAGAATCGACAGAGTTTACCACAAAAGAGTGTTTACTCCCATTTGGATTAAATTTGAAATTAGAATTTGATGAAATATTTTGTTTGGTTTCGACTACCTTTTTCCCTGCAACCGCTTCAACAGATTCCAGACCTTTGCAGTGGTTAGTCAAATTCTGGTAAATCGGAACTATCCTGCGCTGTGCTTTCAAATTTAGTACACAGGTGCTTGGGCAACCTCTTAAATACAAGGTCAAAAATAATAAAGCTCCACGCATTAGTGTTTAAACCTAAAGAGTTGAGAACTGATAAATTTTCAGTTACTGTGTTGAGTAGATTGTATAATGCAGTATAGTTATCTGAAATACTAGGCGGCAAGTTAAGAATGGCATGCCAATGTGTAGTTGCAAGTATGCGTTTATTATCATATCTATCGCAAAGTTGTTTATATACTATTGGATAGTTAGCAGAAGCGAGAGGTACGCCCCTGACTAAATTAAGGGGGTCCCCTTGGACGGCACCTGTCAAATGAAGAAACTTTTCCACGTTTGACAAATCTTTATTGAAATGCACTCGATTATCATACAAGTCCTTAAACCCTTGCCACTCACAAAATTTACCACTAAAGGTAGGCAAAGGTAAAGGTGGCAATTTGGTAATGCTACTACCTGAACAACTACTATTACGGCTAGAACCGCATAATCTTGCGTGCTTTTCAAGTACAGCCCAATAAAGTTTATCAACTTTTTGCATATCCTCCCTTTCTCTAGCGATATCTTGCTTTATGATCGCCTCAGTTCTTGCAGAATCTTTAGCGACCAAATCAATAATATCGCTCGAAATTTTTTCGCAAAGTTGATAACTTATTTCTAGAGTGCCAAAACTTGGTTTAAATGTCTCTAATTTAGTGATGTCCGCCTCTGCTTCTGTTGCGAGGTTATAAATCCGCTTTATCCGCTCATACTGAGCTTGCCTCTTACAAATTAAGGCGTTCTGTGTCGACATTTTATTTTAAATAAACCGCCGAAGGCCACAGAAAAAAACTATAATTTTATAAATAAAAAAAAATATATTTTTCAAGATTATCTTGAAAATAAAATACCTTGGCACGCCACTGCTTAACTTGTGAAATAATTATTTGGACCTTTTGTCACTTGTGCAAAATAATGTCAAACTATTTCGTAAAAAGAAAATAAAAATAAATATTATTTTTTAATATCTACGCCACTGGCCAAAAGATAAAATTGTAATAGATTTAAATTTTATCTATTACTTAAAAAACTAAGAAGAGAAATTAGCCTGAATATTACCGAAAATTTGCACAAATAGATATGTACGCCACTGTCAGGTGGCAGAATATACAGGCAAAAAATCCCAATACTCTTTAGAAAAGAAGTAAAATTAATGAAAAAATAATAGAAAATCGAAAGTGCGAAATCTACTACTATATGCACGACACTGTAAATGGACGCGGGTTTTATCTCTTAGAAAAAATTAATGTGAAAAAAAAAATAAAGTAATCTTGACCACTAATTTTGAATAATTGAGTAAATATATCTTGGAATAAAATGGGTGAGTAAGCCACTGACTATTGCTTGCACTAAATGCAAAAAAACAAATCTTCTACACCAAAATGGGCGAGAGAAAAAAAATTAAAATTAGTAGGTAATGCTACCACTGGTTAACTTGCACTAGATGTGCAAAAAAAACAAATATTCTACGCCGAAATGGGCGAGAAAGCAAAGAAAAATGGGTAGGTAATGCTACGCCACTGGTTATCGCTTGCACTAAAATGCAAGCGAAACGCAAGATATTCCGCACCAAAATGGGTGCAAACTTACTCAACTGCTAAACTTCCAAGACATTATTTATTCAAAATCAAATTGTGTCCCACTAAAGGTGAATTACTCTGTATAATTTTCAATCTACTCAAACAGAAATTTTATTTATTTTCCCTGAAATAAATAATAAATACCTATATCTGAAATAAAGTATAATAAAACAATTTGTTTTATTTTAAATAAAAAATAAATTATTTTCCAAGAAAATGCGAAAACTTTCCTTTAAAATTTTAAAATATTACGCGAAATAAGTAAAGGTGTCACCGTAGCTACAAAAAATGCAAAAAATAAAACTACGGACTTGACGACTTTTAACCAAATCGTTAAAAAATCTATAAAAAAACCACGAGTGATAAAAACACCATTAACCGGCTATGAATTTATCGAAATAAATTATACTTATTTCAATATAATTGAATTAAATATTTTTAAATTAGCAGAAAATGCTGCTATTATTATTTTTACAATATTTTTTGCAGAAAATGCCGCAATAAATTTTACGTAGAATAATGCTACGCAAGTAAAAAAAAAACAGATTTACGTAGAAAATGCTACGAAAGTAAAAAAAAAACAGAAATATACCAAAATATGCAAATTAGCGCCTTTTATTAGCTTTAATTAAACAATTAAACTATTTGGCTCTGAAGGTCCATGTCCAGACGGCTCAAGTGATGTTAAGGGTTGACTGTATTAAATTCGTTACCTTAGAAAATATGTGAAGTGATGTGTGTAGGTGCACCTGTTAAATCCTCGTAACGAATCTCCATAGGCTGATTCGAGTTTGTGTGTAATTTCCACGAATAAATAGTCGCCCTTTGCTTTTGGCAATAGGGTCTTCTTCGATTTTTGGTTTTAATTATTTTTAAAAACTAGATATTCTAATTATAATATATATGCTATTTATTTATTTTTTAGTCCACTTAAACAGGAGAAAAAAAATTATAAAATTTGAATTATTTTTTCCCGCTCCACTGAAAACGTAACAGACAGAGTTTGCGCAGTTCAACTCAGTTTCGATTTTATACGTTGGCTACTCTGATTGTTTTGTCTGTCATCGAGTGAGGTTAGATGTTTTTCTAGTTTTGTGTTTTATTCACTTTTAGTTATATTTGGTGTGTGTTTTCTGGACTTTTTATATTTCAAGACAGTGTATAGTGCATTAAAAAGGTAAGCAAAGAAACTAAATGTAATGTTGTTTTTTTATAATACATACTAGCTATATTATAGCCGCTATAAGCAAAAAAGTCCTTTGAGAAACAATTTTACAGTACGATTTTAGGCCTTGACATTGAACCAAAGATTTTTTACCATATAGAAAACTTTTGGTTAAAATCTGAAGTTTTTGTGAAAGCATTCTTGAAATATAGTAAACTTATGTTTAAAGGACTTTCAGCTTTATACAGACCATAATGGAAGTTTCTCTATGACGAGAAAATGTCATATATAATTTTTTAACATATTTTAATGCCACAAATAGCTTTCTAAATTTCTCATTTATAATTGTGTAATAATTAGATTAAAAAACTGTACAAGTCCCTAAGGGCATTATCCGCAGACAAGTAAATGGACCATATTATACATGTATGTATGTATGGTACTCATGAATATATTCAAAATATGCATCCGCAGACAACGTGTTAACACAGTGCATAATATGCATACTATGCACAATAATAATATAAAAATATTAATACATTTGTTAATTCTAAAAAGAATTTAACAAATTTTATATCAAGGGCTTAATCCCTACTCGAAACATTAAAAAAATACATACCAAATGTTTCAAGAATAATGTTTAGTTTTTTATTTATAGAACTAAATTAGTTACTCTTGTGTTTAACTTTTAGGCATGGATGTCAAAAACTGTTTTTTGCCAAGTTGCAGAAATTCCTCAAAATACTGCAAAAAAGTATTTTTTACTGTCCCAAAAGCAGATGCTGTGAGGAAGTTATGGATATCTGTTCTTCAACAACCTTGGGTGCCCAACAAATCTGTAGGTGGGTTGTTCTGCTGCGAGGACCATTTTGAAGTAAGTTTAAAAAATATATATTCACTAAAATACGACTATTACTTTTTATTCGAGAACAAAACATTAGCATTTCAGAATATACAAAACAGAAAACGAAGTTAGAACGACCAGATCAAGGCTGACATGGGGAGACGGTCCGTGCGACGCTCTGTATTTTATTAAAAAAAACACACGTCAGCCTTGATCTTTGTTTCATAGGTTTTGTTTACTTTCAAACGGGCGGTATGTATATGTAAAAAATATATGCATATTTTTTTATTATAGTTTGATTTTGGGGGTTTAACAAAATTTGGGGGGCTAAGCCCCCCGCCCCCCAGTTACGCCCATGCTGCCGACGAGGCATTTTTCGGCGCGCCATTTTTCTTAAATTTGCCAGCCACAAGCAAAGTTGCACTTGTCGATTTTTTTTACTTTCACCTAAAACAAGTTTTTCGATTGACTTAAAATTTTATTTTACTTGATTTTTTTTATAATTATGTACCTAGTCGAGATAGGTAAAAAAAAAAGATTTTAACATTTTTTTTTTCTGTCTCTTTATGGAGTCTATAACTTTTGAGGTAACTTTTAATCCTTTTAACCTAAAGGGCTCAATTTTTACCAGAGCTTGTTTATACAGAGCGTGTCAAAAGTCCGCCCCCCCTCCCCTTAACTTTTGAATGGCTTAAAATATCAATTTGAAAATTTTATAAGCTTTAAAATGATGTATCACAATACACCCCTTTTCATTTAAAAAAAGTTTTCCTTGCCCCCCTGTCTCAATTGTGCCCCCTAAGCAAATCAAATATATACTAAAAAAATATTTGGGTTATGTTATTTAAGTGTTCCCAATTTAAAGTTGATATTTAAAAGTTAAAGGGGGGGGCAGACTTTTGACACGCTGTGATGAAAATCTCACCAGGGATTGTATATGGATAATATAGGGGTTTTGGGGGGTTAATGTGTTTGAAAAAACGTAAATATTGGGTATCTGTATTATTTTTCATTTTTAGTAGAAAGTCCTCTCGTTTATCTGAGAGAGGTATTTGGCGCGAATTTGGCGGCTGGCAGGTCGAATAAAATAATTTTTTTTTTTTAAATATTTTAGCTAAGTTATGCATTTTTGCATATTATGAAACAATTTTTATAAAAATTAACTGTAAAAATGTACGTTTTTGTATGGAAAACTTTTATTTTTCCCAGAAAGACAATAAACTGAGTAACTATAAGCTATAGCTTAAGAATGAGTTGACATAAAACCATAAAATTTGGAGGATCACTAATAAATATTTTTGTATGTAAATTAATACTAACAGTACTTATTTTATTGCAGATGATCAAGTCAGGGAAAAGTCAGCGAATTTGGATTTTAAATTTCGGTGCCAATCCTGCAGGGAACATGTACTAGCACTATTATTTAAAGTTATAATTAAAAATGAGAATGTCACTTGTATTTTTTCCATTTATCTTGTGTTAAGTTTATTTATTTATTTGTACAATCATTGTATTATATAATAAATTATGTCTACATTAAATCCCAAGATAAGTAATTTTCATATACATAATATAATATACATACATATACATATTTTCATATACATAATATACATTTATATATAAATAAATGTTTGTTTTTCAATACTTTTTTTGAATTTTATTACCCCACCCTAACTTATTTTTTTGTGGATTTGAGGAAAACTATGTTGTTTTCTAAAATTCTGACCCTAAAGTAATTTCCTATATCTTCAAAGAACATAGAGGGTCCCCCAATTTTTAATTTAGAGGGCTTGATGTATTTCATTTTGTGGTCCACTTGTGCTAATGCTGGTTTTTGCACTTAACCTCTGCAATTGCATGCTTATATCCACCTAGAACAATTAAAAATGCTTTTTACTTTTGCTATGATTATATCGAAGGCTTCATAACATGGAACGGAAACCAAAAACGGGTGGTACACCTCTACGTTATAAAGCCCTCAATATCAAGAAAGTGTTAAATCTTATTCTGAGCGGGGGGGGTAGTTCGCAGGAAAAAATCTGGTTGTATATCATGGCTTGGTTCTAAAAGGGCCAATGTCACTATATCCTTATTATAAGTTATACTGCAGAACTAACTTTTTCTTAGATCTATATAACCTAAAAAAGCCAACGTCAGTGTAGATTTTAAGTGACAAGGGTGTTTTTAATAAACATGTCTGTTAAACTGCTAAAACAGCCAATGTTTTGTTTGACTTAGTGTATCTGTTTAAAATTTTTGACATTGGCCCTTTTAGAACCAAGCCACAGATATATACTCGACTGGGGCTCCTGTTGCCCCACAACAGCTGACTTTTTATAAGGTATTTGAAATAGAACCCCAGAATTCCACAGACCAAAATAACTAAAATAATTTACCTTTAGAAGCTGTACAACTTTGCAACTAAGAATGACATCATTATTTTCATCAATTTTTTTACTGTGCAAATACTAGTGCTCTTGTTCTGATTTGGTTGCACATAACCACTAACATCTTTCTCCATAACCTGGTCCTGCAAATATACAATATGTTTTAAAATATCCTCCACATTTTTCACAAATTACTCAAAAAAATAGTTTATGCACATAAATAGAAAAAAAAACTTAGTAAAAACTAAAATTAAAATAAAGAGTGTATACTGACCATACATTTTTAAACCTTCGAAACTCCACACTAAAATAGTCCAAGTTTTTTGCGAAAAATTCTTTAACCATCACGTAATTAACGTGTAGTAAATTTTCGCTACTTGCTTTCACAAAAAAAATCCACTGAAGCCATAATTAAAGCAAAAACAAATAAAATAACTTTAAAAACAAACCGATTCCGAAATTTAACACGGAACTCTCCACTGACAGATAAAAAGTGAGGTTATGTCTACGCTAGCAGTTTAGCCACACTAAGAAATAAAATGTCGTTTCTGCGCAGTCTCTATCTGTGACGTAGAAAATAAGGCGCGACGAAAAAATTCAAACTTTAAATCGATTTTTAAAATAGTTAGCGTTATCAAAAAGGAAAATTACTTTACATTTACCTTACTATTATAAAGTACTTTGTAAATCAGTGTTCAAATATTAAAAACAAGACTTAGTGGAGAACCCTATTACTTTTTACATTTAGAATGTTGCATATTTTGTATACCGGCCACGATATCGAATCAATGAGACGCGTAAACCGTCGCTTATTGTGCTAATTAATTGACTGACTTGACGCGTGCCGGGGTATCTTTACCGAGCACGCATTTTGGAAATATGGGTCATTCCATACAGAGAGGCACAATTTTGTACAGAAACTTTGTAGGGTTTTTGTGGGTATATTGAGCTGTAAAAGGCACACTTAACATTAGTAGTTTTCGCAATATTCTTAATTCAGCGCGTGATTTTCCGAAAAACCTTCAAAAGACCATTTTTCGGGATTTTTCAAAATCATGTTAAGAATGGAAAATTAAAAAAAAAACGATGGCCAAACCTTGTAGAGAATTTATTCAAGTTTCTCAAACCCATCTTCAATTCTCAGTGGGTCCACTGGTTGCTGAAATATCGATGATCCAAGACAAAATGATCCATTTCCATTCAAAGTCCGATAGCTCAGCGAGAAATGGTCATATCAAAGCTTACAAAAAAAAACAATTAAATCTGGATGAACAACCTATCCGATCCATATAGTGCTTTAGTCGGAAATAAAGTCCGTGGACCAAAAAAAAAACAAAAAAAAATTCAAAAATTTTTTCTTCACGGTACTTATTAGGATTGGGCGATACTTGCTCGAAAAAAATTTTTGTCCCAAAATCTCAAAACTAGAGACTTCAAGCTTCAAATTGCTTTTTTCATGACTCCGATACGTCTATTTTTCACAAAGATACAGCCATTTGAAAAATCGCTAAAAATTTGGATTTTTTTTTGATCCTTTAATTTTTTGTCCTAGTGTAAAAAGGTATTGGTTTGGTAAAAATGAGATTTTTTTGGATTTCTTTGAGAGATTACCTCCACGATTTGTACACCTGAATTCCTCAGCGATTTACTCCTCGATTTAGACATTTTATTTTAATATTTTTCACATATATTTTTGCTCTCCTGACCACATTTTAAAAGCTAAAAATATCAAATATACGACCTAAGATTTTTTAAGTTTTTTTATTGACGTGTCTTAAATTTGAAGTCGATATATCAACCAGTTCAAAAGTTAAGAGGGGGGAAGGTGACTTTTGGAACTCACTGTACTTCATTTGTAAAAAGTAAGATTTTTTTTAATAATGGCTGTCACATGTTGAAAATAGCGTGAAATGTGCGCTGCTCTGGTTAATTACAAAGTGGAATCCACCTGTATATTTTTTTGTATATTATATAATTTAAAAAGCAAGGCAGCATCTGATATTCTGCTGTCCGTCCCACTATGAGCCATAATTTTTCTTGCGCGGCCAAAATTAAGGAAAATCAACTTTTGATTTCCCGAAAAATAATAAAAGCATTTGATTTAGGGATAGTAGGGACAAACTTAAAAAATGTGATAATTTTTTGTAAGATTCTTAAGTTCAAATATTAAATATATTTGTAAATCAAATAAAATGTTTGCTGTTTTTTTGAAATGTGTTGATTAATAAATGTTAAAGCAACACAACTATCTTAAATTTATTCTAAAAATTAAGGATTTGTCCGAGTACCATAATATTTTATCAGAAAAATTATACATTTATAGGAAACTGCACACTTTCATTAACAGTCAACGCAACCAATTTTAAACTTATATACAATTTGTAGCTTATTCTATGGCAATCATGGTAGGTATGCGCATTTTTAGAAGAACTCGATTTTTTTCTACCTTAGCGCATATTTCTTATTTAATATAATATACATATGGTCTGTCACATAGACATTATTATGCACGATAACTGAAGAGCGCTTTAAACTAGAGGCTTGAAATTTGGTATACAGGTTGTTACTAAAAGTTATCGCTCCGGATTTGGTGAACATTTCTGTGCGGCAAGGGGGGCAAACGGGGGCAAATGGGGAAAAATCTTTTTTTACAAACATTTTAAAATTGCTATACCTATAGCAGTTTTTAAGGTTGCTGAAATCGAATCTGATTTCTAAATCCACCCCCGCGAGGGTGAGGGGGTAAATATTTTTAAATAGTTTCGTGAAAATTTGCATTTGGGGGCTTTTAAGGTTGCTAAAACTGAATCTTGAAATATTTTTTTCCAATCCACCCCCTTAGGGGTGAGTGGTGATTATTTTTAAATATTTTCGTAAAAATTGGTATAGGGGTTTTGGAGGTAGCTTAAACTGAATTTGATAATGAAAAAATTTCCTTTTGATACAGATATTTTCAAATTCCGAGGTGTCTGGAAAATACGAATTCTTGAAACTTCCAAAAATTTTGTCTACACAGGTAAATAATCCCATATTAGGAGGAAAAGTTGGTTTTAAATTTTTAGATTAACCCAAAATAAGCTGTGTTCACGGGTTCTAGGATTAATAGACTACAATTACCTGGTTTTTCCAATTTTTGAATCCGAAAGGGTATAAATTGACACAATTTATAGGATAAGCTCGTTTGCCACGGTGCTACTCGACGCCCTGACGGACTGACCATTCTGGCCTGGAATGCCGAAGGGCTGCTTGACCGGCGTAGAGAACTGAGTGAGCTGCTTGTTAGATTGAGCATAGACATATGTCTACTCTCAGAAACTCACCTCCGCGACTGCGACACAGTAAAATTTCCAAATTACAATGTTGACGTCACTAACCGCCAAGGACCCAAGGGGGGCACCGCTCTCCTTATCAAATCCAACATCATCCCTTAAACCCCGAAACCACCACTATCCTTGAACATACGTCTGTCATGGTTCGAACAACCAGGGGCAATATCAAGATAGTCGCAGGGTATTACCCACCCTCACGTGTATTCCATGCAAGCGACTACCTCAAAATACTTGATTGCCCCAACCCCACTTTAATAGCGGGAGACCTAAACGCCAAGCACCCCCTACTGGAACTCCCGAGCCATAAATCCATATGGGTCGAATCTAAAAAGACTATCGGAAAATAAAATCTGGTCAGTGCTTGGCCCCACAGACGTAACCCACTTCCCACGAAACCTCCAATATAGACCCGATGTCCTGGATATTGCCCTTTACGTAAACATTGTAAATCCCATTTCCATAGAAACCCTTGACGAACTTTCGTCAGACCACAACCCCATCCTTATAATCCTTAAAGGGGATATGCAACCTGACATCTACGAACGAACTAGAATACACTGGCCTACCTTTCAGAGGGCACTATTGGAGAATTTTGGCAGCGTCAAAAAGGTGAACAACACCGTTGACCTAGATGGCGCTGTCGAACATCTCCAAACCAGTATCACAGACGCCCTAAAAACCGTACGACTACAACCCACTCCATAAAACACCCCTACGCCATCCCCCAACATATAAAAATGCTCATCACCGAAACGAGACGAGCAAAAAAAAATAGCCCAAAGGACAAGACTACAGACGGACAAAAACACATATAATCGTCTTAATAACGTCGTCAAAGATGCCTTGAATGAGATGCAAAATCAAATGAGCTTAATCCGGAGGACAGTTCCGTCTGGAAAATGGCCAGATCCTTAACCAGGAAAAAATCCGATATCCCCCCCCCCTAAACACCCCTAACGGCACGGCTCACTCAAACGAGGAAAAGGCTGAAACCTTTGCTGACTCCAGCCAATTTACCCCTTTCCCACCCGACGATGATCTTTTCGCCCATTTCCAAGAGGTGGACAAAACCGTCAATCAAGCCCTCGCTAGGGATGACCCTGATCCCTTCGATCCAGCCAAAGTCAGCGAAATTAAAACCACCATTAAACTCACTAAAAAACGCAAAGCACCTGGATTCAACGGGATCACAAACACCGCCCTAAAATCCCTCCCCGATAAGATCATCGTCGCCCTCACATCCTACATAAACGCCTGCCTTAGGTTATCCCATTTTCCAGCCCCCTGGAAACTAGCGGAAATAATCCCAATTCATAAACCTCAAAAAAACCTATCTCTACCCTCCAGTTACCGACCAATAAGCCTCCTCCCCTCCCCATCGAAAGTAGCTGAAGAAGTGTTTTCAAATAGGATCTTGGCCCACGCTATACAAAACGAGGTATTGCCCCAAAGCCAATTTGGTTTTAGAGCGGTCTGCTTTTAAGCACTGTGGAAAAAATAACAGAGGGATTTAACCACAGAGACTTCACGGGGCTCATCCTAATCGACGTTCAACAAGCGTTCGATAGGGTGTGGCACCCTGGAGTCATTTATAAACTCCGAAAACATAACTTTCAGATCAGAATAGTAAAACTCGTATGGTCCTTCCTCACGGAAAGAAAGTTCAGGGTGATGATCAAAGACATATTGTCTCTGATCAGGGACATACTCGCCGGCGTAGCTCAGGGCTCGGTACTCGCACCACTAATCTTCCTCATTTTCTTTTCGGACCTGCCACGAACTCCAAACATTGACAATGGCCAGTTTGCGGACGACACCTCCTTCGCCGTCACTTCTAGGGACCCGGCACTTGTCAGAAGGGCGCTCCAGGAACAGCTGGACGCGATATCTGATTGGTGCGACTTTTGGAGAGTCAAACTAAATCCCACCAAAACCCAAACAATCATTTTTACACGGCGCAGTGATGGGTGAAACCATACCATGGAGCGATAATATAAAGTACCTTGGAGTCACTCTCGATAAGTCCCTGACATGGGAAAGACACATAAAAAACAACGCCAACAAAGGGAGGGCGCTGGTTAATCAACTACGCCCTCTACTTTCATGAACCTCCAAACTAAGGTACTTTGCATTAGACAATTCATCAGACCGGTACTCCTGTAAGCCTGTTCCGTCTGGGGTTACGCCGCACCCAGTTACCTGAAGCGCCTGGAAGCTGTCCAAAATCTGGCCATGAGAACGGCGGTTGGAGCACCGTGGTATGTCCGAAACGAAACCCTGAGGAGAGATTTAAATCTGCCCGAGGTGGTCGAGTACCTCAGAACCATGGCAGTCTCACAACTGAACAGAGCCCTGAACCATCCCAACGCACTGGTAAGAGCAGTCCTAGATTATGTCCCTGACCCGAGACAAGTCTACAGAAGGCCCAAAATCCTTCTGCAAGATCCCCCCTGAACTAACTTTAAAAACCCATTATAACTTTTTAACTGTACACGTCCAAACTATTTATTTATTTCTTTTAAGTGTTACTTTTCTGATCGGAAAGTTATAGGTTAAATCCCTCTCACTGTCTTTTAAAATTGTTAATTGTTCATTCACCAAATGTATTTATTTATCCATTTATTTATTTATTTTTCATGTTTTTAAATCTATTTGTTTTTCGTTTTTATTTATTTATCTATTTATTCATTATTTTTCATGTTTTTAAATCTATTTGTTTTTCGTTTTTATTTACTTATCTATTTTATTTATTTATTTTCTTCATGTTTTTAAATCTGTTTGTTTTTCGTTTCAATTTATTTATTTAACCAAAGTCAATTATTATCACCAAATTTGTATTAGTTTAATTTAATGTTAATAAAGGAAAAAAAAATATAAAAAAAAGGATTGAAATACCGTTTTGTGATTTTGTCTCGACCAAACACGTTCTCCACAAAGAAGAAACCCAGACAGCCCTAAATGGACTCTCACCGCTAGCTCTGACCCGGTGCGCCCCGATTAAAGACGATGGACGGTTGGACTAAGCTTATTTGTAAAGTGACCATCAAGAAAGATTGTGATATTTTAAAATAGTATTTTAGGTACTGTTTTTAAAGTAATATACCTACTGAACAGGTCTTTAAAATGAAATTTACTAAGAGACAAGTTATTGACTAAAACTAATTCTATTGATTTAACTATTAAATTTATTTTGGGTTAACTAAATGTATTAACGTATCAAAGAAAAATCTAAAAGTATTAAAGAAAAATGTGTCTGCTCTTAGATCTAGGCGAAATGAAAAATATAAACATGAACAAAGATCCAGAAAAAGATTTTAAAAAGAGAACGCTTTGTGGTTAGAATCTGAATTTGTGGTTTGTTTAGAAAAACTACCCCCATGCCCCGAAAAAGAATCACCCTCAATTTCTAAAAGAGGACGACCCAACCCTCCATTGAGTTTAAAGAAAAATCACCTCGCTCACACCGTCGTGAATATTCAAAGCTTAGTGCGGAGATAAAACATAATCCATTGCCACTCATAATGGCTACCCGTCACGCGGCAAAAATATCTGGAGATTTAGACTTATTTTATGTGCTAAATAAAATTTTACAAAGTCCAGAACAACCCAGGAAGATCAAAAAGTTAATAGGTGACACGTCAGTAACAATTAAGAAAGCGACGCCAATAGAGGCATTATCCTTTTTATTGGATAATTCATTATCTAAAGAGGTTTACCAACAGATGCGTTTTGAAAGTAAATCACGAGGAGCAGATTTGTGTCCGGCATACAATCATGTTAGATCTACCAAATCCGAGTGTAGACCATCAAAAGAATAAAATAACTATTGTCGAAAAAAAAGCAGAAGTTACCCTTCAATCACTTCTTCAACAAACGACAGGAAGGATTATATATCTGCAGTCAGAAGTAATTCTTTATTACATGAACAAGAAAGACATTACACATCTCGATGCTGTTTTTATATATTCTTGGGGGTTTGACAGAAGCTCTGGATTTTCGGGTATAATCAAAGATACAAGGACGACGATGAAAAAGAAAATATGCCACAAATTGATCAAAATCTCTTTGTAACCGCACTAATACCTTTGAGATTATTAAGCAATAATATCGTCTTGTGGAATAATAGAACATCGCAATCGCCAAAATCTTGCCGCCCTATAAAAATGGAATATATTAAAGAAACAACAGAGGTTGTACTGGAACAAAAAAGCAATATCGAGGAACAGATTAATAGATTACAAGTTCTAGAAATTAATTTAGATGACGATCATACTATTCGAATACAATTTCTTTACATCTTACTTTAATAGTTGGTAAAGTTTTAAACATCATTACGAACACGGATTCAATCCAGACTTGTCCAATTTGCCATGCAACACCCAAAATGGTAATATTCTCAACAATAAAGAAAATGGAACTTTTATACCACATCCAAGATCACTTCAATATGGTATCAGTCTTAAAAATTCATATAGAATTGGTATAGACCCACCTGTTTGGCAAGCAAGAGGCAAAAATAAGAAAATAGTTGCAGAAAATAAAAAAAAAATTCAAGCATTACTAGGCAAAAGTTGGGACTTATAATAGACAAGCCTAAACCAGGAGGTTCTGGTAGTACAAACAATGGAAACACAGCACGTAGAGCCTTTGAAAATCCAGAACTTTTTGCTGAGTATTTGGGTCTTGATTCAAAACTTATTTGTAATTTCAAAACAATTTTAATTTCTTTGTCATGTCACATTTCCATTGACAAAAAATTTGAAGAATAATGCTATAATACTGCGAAAGTGTATATTACGAAGTACCATTGGTACCCTATGCCAGCCACATTACATAAGATTTTAATCCATGGAGCTGTTATCCTTAGAACAAGTATTTTGCCGGTTGGAATGCTTGCTGAAGAAGCATCAGAGTCCCGAAACAAGGACTATAAACAATTTAGACAATCTCACAGCAAAAAACACAATCGCCACGCCAATATTAGTGATATGATTTATAGAGCAATAGATTCCTCAGATCCTTTAATAAATGAAATTAGTTTAAAATCAAAGACAAAACAGAAAAAAAATGCAACTTACCAAGGAAGTAAGGGATTTACTTTCCATTCCTCAGATTATGAATCAGACTCAGAAGATGAAGATGAGATCGTAAAACTTCCGGGTTTAGCAGAATTATCTGATGAAGATTTGTAAGAATAACAAAATACATTATTTTTATCTTTAAATACTTTATCCAAAGATTAAAAAATTGTCACATTGCTTTAACTATAACTTCATCAAGTTGCATTATACTTAAACAACGATCATTATAAATGTTATTTTTAGTTTAAGTGCCATAAAAACCAAAAAAAAACTGCATTATTAAATCGGCCATTTTGAATCTAAAATTTCGTAACTCAAGAACTCCTAAATACCAATTTTTATCAAAATCCGTTAAATATCAAAATTTTCTTCCGCCATATTGGATCCGCCATTTTGAATTTTTAATTTTTAATGTTGGATTCGAATTCAGTTGCCTTAAAAACCCCTATATACCAATTTTTATCAAAATCCGTGAAAATCAAAATTTTCTTCCGCCATATTGGATCCGCAATTTTGAATTTTTAATTTTTAATGTTGGATTCGAATTCAGCCTCAAAAAGTCCAAACCAATTTTTATCAAAATCCGTTAAAAATCAAAATTTTCTTTCGCCATATTAAATCCGCCATTTTGACCTTTTAATTTTTAATGCTGAATTCGAATTCAGCGACCTCGAAAAGCCCTAAATACCAATTTACAGAACGGAAAAAAAATTCTGGCCCATAGTGCGTCCATAGCAGATGCCAACATTTACGCTACACATATGCCACTTTGCTTCTTAAATGTAAAAAATATACAAAAAATATACGTGTAGAACTCTTCGAAATAATATTTATAGACTTATCCAAAAATATTAAGGGAAGGGAAATTATTTTTTTTAAATTTTTTTGATGATTTTTAGAGCGTGCAACTGCAAAAAATAATAGTATTATTTTTTTTTTGTTTTTAATTTTTCAATTTGGATTTATTTATTTTTTAATTCGATTCATTTTTTTTATTTGCGTTTTAAACTATTTGTATTAATTTGTTTTTGTTTGACCTTGATTTGTTTTTTTTTATTTTGGTTTAAAGTCTTTTCTAATCTTTTTTCTTAATTTTCTAAAAAAATTGAATATTTTTTTTTAATTTTTGGAAAAAAAGATGGAAAAAAAAGATTTTTTATTTTTTTTTATTTTTTTTTGAAATTCTATGAGTAGGTAATTAATGTAAAATTGTGCAAAAAAAAAGTGTATCTCAAAAATCTGTACGTGAAGTTTAAGGGCTTTAAGGCGATTCGGTATGGAAAGGCTGATCAAGTTTAAATTTTACAGGGTTATTAAGCATACATTTAACTGATAAAAACCTGGAAACAAAGGTACTTTTAGCAGTATATTAAAAAACAGAAAAAGTAACTTTTTGTAAATTTTTCAAATAAATAGTGAGGGTAAAAATATGTTTTCCCCTAAAACAAAAATTAACGTAAAAAAATGGATAATTTTTGTTCCGCTACTATTTTTATGATTGCGCAAAAGTCGTGGCCCAAAAAAATTATTTAAAAACTAGAAACTTCAAGCTCCATTTTTTTAATAATTTTTTGCATAGTAAAAATCATCAATAAATTTGAAAAAATTCAGTTCCCTTAGTTTTTTGGATGTGTATAAAAGTTAGTTCAAGAATTTCTACATGTACATATATTTTTTGTATATTTTATACATTTAAAAAGCAAGACGGGGTCCGATATATATAGCGTAAATGTTGGCATCCTGCTATGGACGCTCGGATACTGCCTTGCTCTTTAAATGTATATAATATACAAAAAATATACAGGTGGATTCCACTTTGTAATTAACCATAGCAGCGCACATTTCACGCTAATTCCTTCAACATGTAATAGCCAATTTTATGAGTAAAAAAAATCTTACTTTTTCAACTGAAGTACTGAGTTCCAAAGATCAACTTCCCCCCTCTTAACTTTGGAACTAGTTGAGATATCGAATTCAAATTTAAAAAAACGACAACAAGACAAGTTAAACTATCTTTTGACCTATATTTGATATTTTTAGATTTTTAAATGTAGTCAAGAGAGCAAAAAAATATCCAAAAAAATTTAATATAAAATATATGGCCAAATCGAGGGGTAGAAAATCTTTTTTTTATATGATGTTTTTTCCCTAAAAATATGGCATTGGAGTAGCGTTTGTGGCATTAACGAAGTTTTTTAAGTGAATTTATAAGATATAAAAACAAAAGGCAAGAACGCGTATGCTAGCAGAGTATTCCTGAGCTCATGACACAAACGTAACCCGGTACAGTAGACAAATAAAAAGAGCTAAAGAAGAAAATTGATTGATACAAACGTTCTTAACTTTGTTTTTATTATACCTATACATCTAATGAATTTTAAATAAAAGGGTCTAGCTACTACTTCGCATAAGTCAAATATATTTTTGGTTAACAATAACTAGATATCTTAGAAAATACCCATTTCCCCCCTCTTCACCCCATTTAAGACAAAAATAGTTTAAACTAGCTAATGTCCTGACCTGTCACGTTTTCATACCAAGTTTAAGCTTAAACCGTTTCCAGTTTAGTGTGCAAATATGTCAAATAACTATGACATGTCTTTAAAATCTGTTTTTTTTTACATTTTGGGATTTTTCTTACCAAATTACCTGAAAAATGATAAAAATAACTTCAGGAAACATACAAAAAATAAAACTTGTAAACTATTGAATTGAAAACTTTAAGTACATATACAGGGTGTCTCAGAACTGGAGCACTTCCTTTTACGGAGTGACTCTAAATAAAAAAATATGAAAAAAAATTCGATTTTTATTTAAAAATTCGATTTTTATTTAATAACCCAGGAAACCTTTGTGTTAAAGCAACAAGGCTTTACATGTGATCTTTCCTTATTAAGGTATTAAATTATTATTAAATTATTAAATTTTTGCTGCTTAACTTTTTTGTGGGTTTATTATTAAAATAATATTCACCAGGTAAAACACATAAAAAAGTACTCTGTTCCAATATCGTAGGATTAAATATTTTCGAGAAAAATACAATTAAAGGCAAAATTACACGTTTCGAGAAACAAAAAATAAAAACTAAAATGTCAAAAACCAAAATTTTATCAAGGCATCAAAATCTAAGAAAAAAGGTTCCTATACATGAAGGTCTAAAAATCTAAAAAGATCTAAGGGCCACTTGCACCAATGATGATTTAACTTTAAACTTGGATTAAATTGACGTGCGACCAATCAGAACGCAGCATTTTTAACTTAAACTCGGTTTGGCTGAGATAATCCCGTACCAAAAGTTGGTGCAAGTGGCCCTAAAAGTACCAAATATATGCTTAAAGATAGTTTAAGTTGTCTTATTTAAGTGTTCTAAATTTGAAGTCGATATCAACTCGTTCAAAAGTTAAGAGGGGTAGGGGGTGACTTTTGGACCGCTCTGTACAATGTACATAAATGTAATATTTTTGGACTATGTTAAACATAGGTTTCCCAAAAACATATTACCTATAGTTTTCCCAAAAAGATGTATGTTTATTCTAAAAATATTTTTTTTCATTAATTAAATAAAAAAAATAATAATTGTATAAAAAAATATATACTTTATAAACTTAAAATTTAATAATTAAAATTAAGTACAGTTGTTACAACTCATTTGTAAAAAACCGTTTTAAATTACAACTAAGGAGTTGTGAAAAATCCGTTTTAAAACAAAAAAACACGGTTTAAAATTAAATAAATATTTTTTTATAAACTTTAATAAAAAACAAATTTGTTTTTTTTTATAAAGTCTAGCTTTGTTTTAATACGTTTTTTTGTTTAATTTACAACTAATTCAGGGACCCCAAAAACGTATAGAAATGTTTGTCTCGTCTGGGGAAACAGACCTTTTTTGTGTGCCTGTGTTATTTTAACCATTGAAACTGAACGTGGTAATTAAACTAAAGCAGAAAAACTTTTAAAAATTCTCTAAAACGCGTTTGGTGCACATTAAAAGTTTAAGCAAAGAAACATAGTCACATTTATTCTGTAACACCTTGTAGACTATTAAGTTTAGTCAAAAGATGTACCTTTCTTGTAAACAAATAATTGTTTAAATTGGTTTATTAAATTCGGAGATATTTGACTTTAAATTTGATGAAAATTTTTAGGTGTTCCACTTCAAACTTTGATTAGTTTATATGAAATAATTATCAGATATTATTATTATTAGTCCAAATAAGTTATTTTTACTAAAAAATATTGCAAAAAATCACGTTTTCGCTTGTTAACCGAGATTATTAGTAAAATGTAAACAATTCACTGGCTAGAAATAAAAAACTTAATTTTTGCATATGATAAGCCATAAATAAATAAATAAATTGAAAACTACATGCATTTTAAAATACTCCTTAGGGAACGTTCAAGTATTACGTAACGCAAAATGTACCAAAATTCATACACTTCATACCTCGGTTCTCACGTTATTCAAGGCTGTAGAGATTTCATATTTTGGCTACCCCCCTAACACACCCCCTGTTAAGGGGGGGGGGGTAGCCAAACTATGAAATCTCTATATAATCTATAACAACGCGAGAACCGGGGTATGAAGTGTATGAATTTTGGTACAATTTGCTTTACGTAATACTTGGATGTTCCCTTACAAAAATCTGTAAATTTGTAGAATTTTTAGACGGCAGTCCTTAATGGGTTAAAATACTAAGGAGTTGCACATGCGGCGTTTATATTCTTTTTTACTCTGAAATTTAAGAAATGCATAGTTACTAAGGAAAATCGCAATTTCTATAGAATTTTACAATTTAATTTTTTTTCTGCTTTTTTTTGCAATATACACATTTTATAATAATAGATAAGCATTTTCTTGTTAAAAAAAGTTAACAATATCCAAGATATATACAGTGCGGTCCAAAAGTCACCCCCCCCTCTTAACTTTTGAACGAGTTGAGATATCGATTTCAAATTTAGAACTCTTAAATAAGACAACTTAAACTATCTTTAAGCATATATTTGATACTTTTATCTCTTAAAATGTGGGCAGGGGGGCATGGGGGGAAATTTTTTTAAATGGAAAGGAGGGTCGTGTGATACATCATTTTAAAGCCTTTAAAATTCTCTATATAACCATACATTTTTAAATTTTTTAAACATGTTTTTTAAGGTTTTGATTTTTCAGTTTGTTGTGGTAAAAAAATTAATTTTTAAGTTTTTTTTTTGTTAATTTTTATTTATGTCAACTAAAATTAGTTTAAAAGTATAATTTACTTTTTTTCATTATGAAATTAGGCATTTTTAAAAAATTGTTTGGATTTTTTAAAGAAATTTTGACAACAATACCCATTTTCAACCCTATTTTAAACCCAAAAAAAAAAATGTTAAAAAAAAAATAAAAAATATACAGTTAAATGGAGAATTTTATAAGCTTTAAAATGATGTATCACACGATCCACCTTTCCATTTTAAAAAATGTCGCCCCTTGCACCCCTGCCCACATTTTAATAGATAAAAGTATCAAATATATGCTTAAAGATAGTTTAAGTTGTCTTATTTAAGAGTTCTAAATTTGAAGTCGATATCTAAACTCGTTCAAAAGTTAAGAGGGGGGAGGGGTGATTTTTGGACCGCTCTGTATGTAAGATCCATTAAAAAAGAGAAAAATTAATTTTTCTTAATTTTAACTTTATTGGAAATTCCGCGTTCCTCCTTAGGAGGGCTTAATACTTCATCATTAAAAGAAAGTAAAAAACGTTATAATTAAATACTTACCTAGCTGTTCAAAGTTGGAATATAGAATATATCGCTGAATTTTAGTTTCGCTTCCAACTAGACCAGGCCATACGATCTTTAAAATGTTTCTAATAAAGGTTTGAGCATTCGACATTGCAGTCTGTAGTGTTATCTGTTCATTAAGGTATCCGGGATTAGTGGTGAGTCGCATCAATAGTATTTCCCTGATAGAGGGACCCAAGGCATTGATTCTCTCTATGGTCTCGTAAATCTCTGTAATCAGGGCTATGTCCTCGTAAATGCCGCCAATTTTCATGTCGGTCTTACGCTTTTCTTCTTTTCTACGCTGTTTTGAGGAGGTAGTCGTTCTAAAAATAAATCGAAATTTTATTAATGGGGTTATACCTTAAACAAGCCGTGAAGATATGTAATGCTACACCATTTGCACAGTAAATGGTATATCGTCGTGTTACCTTAACTACCTCGTATCTCCAAATTCACAGGTTTTCAGGGGACACAAAAAACCGGTTAACTTTAAAATTCTTATTTTTTATTATTATAATATAGACAAATATAAGTGTAGTTATTTCTTGTGGACCCTTCAAGCATAAAAGATTGAAAAATTATTAGTTACGTGAGTCAAAAAATAGAATTATGGAGATACGAGTTAGTTACAGTAACTATTATTTCCAAGTCGTAACTCTGTACTGGAGATACAAGGTTGCTCAATTAAAAACTGTGATATATTTAAGGCATGTAAAAAGTCCAAACGAAATGAGATAAAAAAAGAGGGGTGAAAAACCATCTTAGGGGTAATGTATTTTCACTATAAGTATTATATTCTCAGATTCGTATTGTGGCATCTAAAACCCCATGTACCAATTTTTACGAAATTTTTTCCTCGTCCCTCAGGAGGTGGAATTACATAATTTTTGTTCTAAAATTTAATATTAGCGTCCTTCAAAGCCTCTGTATACCAATTTTGATAACATTATTGTGAAAATACAATCCAGTAAAAAAGCTTTATTCTTTTTTTCTCCACCGAGCGTGGAGTGGAATCACAAAACATGGCAAAAAATATGTAGTGGGGAGGCTAAAAGCCAGGCAACTAGGCCATTATGGCCCTTTTTGCCATGGCATAAAAAAATATATTGTAAATAATTAAATATTATTACCCCCTGCCCCAAGGGGGTAAAGTTAGACCATTTTTCTTATCAGGTTCACTTTCATAAATCTCGAAAACCCCAATATACCAATTTTCACGAAAACTACCCCCTGCCCCTCAGGGGTTTAAGTAAGATTTTTGTATTCTAAGATTTAGTTTAAGCGACCTCAAAAACCCCTATATACCAATTATCACTAAAATATTACAAATATTTTAAATTAATCACCCCACCTCCCTTCTTGGGCGAAGTTAAGAAAATTTTATTATCAGATTCAGTTTAAGCTACCTCGAAAACCCCCACATACAAATTTACACGAAAATATTGTAAATTTTTAAAAAAAAAAGTACACCCCGTAAGGGAAAGTTCAAGTATTACGTAACGCAAAATGTACCAAAATTCATACACTTCATACCTCGGTTCTCGTGTTATTCAAGGCTGTAGAGATTTCATATTTTGGCTATCCCCCCTAACACACCCCCTATTAGGGGGGGGGGGTAGCCAAAATATGAAATCTCTATAATCTATAATAACGCGAGAACCGGGGTATGAAGTGTATGAATTTTGGTACAATTTGCGTTACGTAATACTTGAACGTTCCCTAAGCCGGGGGTGGATTAACGTTTTTTTATATAATTTTTCGTCCTCAAACAGTGAAATTTCACCTTCAAATTAACTTTTCTCGAAAACGGTTAATCCTACAGTTACAACAAGAGTACCTTTTTTATGTATTTTGACCTGAGGAATCATATTTTAAAAATAAAATTGCAAAAAAGTTACACAGAAAAAAGTTTGGGACAAAAAACTGATAAGCTCCCTCCGTTTCGCACACCCCTGGTTTATATAAGTACGTGAAAATTACATACAAAGATGGGCCTTATTAGGATTAATTCACGTGCAAAACCTCGTTAATATATCTAAAAGGGTTCCTGAGTTATTAAATAAAAACCGATTTTTTTAGCCACTTTCAAAGGGGCGTATCTCCCTTATGACGCATTTTTAGACATATGTTTATAGGAACTTTTTGTCATTTTTTATGATGTAAAACCATCTGTTAAAATTTCCGACCCTATTTCAAATACACCGTGTATATATATAATAAGTAATATCTCAAAAATAATTTCGGAAAGACGATTCGGCATAAAAAAAAAAAACAGAATAATTGATTTAGTAATAAAAATACAAAACATTACGTACTTAAAGAGTTTATTTCTTACATAAATATTATTTTTAATATTAATCATAATGAATACTAAAAATAAAACCGAACAATATTTTTTACTTCTAAAACCTAGAATTTCCTACAAATATTTCTAATAAATTAACAAATTTAACAATATTTTTTATAATTTATTAAATTTCTCACGCCGAAACATAGCTTTCAAAATGGAAAGGGGAACATCGTATGCTTTTTTATTATAATAAATTCTGACAATAAACTGAAATACTGCTGCCAACAAAATAATACTTTTCCCTATAAGCCTAGGTTCATTAAAATCGAAAACGAAAAAAAAAAAATAAATAAAAAAACAATTTTTAATTTTGTTTTGTTTTTCAAATAAATTTTCTTTTTTCGTAAAACGAAAAACAAATTAGAAAAAAATGGTTTTGAAAAAATTGTTTTTACCCCATTTTACCCCCAATCCGATTTTTACCAAAAACAATCCCAGCCTAGAACTTTGGATAATCAACCTATGGTCCAAAATTGAAGTCGTTAGCTCAAAGCGTTCTTAAGTTATAGTGGTCACAAATATTCCGGACAGACAGACAGATTTTTTTTTACGGAAATCGTATTTTTTTGGATATAAAACATAAGAAACGTAAAAAAAACAATAAAAATTTTTCGATTTTTTTTTAAAGGCAAGACTTTCCTCGGGAAAAGAAAAAACCCAAAATATTTCTAGGGCGGGGGTGGAGGGGGTGTTGTAGTTGTGAGATCTGAAAGTTAAAAATAATATCAACGTCTAAATTAAATAATAAGCGGTAGCAGCTAAATAATTTTATTTGGCGTTTCGGGTGTTTCATAATGTCTTCTGCCGTTTTAGGACCGAAATCGTGAATGGAATCGGACTACTTTGCAATCTTTAGGAGTGCCCATATATATAGTGACTTTCACCAAATATTGCCAAAAAAGCTTTAAGTGGTAGGCTACAAAATATTTTTTTGCAATTTTTTCGTTTCGGGTGTTTCATTTTTTTCTTCAGTAAAAAAAGCTTTAAAAACAGTTTAAAAACAGGAATAACAACTAAAAATATATATGTTATTTCAAAAATAACAGTTCTTTTCTTCTAATTAAAAAAAAAACGATTTTAGGTTGTAAAACATTAGCATCACTTAAAACTAAAAATACTATAAAACACTAAATTCTTCAATAAAAGGATGTCTACAAAAATATATAAAAATTAAGCTTATATATTACTTTCATTAAAAACGTGTTGGATTAATAAATTATAGAGTTTTTACTTTAGTTATTCATATTAATTAATTTTATACAGTAAAGTTTAAAAATTACTACCCATGTCCTTAAACGGCTGGAATGGCCCTTCACCAATATATTTTCCGAATCCAAATACATAAGTATGCAAAGTTTTATCTTCTTAGATATTTTCACCTACGGGAAATTTCTTATTTGCTAGGCCTAATATTGGAGATATGAGGTAGTTACAGTTATTTATTTTAAGTAGTAAAGGAGATACGAGGTAATTAGTTCCACATAACTTATAAACCGATTGGAATTTTAAAGTAGGACTTTGTTTAGGTCATTACTTATCATGTACAGAATTGATTAGTGCAAAAAACCGAAAATCGAATTTTTGGAGATACGAGGTATTTAAGGTAACACGACGATATTGCATTTTCCCAAAGATATATTTTAAAAAAATACAAAAAAATACATTTTTTTAAAAAGATCGATTTTTTTAACGAAAAATAACAAATAAAATAAAAAAAAATCGAAACAAATTTTAAAAAAAATTTCAAAATTTTCAATTTTTTTTAATTAAAAGTTTTAAAATTTTTTTTTTTTTTTCAAAAAAAAGGAAGGATCTTTTTTTGAAAAACGAAAAATAAAAAATATATATTTAAAAAAAAAATTGAAAAAAATTAAAAAACAAATTCAACATTTTTCAATTTTTTTATAAATTTTCTTTTTGTAAAAAAAAATAAAAAAAAACTTTTTTTTCGAAAAAAAAAATCAAAAAAAAAATTAAAAATTTTTCATTTTTTTTATTTCGTTTTTGGGAAAACAGATTTTTTTTTATTTTAATAAATCAAACTTTTAGTCTTTATTCACTTTATTAATAATTTAGTTAGTTACCGGTTTCGATTATCATCGTCGGACTAGCCAAAAATATATAAGAACACTTGTACATAAAAGGTACAAAAATAATAAAAAAACATTTATACATTATTATTATTATTATTTATGTACCTTAATGGACAAGTGTCCTTAAATATTTTTGGCTAGTCTGACGATGATAATCGAATCAAAACCGGTAACTACTAAATTATAAATAAAGTGAATGACTACTAAAAGTTTGATTTATTAAAATAAAAAAAATCTGTTTTTCGCAAAAACGAAATAAAAAAAAATGAAATTTTTTTATTTTTTTTGATTTTATTTTATTATATTTTTTATTTTTTTTACAAAAAGAAAATTTATAAAAAAATTGAAAAATGTTGAATTTGTTTTTTAATTTTTTTCGATTTTTTTTTAAATATATATTTTTTATTTTTCGTTTTTCAAAAAAATATCCTTCCTTTTTTTTTGAAAAAAAAAAATTTTTTAAAACTTTTAATTAAAAAAAATTAAAAATTTTGAAATATTTTTTTAAATTTGTTTCGATTTTTTTTATTTTATTTTTTCACTATAAGTATACGTAGGTTAAATTATGGATCTCAATATTTTTTATTTTCGAAATTGGGTAAAATTTTTTTTTGAAAATGATAGTTTTTTTTTTAAGTTTAACCCCCATAACTTTTTTTGTTTTTGGGGGGATTTGAAACACAATAGGGATCTTTCCTTTATAGAACTTAATTTTTCCTAAAAATTTCGAGATTATTCGTTCTTGAGTTATCGTGTCCACATAAAAACGTGACATCAGACGGACAGACATACGGACAGACAGATGGACATTTTCAAAGTTTCTTTCTTTTTTTCATTAAACACATTTGTATCAAGAATTTTTGTCTAGGACGATTTTTGACGATTTTAGGAAATTCGACACTACCGTATAATACTATTCTAGCGCTTGCGCTGTGAATAGTATAATAAGTAACTCAAACTTTTGCAAATTTGAACCCCTCACTCCCCGATGTAACGCTTAGGAACGCTGAGACTAACCTCCCTATAAATATGTAACGCTAGCAGCCAAGCAAAAGAGTTTTCCACTTGGCCGCTTTTCCACTGTCTTCCAAGCTGAGGTCTATGCCATATAGGAAGCGGCAAATTGCAGGGAAATAAGGCAGCACCGGGGGTACGATATATAAATCTGCTCGGACAGTCAAGCCGCTCTAAAGGCATTGTGCAATCCCAGCACTACGTCACTTCTAGTCAGGGAGTGTGCAGAAGCCTTGGAAGAGTTAGCAAGGACCAAAAACCTTCAACTGGTATAGGTACCGGGTCATAGTGGAATTCCCGTAAACGAGAAGAGAAGACAGATGAACTTGAAAGACTTGGATCAGGGATGGCCTGCACGGGGCTGGAACCTATATTGGGTGTTACAAGGAAGCAGGTAAATATCGCTCTCGATGAGTGGGCTTATACCAAGCTAAAGGAGCAATGGAGGGCGGTCGACGGTTGCCGGCAAGCTAGGGACTTCCTAGCTGGCCCAAGCAAATCAAAGACCGACTGGTTGCTGGAAAAAGGAAGAACTGCACTCAGACACTGCAAGTTAAGGAAGCACCTGGCAACAATGCGGATTCTAGAGAGTCCGCTAGGCCCAGAGTGCGGAGAGGATGAAACATCCTCTCATTACTTAGCCCAGTGTGTCAGATACGACAGGATCAGGTTGCAAGTCTTTGAAACTCAAAGACTCAACCAAGAGGAACTAAGAGATCTCCCCTGGGCCAATATCCTGACCTTTATTGAAAGGACGGGCAGGTTCAAGGAGGACTCAAATTAGTAAATGGCTGGGATTGCCTGGGGTGACAAAAAGGGCCAGAAATTGCCTAGTTGTCCGGCTTTGGCCAACCCAAAAATTTACTACTACTACTACTTCTACTGATTCATTCTTTCAAAAAACTCGCCTGTAGTGTGCGAACTAAATCTCACCCTACACGAAATTTTTGTAAACATTTAATATTATGTTGCTGCAAACCTTTATTATTATTATTAATCTTAAAAATCATAGACTTTTAGGTCATACAAAATTCTAGCAAAAACAAAAAAAAAAGATTGTTTTTACCCCCTTTGCCCAACCTCAATTTTTACCAAAGAGAAAATTTTCATTTTTTTTATTTCCTTTTTTGGATAAACGAAAAAAAATTGTTTTTTTTTTTATTTTAATAAATCAAACTTTTAGTCGTCATTCACTTTATTATTAATTTAATTAGTTACCGGTTTCGATTATCATCGTCAGACTAGCCAAAAATATATAAGAACACTTGTCCATAAAAGGTACAAAAATATTTATAAATTATTATTATTATTTATGTACCTTTCATGGACAAGTGTTCTTAAATATTTTTGGCTAGTCTACGATGATAATCGAAACCGGTAACCACTAAATTATAAATAAAGTGAATGACGACTAAAAGTTTGATTTATTAAAATAATATCTCTTCACTATAAGTATACGTACGTTAAATTATGGATCTCAATATTTTTTTATTTTTGAAATTGGGTAAAAAAGATTTTTTAACATGATAGTCTTTTTTTTTAAGTTTAACCCCCATAACTTTTTTGTTTTTGGAGGGATTTAAAAAACAATAGGGTTCTTTCCTTCATAGAACTTAATTTTTCCTTAACATTTCGAGGATTATTCGTTCTTGAGTTATCGTGTCCACAAAAAAACGTGACATCAGACGGACAGATATACGGACAGACAGATGGACATTTTCAGTTTCTTATTTTTTTCATGAAACACATTTGTATCAAGAATTTTTGTCTAGGACATTTTTTGACGATTTTGGGAAATTGAAAACTACCGTATAATACTATTCTAGCGCTTGCGCTGTGAATAGTAAAAAGTAACGCAAACTTTTGCTAATATGAACCCCTCCCTCCCCCATGTAACGCTTAGGAACGCTGAGACTTACCTCCCTATAATGCTAGCAGCCAAGCCTATGTACAAGTTTATGGAAGTTTCTCAAAACTCGGAAATTTTCGACAAGATTTCAAAAATTTCCAGAAATCTTGCCGAAAATCTCAAAAATCTTACCGAAAATCATAGACGAAAATTTTAATTCATACAAAAATCTCGCAAATACTAAAAAAAAGATTATTTTTACCCCCTTTGTCCAACCTCAAAAATCCAAGCCGAGAACGAGAGGTCAACCACTACAAAATATATGTATACAAACTTCCGAGATTTTTGTATGACTTTCGAATTTACGACATAAAAATCTATGATTTTTGAGTTTTTCGGTATAATTTCTGAGATTTCAGAAATAAACTTCGAAATTTGAGATTTTTTTTTAAATTCTTCCGAAAATTTGTACACTGGCTTCCCATAGTGGTTCACCCCTTGACAGAAGACTTTGGAGAATAAACTATGTATATAAAATGTACAGCGCGTAGCACGCACGCACGCATCGTTTAAGACTTTGCTATTGTTTTGAATTTTGGTGGTTAAAAAGTTATTTTTATTTAATCTAATTATCTTTTTAAGATGAGTGTTGCTTGTAGTTCATGTACAAATGAAGTGGTACCTGATGATCGTATATACTTCGATCAGTGCAGCAAGTGCATTCATACTGTTTGTGCAGGACTAAGTCGTCAAGAGTCAGCTTGCATAAAAGCTAAGAATAGGAAAATTTCGTACTACGGTAAACAATGTAAGTCAATTCTTGATACATTAGCTAGTTTATCTAATGCAGTAAATTGCATGAAATCTCAAATTTCGGAATTAAATACAGAAATTGACAATTTAAAGAATACCAATGCACATAAATAAAGGTAAATTGCAAGCAAGGGAAGTATAAAAACTAAAAATATTTTGGAAGAGTTGAACGAACGGGAATCCCGTGCAAAAAAACTAAGTTGTTTTTAACCTAAGTCTAATAAAAATACATCGATTGAACGGAAATCTGAGTGTTGTGAGCATATAAGTTCTAGGGGATACTTAGTCTAAGGTAAAAAATCACCTTTGTTAAAATTTGAAATTGACATTATGATTGTCAGATTGATTTTACGTGTCAGACGTTATTAAAAAGTTCATCTTAAAAAGTATCCAATATTTTCTTATTTTTCCGTGTTAACTATATTAGTGTAGTGTCAAAACATGGATAAATTGAAGAAAACCAGGACCGTGGTACGTAGTGCTTTGACACGATCTTTGGTGGTTTTCCAGCAAGATATAGGAAAGGAAACACCGTTGTCCGAAGACGTGGAGGTTATCTTTATAATGGTAGAAGCTAAGGCCAAAGAACTTGAAGATTTAGAACAGCAAATAACGACAACAATGGTTGATAACACTGTCCCACAGAGAAAATATACTTTTTTTCTGACATATCTTATCTTGAAGCATTTTTTCTTCTGATTTCAAATCTGTTTTCAGATTTAGGCTACGACAGCACAGTTTTTATATACAGGGTGTTTTAGAAAACAAAAACACCTTTTTCCAAATGACTGTAGAATTTATTTTTATGAATATTTTTTAATCAAATTCGGGTCACTTATAAAAAAAGGATGTGCTTTTAAAACTTTGAAAGATTTTTTCAAATGTCGACCTCCATTTTTTTTTACACTGAAAAAAAATTTTTTTTTTGCTGTCAAATTTTTAAAAGATGGATTTTTTTTACGATACCCATATTAAAACATTCTCTATTTATCTGGCTTCATTTTGCTTTTTGAATTTTTAATGGGGAGCTTCTAGAAGTGGCGCTACATTAATTTTCAGTGCTTCGTGTCGGAAAGTTTAACACCAATATGCATGGTAGGAGCACTCTCGAGCGTGTCGGAAATAAAAAGATTAATTACTTTATTTCAGGTAATTCAGGTAATTACATTTAATTGTTGTTTGTTGTTGTTTGTTTTTAACCTCGTACTATTCTACTTACGTAAGCATCCCCTAAGTCCAGGACTTGTGTGGGCTAGTAGTAGAGGGAACCACCGGCTTTAATTGACTTTCCAACCAATATATCTAGGGAGTACGCCATCGCCAAATTTCAATTATTAATTAACTGAAAAAGGCAATCGGCGCCAGTGAGTTCGTTTATGTTAACTAGCCTAATCATACAAACTTTATTTCAGGTAATTATTAATAATTATAATAACCGGGATTATCGGAATTAAAATAAATGAATTATAATTCATTTATTTTAGTCCCGATAATTTCGATATTTTTTTAACCCCACCATTAGTTAAATTAAAATATATAATGTTAACATAACTTGTATATTCATTAGTTAATGCCTTGTTTAAATTCTACGGAAAAGTTCTGCTACGTTTGTGGAAGTTATGAAAGCTATAAAAATTTACGTCCAATTTCAGAATTAAAAAAAAAAGTCATACGGGTATTTGGACGAAGAATTGTAAATTTGGAAAAGGACTGGACACCCAACAAGTGTTGTAATTCATGTTACATAAAAATGAATAATAACTCTATTCAGTTTTTAACTTCTGCATTGTGGCATAAACCTTATAACCACCACGAAGATCGCTATTTTTGTTTAACCAAGATTGGACGTGGTCCAAATTGGAAAGGCAAAAGTATTATTTATCCTAATGTAAAATCTGTAACGTTGCCTAAATTAAAAGAAAATGTTAGTAACACAAATGTTTTGAAGCAAGATATTGAAATGGAAGAACAAGATATTTAAATAAACGAAAATGTAAATGAAAAATCTGAAGATATTGAAATGGGGGAGTATATGACTGCGACATCTCAAGATTTGCCATTTGACTATAATGAAATTCATTTCTTAGAGCAAGATGACCTGGATAGTTTGGTGCGAGACTTGGGATTATGTAAAGAAAAATCTGAACTTTTGGGTTCAAGGCTAAGAAGCCTTCAATTCCTATTGAGTATTCTACAAATATGAAAGAATTATATGAAAATATGAAAATAGTTTTGGATGAAATTAAGTATGAAGAACACAGATGGCAGGTTTGGTAGCAATTTTGTTGGGAATGCAAAGTGGGTTTACTAAATATTCTTGTTTTTTGTGCTTGTGGGATAGCGGAGCTGTAAAAAAGCATTACAAAATTAAAAAGTGGAAAAAAAGAAGAACGTTTGCACCAGGTTGTAATAATGTTATGAACTAGTTGACCCAAAAAAAATTCTATTACCCCCTCTACATATTAAAATGGGGCTAATGAAAAATTTCGTAAAGACATTGAAACAGGAAGGAGAACCATTTTTGTACCTAAAAGAAAAGTTCCCGAAGCTGTCAGAAGCCAAAATTAAATTAAAGCGGGCGTATTTGTAGGACCACAAATCAGAAAAATTGTTAAAGATAGGAATTTTGAGTCAAAACTTTTAAAGACTGAGAAGTTGGCCTGACATTCATTTAAACTTGGGTTTTTGGGTAATAAGAGGGAAAAGAATTATGTAGCTCCGATGTAGAATGTCCCTTTAAATACATTTTCTACATTCACATCTGGATTACTTTCCACCTAATCTCGGCGCCGTCAGTGAGGAGCAAGGTGAAAGATTTCACTAACAAATTGCGAATATGGAAAAGCGATATCAGGAAAAAGGAAATCCTGCTATGATGGGTGATTACTGTTGGTCCGTAGTAGAAGTTGATAGAACTGCATACAAAAGAAAAAAAAGGTAAGAAACATTTACATTATTTTTAGGTTAAGATATATATTTGTTAACGCAAGCCATTAAGGCTGGTAGATAAAATTAAGCTAAATACATTGTTTTTTTTTTGTATAATCATTTATTTAATAAACGAATACTGTATATTTTATAGTTTAAACACCTACGACTAGATACGTACTGCTCCGGCTCGCTGAATAGCGCTTATACCGGTGTTAAAATTTCCGTCTTGACTCACTTAAAATTGATGTAGCGCCACTTCTGGAAGCTCCCTATTAAAAATTCAAAAAGCAAAATAAAGCCAGATAAATACAAAATGTTTTAATTGGGGTTACGAAAAAAAAATCCATCTTTTGAAAATTTGACAGCAAAAAAAATATTTTTTTTCAGTGTAAAAAAAAAATGGGGGACGATATTTAAAAAAGTCTTAAAGGCACATCCTTTTTTTATAAGTGACCCGAATTTGATTAAAAAATAAATTCTACAGTCATTTGGAAAAAGGTGTTTTTTTTTTCTAAAACACTCTGTATATAAAAACTGTGCGGTCGTAGCCCAAATCTGAAAATGGAGAAAAAATGCTTTAAGATAGGTTATGTTAGAAAAAAAGTATGCTTCAAAAATTTCGTTTTGTGGGATAGTGTAATAACGCAAATGAAGAAGAGTTTAACAGTGAGTAGGAAACCTCATCTTCATACACTGTTAGATATTTACGGGCTAAGGTTCAGTACAACAATCTTTTGCACAAAGTAACTCCACGACATTTAGTGCTTCCGCCTCCTGCTAAAACGTCCCATGTACAGGCGCAGAAGTTGTTAAGCACACATTCAAGTTACCAAAGATAGACATCGTAAAGTTTGGCGGAGATGTTACGGACTTGTTGGCAACCAGTGGTTCCATTCTGGAGTTACTATAAGAAAATCCATGAAGATAATTACATTTTTCCAGAAGATAAGTTTTAGTATTTAACACAGACTATGGTTCCGGGGTCTTGTGCATAAAAATTCATGTTCTGTCAAACGCAATTTGTTGCAATATTTTATTTATATTTATTTATTTATGTTGAAATGTACCCATTTTATAATTAATTTTGATGTTATGATGTTTTCAAAGCATTCCGCTATGTTCTATAAACAAAGATTTCTTCTATCTTGACAAGGCACAGCCCTGAGGATGATAAGTATCTTATAGAAAGCGCTCGGCCACTAGTAATATACATTTTATACCTAAAATACGCAGTTTTATTACATACTGAAACCAAGGTATACACGTCTAACCATCATATTATATGATAATTTCAAAATTTGTTTTGCCCATAGGCAAAATGTCGGAGAAAGCTCAAGAAAGCAGAAACAAAGATTTTAAAAAGTTTAGAGAACGTTACAGCAGAAAATGCAGTCGAGAAGCCACAAATACAGATTTATTGAATTTGCTTCTACAAACGTCTGACCCCTATATTATAAGTCTCAGGCGCATACCAACAAAAAATACTCAAGCTTATTTGCCTGAAGTACTAAACTTAATTATAAAACCGTTTCAGTTATTAATACTGATGATGAAGATGATGATTTTGATGACAGTTCTGATGATTAATTAATCATAAATAATAATAATTATTTATTTAATAAAATTTGACCATTTAAATGATTTTTATAGCGTTTTATTTCGAACATAAATTTTAGATTTATTTTTTTTTCTGAAAATGGTAAAAGTTGACAACTTTTTTATATCGTTTATTACTATAAGTAAAGACAAAAATGCATAAGATATTGAGTCGAGAAAATGAGGGCAACTTTTGAAATTTAACACTTTACAATTTTATTTCAATTTTTAGGTTTCAATGATCTTTTTGCATACTTAAAACCAACTTATCTATTTATTTGAATTTAAGAAATCACTAGGGCTAATATAAGATATTTCCTACAGCTGGACAATAAAATTCAATGCACCGAATTCTGACGACCTTGAAATGAATATTTTAACTAGAATGGATATAAAACTGTATTTTTAACTTTCATAAAAGTTTTGTCATATTAAGTGTTTTAAGTTTAGTCCTTTCCTTAAAATAGATGACCTTGGACTACTTTACAGCCTTAATTTCTCCTAATTATGGCAACATTATAAAAACCAATACGCCATATTGGCTCCGCCATTTTGATTATGAGTGTTTTTACAATTGGTCTACGATAATATCCCCAAAAAGAGCCTGAATACGAAATTTGAACAATTTTTTCAGCTTTTTCACTATCATATTCGAAATCACGGTATCAAAAATACTCCTATGCAAAAATTTATATTTTCGTCCATCAGTGCAATGTTGTACCCGTTGATAGAATCTTCGCTACCTGAAGAGCTCTTACGGACTTGGAAAAGATTTCATAGTACTGTAAGTAGTGAAAATCTATCTAACTATCAAAGCTCATGTCGTTTCTGTAAACAGAAGTAGAAAACAAAGAACGAATCTGCATGGCTTTGGATGGTATTGGTTCGGCCAATGGAAGTACAGCAAGAGAAAGCAGAAAGAAGAAAGCCACAAATAATATTCCTGCGGAACTCTTAGCTCTGAAAGACAGTGAGTCAGCTTGCATATTTTGTGCTGAGGGTCATCAAAGCTCCAGCTGTAAGAAGGCAAAAAGGATGTCACTAGAAGAAAGACAAGAATTAGTAAATAAAAATAACTGCTGTTTTGGCTGTTTAAAACCAGGGCACAACTATAAAAAATGTAAAGGTCATCAGCGATGTGCATGGTGTAATAAGAAGCGTGTGCTTTTAATGTGCAGAGATACCAATGCAGCCAGTATAAAGAAGGAGCTACTTCCAACCAAAGAAAATCACAACAAAGAAATTAACCTTACTAATCTTTCACTATATCCAGACGTATTTTTGCAGACATTATGTGTAAGATTAAGAAATTTTAAAAAAGAACATACAGTAAGGGCTGTCTTTAATAGCGGTTCACAATGGCCATACATTCTTAATCAAGCAGTACATGATATAGGTTATAAAGCAATAGAGCAGCTAGAAATCGTCCATTTGTTGTTTGGTGGTAGCAGAACAAAGATCCAAAAGCACAGTAGTTATCTAGTTCACTTAAGCAGCTTATATAACTCGTACTCATGCAACTTTACAACTAGATCAAGATAAAATTTGTGCTGGAATTCCTAGTATTAAGAGCGGTCCCTGGATGCAAGAATTAGCTTCAAAAGACATTAAGTTGACTGATATTGGAATCGATGAAAAACCAATTTCATTACTCATTAGAGCTGGTGTTTCAGGAAAATTGTTGACTGGTAAAGTTTTTAATCTTTCTTCTGGTCTAACAGCTATTGAATCGAGACTTGGCTGGACATTAATGGGAAAAAAACTAAAGGAAGAAACAGACTGTCGACTTGACTCTGCTGTTATGGTAAGGTCAATGTTTGTTCAGCAAGCTAATTTATCAGATTTGGGGCGGTTAGAAGTATTAGGAATAACTGACCCAGAAGAGCAGGCAAAATCCGGTAAGAAATGTTAACAAGAAATTCTGGAACATTTTCACAGGAGAGTTCCTACAAATGAAGAAGGTCGGTATGAGGTTTGTCTGCCCTGGAAAGAAAGTCATCCAGTTCTCCTAACCAACAGGACGATAGCACAAAGACGCATGCAAACTACTGTGAAAAGGCGACAAGAGGGTATAATCGAGGTACTTTTTCTTCGATTATAAAGTTCTGAGCTAGTATGGTCACTATCTGAATGGTCCACAAAAGATTATGTAGTCAATGACGAGGTGAATGGTGAGCCAAAAGAGTCACTGTTAAAGAAGAAAAAATCCTAAAATAAGTGGCATAAACCAAACAAGTCCAAAGTTAGTTAACAGTTGGTACACCACATATTTTTCGAATTACGTGAGAATAATCAGAATGGTTGGTTGGATGCAACGTTTCATTAATAATTCCAAGATTAAGAAAGAGTTAATAATGCTTCGAATACATGGAGAGTCTTTTCAAGAGTTATCTGTATTTTTGGAATTTGTTCAATATGAATCTTTTACATTGGATGATAATCCAACAGTTATCTGTTTAAAGGCATTCACAGATAAGTTGGAACGTTTTCAAATCAGTTATCCAGAAAACATCCGTTAAAACAACATAAAAGTCCAATTCAAGTAGGAGATGTTGTGCTCAATAAAAATGATACAAAAAAAGTTTTGATTGGCCGTTGGGAAAAGTTATAGAAGTTATAGCTCTTAGAGATGTCAAGGTCTGCCAAGTTTGCTTAAAAACTGCAGGCGAACAGTTGGTACGTGCGATCCAAAGAGTGTTTCCGTTGAAGCTTGATTAAAAAGTTATTTTATTATGTTATTTATATGATTTACTAGTAATATTATTTTGAGTCCCTAGGATTCAAGGTGGGAGTATGTTGTAAGCAGTTGAGTTCTAGGGATGATACTTAGTCTAGGGTAAAAAATCACCTTTGTTAAAAAATTGAATAATTTGAAATTGTCATTATGATTCTCAGAATGATTTTCTGAGTAAACTAAATGAAATTTGTCTGCAATTAAGTTAAGTAATCCTAACTTTACAATGGAAAATGTCCAATTGTTTTAAGTGGGAAAATTCAAGACCAATAAAACTAGTCATGGATTCTCGTAGATCTGTTGAATATAGGTATTGCGTAACAAAAGTAAACTTGTGGGTAACTTAAAGTTAGGTCCTGACCAAACCAATTTACAACGTACGTTTTACAAATAAGTTGTCAAATAATTAAATTCTCTAAAGGATGCAGGTTTAAAGGATAAAATTTCACGAAAAAAAAAAAACTAATTCTAGTAGTACAAATAACAAATTTTATTAATGTCTATTAGCAAAACAGCAGGGTTCTGAGAACAAAACTCATTGAATTTTATAAAAATATGCAAGTCAGCAACTTGGTATTAGTTCTAGTGAGTTGTTTAACGATAAATATGTAGGAAGGAAAGGAATTTGGAAACAAGTACCAAGGATAGAGTCAGTCACACAGTAATTTTAATATTACCAGGATTATTGAAGAAGTTTATGTTTCTGTTTTAGTGAATAATGTGGAGCATATTTTTGGATCGGTGTAAATTCCCCCCAAGTCTCCTAGAAATATTTACGAAATGCAAACGAGAACATTTTTGAACGTAATCCTGAGGTAATTTTCCATGTTTGTGGTGATTACAATATCCCAAGGGAAGACTAGACTTTATCTTTGGACAATGTTGATGAGGAGGGTAGTACTGAAAGGTCCAATTATGGAATAATAACAAATTGTGCTAATTGGATCAATTTAACCAATTAAAAATATAAATCATGTTATCTTGGACTTGATTCTTTCTAGTCAAGATAATGTAAACGTAATGAATAACGACTTTGTTTTTTTCAAGTTGGATAGTCCAATCCAGCATTAGAAATATAAATACCTATAACTAGTTACGATACACTTTCCAGTAATATTAATTGGCGTTATAATTTTAAGTCTGCTGATTACAATTTAATTAATGAGTATTTCGCTAATATCAACTGGGATGTTTTAAACACTCAAGATGTTAATTTTTCCACAAAAATTTTAATGAAATTCTTCACCAGCACTTAAATTATTCGTCCCTAAAGTTAAAGTTAATTCAGGTAAATATACACCTTGGTTTAATATAGAGACAATTAAATGTTTAATAAAGAAAAATAAGTTATATAAAAAATATAAAAGAAATCTAAATACTTCCATTCTAACTCAGTATAAGGTTGCTCGGGCTGATTGTAAAAAAATAATTCATAAAGACTATAAGAATTTTATCAGTAACACTCAAGTAATATCAAATTCTTTTGAAGCTATGTGAATTCTAAAAAGAAATCTCACGGTTTAACTAGATGCATGCAGTATGGTAATTTAAAGTCGGATAATGCGCAGGACATTGCTAATATGTTTGCTGATTATTTTAAGTCAGTTTATACAGCCCACGATATTATTAATGAATATAATATTAATCTTTCTTATTTTAATAATATAAACCTTGGCATATCTCAATTAGGTGTTACGTAAAATCAAGTTTTTGAGAAAAGAAAAAAAATGGCAATGTCAAAGTCAAGAGATAAATTTTTTATTATTCCATCAATCTATTTTCTAATCATCGTACAGAGTGATATTGGTAGACTGACGTCTAACCACCCGTTAGTGGTACTATGTGCTTGAGACACACAAGTCTTCAACTTGCTACCATTCAAAGTCTCCAGATTAGGAGAGGTATGAGTAGTTGTCTACATCTAGAAATAGATGACGCACAAGTCTACATCAATCTAATGGCTATATTCCTTTTGCGAGTAAAGTCTAAAAACGTTTTCTTAATCAGCGTGCAGAGTTGACTCTTGATACTGAAGAGGGCCAGCAGCCCGAAACTGTCAGTCTACCAATATCACTCTGTACGATGATTAGAAAATAGATTGATGGAATAATAAATTAATATTTTTATAATTTTGTTTAAAATAAAAAATTTCTGTCCTTACTAATTCTACGTCTAACCACCCGTTAGTGGTACTATGTGCTTGAGACACACAAGTCTTCAACTTGCTACCATTCAAAGTCTCCAGATTGGGAGAGGTATGAGTAGTTGTCTACATCTAGAAATAAATGGCGCACAAGTCTACATCAATCTAATGGCTATATGCATTTTGCGAGTAAAGTCTAAAAACGTTTTCTTAATCAGCGTGCAGAGTTGACTCTTGATACTGAAGAGGGCCAGCAGCCCGAAACTGTCAGTCTACCAATATCACTCTGTACGATGATTAGAAAATAGATTGATGGAATAATAAATTAATATTTTTATAATTTTGTTTAAAATTAAAAATTTCTGTCCTTACTAATTCTACGTCTAACCACCCGTTAGTGGTACTATGTGCTTGAGACACACAAGTCTTCAACTTGCTACCATTCAAAGTCTCCAGATTAGGAGAGGTATGAGTAGTTGTCTACATCTAGAAATAGATGGCGCACAAGTCTACATCAATCTAATGGCTATATTCCTTTTGCGAGTAAAGTCTAAAAACGTTTTCTTAATCAGCGTGCAGAGTTGACTCTTGGTACTGAAGCAGCCCGAAACTGTCAGTCTACCAATATCACTCTGTACGATGATTAGAAAATAGATTGATGGAATAATAAATTAATATTTTTATAATTTTGTTTAAAATTAAAAATTTCTGTCCTTACTAATTCTACGTCTAACCACCCGTTAGTGGTACTATGTGCTTGAGACACACAAGTCTTCAACTTGCTACCATTCAAAGTCTCCAGATTAGGAGAGGTATGAGTAGTTGTCTACATCTAGAAATAAATGGCGCACAAGTCTACATCAATCTAATGGATATATGCATTTTGCGAGTAAAGTCTAAAAACGTTTTCTTAATCAGCGTGCAGAGTTGACTCTTGATACTGAAGAGGGCCAGCAGCCCGAAACTGTCAGTCTACCAATATCACTCTGTACGATGATTAAAAAATAGATTGATGGAATAATAAATTAATATTTTTATAATTTTGTTTAAAATTAAAAATTTCTGTCCTTACTAATTCTACGTCTAACCACCCGTTAGTGGTACTATGTGCTTGAGACACACAAGTCTTCAACTTGCTACCATTCAAAGTCTCCAGATTAGGAGAGGTATGAGTAGTTGTCTACATCTAGAAATAGATGGCGCACAAGTCTACATCAATCTTATGGCTATATGCCTTTTGCGAGTAAAGTCTAAAAACGTTTTCTTAATCAGCGTGCAGAGTTGACTCTTGGTACTGAAGCAGCCCGAAACTGTCAGTCTACCAATATCACTCTGTACGATGATTAGAAAATAGATTGATGGAATAATAAATTAATATTTTTATAATTTTGTTTAAAATTAAAAATTTCTGTCCTTACTAATTCTACGTCTAACCACCCGTTAGTGGTACTATGTGCTTGAGACACACAAGTCTTCAACTTGCTACCATTCAAAGTCTCCAGATTAGGAGAGGTATGAGTAGTTGTCTACATCTAGAAATAAATGGCGCACAAGTCTACATCAATCTAATGGCTATATGCATTTTGCGAGTAAAGTCTAAAAACGTTTTCTTAATCAGCGTGCAGAGTTGACTCTTGGTACTGAAGAGGGCCAGCAGCCCGAAACTGTCAGTCTACCAATATCACTCTGTACGATGATTAGAAAATAGATTGATGGAATAATAAATTAATATTTTTATAATTTTGTTTAAAATTAAAAATTTCTGTCCTTACTAATTGTCTAACCACCCGTTAGTGGTACTATGTGCTTGAGACACACAAGTCTTCAACTTGCTACCATTCAAAGTCTCCAGATTAGGAGACGTATGAGTAGTTGTCTACATCTAGAAATAGATGGCGCACAAGTCTACATCAATCTAATGGCTATATGCCTTTTGCGAGTAAAGTCTAAAAACGTTTTCTTAATCAGCGTAGGATCCCCTCAAATTATGACAGATGCAACTCGCATCAGTGAGCATAGACTCACTGCCCCAACTTTCAATTCAGATTAAATATTTTTTTTAGATAAATGAGCCATAGGCTACGCCTGTCTCTTAAAGACCCAAACAAACTATTGATGATGATTAATCAGCGTGCAGAGTTGACTCTTGGTACTAAAGAGGGCCAGCAGCCCGAAACTGTCAGTCTACCAATATCACTCTGTACGATGATTAGAAAATAGATTGATGGAATAATAAATTAATATTTTTATAATTTTGTTTAAAATTAAAAATTTCTGTCCTTACTAATTCTACGTCTAACCACCCGTTAGTGGTACTATATGCTTGAGACACACAAGTCTTCAACTTGTTACCATTCAAAGTCTCCAGATTAGGAGAGGTATGAGTAGTTGTCTACATCTAGAAATAGATGGCGCACAAGTCTACATCAATCTAATGGCTATATTCCTTTTGCGAGTAAAGTCTAAAAACGTTTTCTTAATCAGCGTGCAGAGTTGACTCTTGGTACTGAAGCAGACCGAAACTGTCAGTCTACCAATATCACTCTGTACGATGATTAGAAAATAGATTGATGGAATAATAAATTAATATTTTTATAATTTTGTTTAAAATTAAAAATTTCTGTCCTTACTAATTCTACGTCTAACCACCCGTTAGTGGTACTATGTGCTTGAGACACACAAGTCTTCAACTTGCTACCATTCAAAGTCTCCAGATTAGGAGAGGTATGAGTAGTTGTCTACATCTAGAAATAGATGGCGCACAAGTCTACATCAATCTAATGGCTATATTCCTTTTGCGAGTAAAGTCTAAAAACGTTTTCTTAATCAGCGTGCAGAGTTGACTCTTGGTACTAAAGAGGGCCAGCAGCCCGAAACTGTCAGTCTACCAATATCACTCTGTACGATGATTAGAAAATAGATTGATGGAATAATAAATTAATATTTTTGTATTTCTGTTTAAAATTAAAAATTTCTGTCCTTATAAATTTTTTAATTTTACATTTTTTTAAGTCCAAACCAAATAAAAAATAAAGGAAAACACGTAAGAAAACTACTGTACTCCATATGGTGCAAATAAAGATGTAGAAGAAAATTTGAAAGAATTTTTGTGATTATATTTAAAAATTATTTGTATTATCTACAGTCTATTATGGTATAAAATACTTTCTTGTAAAGTCCCAAAACGACTAAACTTTTAAATAAATAAAATAAATAACTCTCTTCTTTAACAGATAAGGTGAGTTCTGGTCCAGATAAAATTCCTCCACTTTTTCTTAAACTAACAAGCCCTGTTCTTGCGTATCCTGTCCCACTGTTGTATAATATGTCACTTAATCAGGGTTGTTTTCCTTCAGTCTGGAAGGAGTCATTTATTGCTCCCATTTGTAAATCCGGTGACAAAAGCGAAGTTACTAATTATCGTCCAATAAGTGGTCTCTTTACTTTAGCTAAATTTTTGAGCAACTGGTTACTAAGCAGACAACACATCTAATACGTAATTTTATTAATTCTAAACAGCATGGTTTTTGTAAAAGAAAGTCAACAATTACATATCTATTAATTTAACGCTATGAAGTTAGGGATACTGTATACTGTAACAGGTGGATAGTACATATACTGACTTTTGAACGAGTAGACATTGGTTTATTAATTTTAAAACTTAAATTGTGGACCAATATATATGGACCAATATATAATTGGTTAAAAAGTTATTTACTGCATAGAAAGCAGATTGTAGTTATTTTAGCTAAATTTTTGAGTAACTGATTACTGAGCAGATAACACCTCTAATACGTAATTTTATTAATCTAAACAGCATGGTTTTTGTAAACGAAAGTCAACAATTACAAATCTAATTTATAACAATTATATATTTAACGCCTTGGAGTTACAGGGATACAGGTGGATATATATATATATATATATATATATATATATATATATATATATATATATATATATATATATATATACTGACTTTTGATCGAGTAGACATTGGTTTATTACTTTCAAAACTTAAATTGTATGGTGTAGCGTGTAGGACTGCTCTATTAAGTATATTTTCACAAAAATCACAATGGAAAAATGTTCGTTATGAAAAAAAATAGCACTGACCTTTTTCTGTTGATTTTCTTCCTTGAAGGGAGCCCTTGTCGATGCATATAGTCTAACAGTGCACAAAAATATTTATAAATAATAAGAAATAACGGAGATTATATTTAAAATATGCGATGGACAAGATTGAAAAACGAAAAATAAAATGACCAAAATATCAGAAACAGCGAACAAAAATAGTAACACTACCCTGCTGAAAATGACGGGTCTGTGCGGGTATGAATATTTGCGGCAAAACCGGATTTGCGCGGACTTAAAACGCATTAAGTCGCCAAACCCGCACAAGGGTGTTTTAATATGTTTTAAGTCCGGTCTTTGCACCCGCGTCACAAGTCTGACCAAATAGTTAATAGTTATACCGGCCCAAGTCGGCACAACACCGCACAAGCTAAATCCGCACAAGTCTGTTTTGATACGTTTCAAGTCCGGTCTTTGAACCCGCGTCACAAGTCCGCACAAATCCGCCCAGACCTGCAAATCTATGCCGGCCCAAGTCCGCAGAAATACGTTCTTGTCGGGTTATGTCTGCCCAAGCCGGCACAAATCCGGCCAAACTGCAAATCTATACCGGCCCAAGTCTGCATAAATACGTTATTTGCCTGCAAGTCTGCCAAGTCTGCACAATACCGCACAAGCCAAATCCGCACAAGTCTGTTTTAATACGTTTTAAGTCCGCTGTTTGCGCCCGCGTCACAAGTCCGCCAAATCCGCCCAGACCTGCAAATCTATGCCGGCCGAAGTCCGCAGAAATACGTTCTTGAGTTTGTTTGTCTGTCTATGTCTGCCCAAGTCCGCATAACACCGTAAAAGCTAAATCCGCACAAGTCTGTTTTGATACGTTTTAAGTCCGGTCTATGCACCCGCGTCACAAGCCCGCACAAATCCGCCTAGACCTGCAAATCTATACCAGTCCAAGTCTGCATAAATGCGTTATTTACCTGCAAATAGTTATACCGGCCCAAGTCTGCACAACACCGCACAAGCCAAATCCGCACAAGTCTGTTTTAATACGTTTTAAGTCCGCTGTTTGCGCCCGCGTCACAAGTCCGCCCAAATCCGCCCAGACCTGCAAATCTATGCCGGGCTAGGTCGCAGAAATACGTTCTTCTCGGGTTATGTCTGCCCAAGTCTGCATAACACCGCACAAGCCAAATTCGCACAAGTCTGTTTTAAGTCCGGTAAGGCACTTAATGGTCGTAATGCTTATTACGTTTTTCGCACATAAACATCAATAAGATTTATAAAAGTAAAATTAAAACGTAAAATTTATTGTATTGTAAAAATCAAGTCAGTACCTCTGATCAAATTTAATCCTAACAGCGGGTTGCTACGTATAGTGAACAATGCTAAATTCCTAATTTTGTTTGACGTTTGGCCTTGTAGCCAATTAATATTTTTGTAAAATAAGCATTTTTTGTAAAAAATGCGTCAAGATGACAATTCTGAGCTTTAAGGTGCGAGGAATATAAGATGTTTTGCAATTATACCCGAAAAATACAAAGATCAGTATGAAAATAGTTAAAAAAAAATCAAAACATGGTGCAGTAAAAAAAATATGTGAAAACTTTTCGTTGAATTTGGGCCCTAATTTTAAAATTTACAGTTTTCTCGAATATTGGCTAGTAAAAGTTGTAACCTATCATATAAATGCTCTAAAACATTTAACAGTAAATAAAAACGTCCTTTTTACATATGTTAAAACGTTTAAAAACAATAAGGGACTTAATGCCCTAAAACTAGGACCTCAAGCCGACGACTTAACTGGAATCTTTAATTAATAAAATATAAATAATAAAAAGTAACTTTATTAAAATACTATTTTAATTTACAAAATTAATAAATTGCATATTCGTAAGGGGCCTAGGCCCTAGACCAAAAAGACCAAATCGCTAAAACATTGCTATAAATTATAAATGGACGAAGCTTTCATAGGATTATGAAATTTAGGAAAATTAAAATTATATGCTTTGCTCAGAAAGAACCTAGGATACTATTATATTTTTATATTTTGACGTTCTCCTTTTCTGATAAGCTTTAAGTTAATAGAATAAGGGTTAAACCCTTTACGCATAGCTGATATTTGGCTCAATCACGAATTGGTTTGATTAAAAATGATATCAGATGTACAAAAAGGTTCTAACCCTTACTGTATACATACATGTATTGATTTAAAGCTTATTAGAAAAGGAAAATAAGGTCAAAATATAAAAAAAAATTATACTGGATTTTTCCTTAGCAAAGCATATAATCTAAATATTACCTTAATAATAGTAATATAAATAATAATGTCAATAATAACGGTAACTATACTCGTGTAAATCTGAGAATGCGACTCTGATGCCACAGCGCGTAAACTAAATACCACTCTGTAGGGTAATTGGCCCTTATTTCTTAACATTTAATAAATTATTTTTGTTTATATACATTTTCTATATGTATTATTAAGGGGTCGGTCAAGTTAGCCCCCCCCCCCAGTTTAAACTTAGGGTCGAAAAATACATAGGTAGTTTGCACACAACTTGCACAACCTTGCACAACCAAAAAAAAAGCTTGCGCACTAACCATTGGTTAATTATATGAAAAAAAACCGTGGGGGGGCTAACTTGACCTTAGCCCCCCCCCAGTAAAAAAGTTAAAATTTTTCACTACAATCTAATAGTAAATAGCTTGCACAACCAAAATAAAAGCTTGCGCACCCTTAACAAGAGCGGTGAGGGGTAAATAATGTTTACCGTCAGCCCCCCCCAGAACTAAAATTGACCGAAAAAAGTTTTAGTATGTTAAAAAAAAGCTTGCACAACCTTGCACAACCAAAATAAAAGCTTGCGCACCCTTAACAAGAGCGGTGAGGGGTAAATAATGTTTACCGTCAGCCCCCCCCCAGAACTAAAATTGACCGAAAAATGTTGTAGTATGTTAAAAAAAAGCTTGCACAACCTTGCACAACCAAAATAAAAGCTTGCACACCCTTAACAAGAGCGGTGAGGGGTAAATAATGTTTACCGTCAGCCCCCCCCCAGAACTAAAATTGACCGAAAAATGTTGTAGTATGTTAAAAAAAAGCTTGCACAACCTTGCACAACCAAAATAAAAGCTTGCGCACCCTGAACAAGAGCGGTGAGGGGTAAATATGTTTACCGTCAGCCCCCCCCCCCCCCAGAACTAAAATTGACCGAGTAATGTTGTAGTATGTTAAAAAAAAGCTTGCACAACCTTGCACAACCAAAATAAAAGCTTGCGCACCCTGAACAAGAGCGGTGAGGGGTAAATATGTTTACGGTCAGCCCCCCCCCCAGAACTAAAATTGACCGAAAAATGTTGTAGTATGTTAAAAAAAAGCTTGCACAGGAACCTTTTCAGATACAGAAACGGGGGTTTGCATGTAAACTAAACTTAATAAGGCCCATCTTCGTATATTATTTTCAGGTACTTATTTTAACCACGGACGTGCGAAACGGGGGCCTTATTCGTTTTTTGCCCCTAAATTTTTTCTGTGTAATTTTTTTGTCAGGTCAATATACATAAAAAGGTGCTCTTGTTGTAATACTGTAGGATTAACCGTTTTCTGCCCCCCCTGAGGGGCGGGGGTAGTTTTCTTGAAAATTGATATATTCGGGTTTTTGAGGTCGCTAAAGCAGAATCTTAAAATATTTTTTTTCTAAATACACCCCCTGAGGGGCGGGGGGTAGTTATCGTAAAATTGGTATATTGGGGTTTTCAAGGTTGCTAAGGTGAAAAATGGGAAAGCTCTTTTACTGGGCAGTGTATTTTTTATCTTCAACAACAAAATAAATAAAATAAAATTTTATTAGAAAGAACTTTTTAATAAAAAAACTTTTAAGTCACTAAAAAAAATAAATAAAAAGTACCTACCCACTGCCGCCAACAAATTATTGATTTACGTAAAAAAAGTATTGTAGGCTACTTAAAAAGTGCATTTGCTTTTATTTTATGCTACAACATTTTTTGGTCAATTTTAGTTCTGGGGGGGCTGACGGTAAACATTATTTACCACTCACCCTTCTTGTTAAGGGTGCGCAAGGTTTTATTTTGGTTGTGCGAGCTTTTTTTTAATATACTACAACATTTTTTTGTAAATTTTAGTTCTGGGGGGGCTGACCGTAAACATAATTTACTCCCCACTGCTCTTGTTCAGGGTGCTCAAGCTTTTATTTTGGTTGTGCAAGCTTTTTTTAATATACTGCAATAGTTTTTAGACAAATTTAGTTCTGGGGGGGCTGATG